>CAIGQW010003411.1:4378974-4392335 GCA_903798125.1 Danio choprae | reverse complement strand
ACAGTGGCGCAATGGGTAGCACGTTCGCCTCACAGCAAGAAGGTCGCTGATCCCTGGTTCGAGCCTCGGCTGGGTCAGTTGGCCTTTCTGTGTGGAGTTTGCATGTTCTCCCTGTGTTGGCGTGGGTTTCCTCCGGGTGCTCCGGTTTCCCCCACAAGTCCAAAGACATGCGGTATAGGTGAATTGGGTAAGATAAATTGTCCGTAGTGCATGAGTGTGTATGGATGTTTCCCAGAGATGGGTTGCAGCTGGAAGGGCATCCGCTGCGTAAAACATATGCTGGATAAGTTGGCGGTTCATTCCGCTGTGGCGACCCCAGATTAATAAAGGGACTAAGCCGAAATGAAAATGAATGAATGAATGAATGAATATAATAAATTATAATAATTATTTTATTATTATTAAAATAATAAATAAATAAATAAATAAATAAATAATTTAATTAAAACGAAACAGAAATGATTAATATCATATTGAGATATTATGAATTAATTGCAGACTTTTTCATCTTGAGAGATTGTTGAAAACACTTTTGGTTTTATCTCAGAACAAAAAAAACCCTCAAAAGCATGAGACTGCTCTCTAGAAAAACCAATTGAGATGTTGAAAAGATCTTATTTGTTATTTTTCTTTCCCCTGACTGCAATGTTTCAGAGTTTTGTTCATTGCTGGCTTTTAAAGTAATGAAATGTGTTTGAACTATGAGTGAATTTCTTTCTTTACTCAAGGGCCTTTTTTGCGTGTGGTGAAGGGTAATGGATCAAAGTGATTGGCATCACTACGTTTCAGCAAAGCGGTCAGGAGTAAGAAGGCCATCGCCATTACTGTGGACTATAATATCAGCCAAGCACACCTGTCTAATAGCACCACGCTTTTTTCCACTCTCACAGGCAAATAAGAAATCAATGAAAATTGCTGACATCTCACGCTGGAACCTATTACAGTCAATGTCCGACAGTCTTTTATTCATAAAATGTTCTGTCAAACTAAACCCCTCATCAAAGAGAGTTTGATGCTATGTCATGCTAGGACACTCTTTTGCATTTCTAAATAATTTAAAATGACTAAACTTCACTGACAACTCACTCATTCACCCAGCATGCATTCCCGAAGGATGATCACATGGCGGGTAACTGATCGTTGACAGCCCGCCCTTCCAGTGAATCACCTGTCATAGACACCAAACAGTTACAAGACGTTACAGAAAACCTCCCAGTCTGCAATTCTGTTTTATAACCCTAACCATGCGCCTATGCTTCCCTTAAAACAGGTAGGGGTAGGTATAGAATATCCCCCAAAGAAGTGGGACAGCATACACATGCACACGTCATCATATCATCACTAGCGCAGGTTGCGAGCTCTGGGGATGCATCATTTTCAATTCATTCACATGGTGTAATTCGCTGCTTGAGCATTGACTGTAATCTTCTGTATGAATGAACTGAAAATCTCACATTTTCGATGTCATGCACTCCAGCATGAAGACTGCTCTGCATACTGCTCTTTACTAACGTCAACAAAAGACAGTGGAGTGTGTCTCACGTACGAGCCTCCAGGTGTTGCAAGATGCTTGAAACTGCATTTGCAGTGCTCATTTTCATGGATGTAACCACAAAAAAACAACATACCAGACATGCTGAAAAAAGCATTTTCACAGCCACCAGACTTTTCTGACAGACTGAACTATTCTGTTAAGTCATCGGGTAGGGTTATCAGTATTTAAAGGTCCCATGCAGTGCTTTGAAATATGCAATTTTTATTCGATGTTTGCCATAATCTCAACTGAAAAATTGAGAGAGGACGGCACATAGAGTAGCTCCTCCCCTTTTAAAAAACAGCCAGTAGCATTTTGTTTTTATCACAGCTCTGCCAGTGAGAGTGGTTAAGATCAAGCGCATCAAATGAAAAGCAAATGAAAAGTCTTGAAGGGGGTGGGGCATGTCAGATAGAGACAAAACTGAAGTCATTGCATTTGGGAACAGAGATGAGGTTCTCAAGGTGAATGCGTACCTTGGCTCTAGTGGTCAAACAACAAAAAATAAGGTCAAGAATCTTGGTGTGGTTCTGGATTCAGATTTTAATTTCAATAGTCATGTCAAAGCAGTAAGTAAATGAGCATACTATCATCTCAAAAACATTGCAAGAATTAGATGCTTTGTTTCAAGTGAGGACTTAGAGAAACTTATTGATGCTTTTATCACCAGCAGGGTGGATTTCTGTAATGGACTCCTCACTGGCCTTCCCAAAAAGACAGTCAGATAGTTACAGCTCATCCAGAATGGTGCGGCCAGGATTCTAACCAGAACCAGAAAATCAAAGCACATCACACCTGTCCTCAGGTCTTTACACTGGCTCCCAGTTACATTCAGAATAGATTTTAAAGTGTTATTACTAGTCCTTAAATCACGACATGGCCTAGGACCTCAATACATTTCAGATATGCTCACTGAATACAAACCTAACAGATCACTCAGATCATTAGAATCAAATAAATTTGAAATTCCAACAGTTCAGTCAAAGCAGGGTGAATCCGCCTTCAGCTACTGCGCCCCCCGCTGCTGGAATCAGCTTCCAGAAATAATCAGATGTGCTCCAACATTAGGCACATTCAAATCAACACATCTATTTAGCTGTGCCTTTACTGAATGAGCACTGTGCTACGTCCGACAGATCGCATTATTGTGTCTTTCTTTTCTTTTCCTTTCTTTTATAACCTGTTTTAAGACATTTTAATCTGTTTTTATCTGTTTTAATCATTTTTAACTATTTTAATCATTTTTATTTTCTTGTTTCTTTTATTCTTGTTTATGTAAAGCACTTTGAATTGAGTGTATGAAATGCGCTATATAAATATACTAGCCTTGGCTAGAGAGCATTTGATTGGTCAAGATTTGATGAGAAAAGTATGACGTCACATGAAAAAAAAACATTGATCCCTTTAGAGGGAAGTGACAAACCGCAAGCTTTAGATGTTTATATATGTTTTATATTTTCTAAACATGAATGTTGTCACTATTTTGGAGCACACTAGATTATAAATATCTAGATCTAAAAAAAAATGTATCTTAATTTCACGAGACCTTAAAAATATGCTGTGTAATATTTTGCAATGGTTATTAAGGGACTATTGTTAGTGAAATTTAGTGGGGTTATTTTCAAAACCTCATCTTTCTTTAAGATAAACATGACCAACAGGTTTTGTGAAATCACCAACAAAAGCTCAAAATTGAAGACAAATCGGTGCTCATTCACATGAGCGACAATCCACACAGTGTGTATTATCAAAAACGAGATCAGAGAGAATCGCTGACATGTTGCCGACCTCTGTAAAATATTTGTCACACTAAATATCCAGAATACAATTCAAAATCATGCTGTGTGAATGAGTTCTTACTGAAAAACACATCAGCAATGACCAGCAATGAGAAAGTAGGATAAGAGCCAATGAGAGAGCAGGATACAGGTCAGTAAGGTCAGGAGTTCAGGGAGGAGTTATAGACCACAATATCAGAATAAATAAGCTTTACAATAACAATAAACAGGAACATTTGCTTGATCAGCCGCAGAAGCTGCACATAGCAAAACTATTTATTGCCCTCCTCCTATTTTTCTCTCTTTGCACAATGCACAGTCCTTCTTCCCTGCATCTCTCCAAACATTTCCTCCTCCATAATCTTCTTTACTTTTTGCCCTTTCGCTGTAAATTGTCGTTCAGTGCATGGACCATTTGAATGGCAGATTATTTGAAATATTTATTGCAGGGTACCAGCCTCACATGTGATCTTGAGTGACCTTATCACTTCTCGTGTGCATTTGTGAGCCAGAGTTGTCTGCGATTGTATTGTTTTTTTGTTACGATCAATCGTGCAGTATGAACACAGCAGCAACTGAACGCCACCCTAGATAGTGATGCAGTGTGAAAACAAACACGATCCAATGCCTATGAAAATCATGCTGTGTGAACTCGGTCTTGCGGCTGAAGGGGATCTGCCACATAACACATATGACAGAGTAATCGGTGGTTCATTCTACTGTGGCTACCCCTGATAAAGGGACTGAGCCGAAGGATAGTGAGTGAGTAAGTGAGTGAGTGAGTGAGTGAGTGAACTCGAAATGATGTAATTGCTAACTTGCCCCCATGTCAATCCAAATTCCAATTTACACTTTCACAATGCAAAAATAGCAGCATACAGATATGGAATAACAAGAGGCTGAATAAATAATGACAGAATGTTCATGTCTGGGTGAAATATTCTTTTAAATCTCTTGCTCACGTTCTTTTTAATTACCACCTGATAAAAAAAAACAAAAAAGTGAGCGCTGCCAAAGACAGCAGTGTAATTCATTACCCAGTGTGGATGTAATCAGAGGACGTCAGGGGTCCAAACACTAATGACTCCAGTGATTAACCCATGTCAACGACCTGGACTAAAGCACCTGTGATGGCAATCAAGTGTAGAGATGCATTTTTGTATGCTGGAATTTGCAGCTTGCTGAACTTGTGAATGTGTCTTGTAAATAGGCAGTGCTTAGATGTGCATAATTACTGTAAATCCAATATGATTACATGTAGGGGTGGGCGGTATGACCAAAATTATTTAACGGTATGAGACATTTTATTTCATTCATTCATTCATTTTCATTTCGGCTTAGTTCCTTTATTAATCTGGGGTTGCCACTGCGGAATGAACCGCCAACTTATCCAGCATATGTTTTACGCAGCGGATGCCCTTCCAGCTGCAACCCATCACTGGGAAACATCCACACACACTCATTCACACACATACACTACGGACAATTTAGCCTACCCAATTCACCTATACTGCATGTCTTTGGACTTGTGGGGGAAACCGGAGCACCCGGAGGAAACCCACGCCAACACGGGGAGAACATGCAAACTCCACACAGAAATGCCAACTGACCCAGCCGAGGCTCGAACCAGCGACCTTCTTGCTGTGAGGCGATCGTGCAACCCACTGCACCACCGTGAGGCCCCATTTTATTTCAAGTTAACAATATATTTCATGATTTAGTTATCTAAATAGATAGTTATTCCAGAACATAAACAAAAGGTTTATAATAAATATAAATATATATTTTTTAGAATATAAATATATATATATTTTTTGAGTGTGAGTTGATGCTGATATCTTTTCTGTTTATGTGTTTTTGACCAGGTGAACTTACAACATCAGTTTTTATATTTGTATTCACCCTAAATGTTAGCTTTAATAAGTTATAATCACACTTGTGATATTATGAGCCCAATTGATCCTTTATTAAAACTTACATTTATTTTTCTTTAATTTCTATTGGTGTAATAGCAGGTCTTGTATAAATCTCCCATTAGGCAGGCACTAGGACCAAGCAGAAGGCTGCTCTATATGATTGGTGTCACAGAGAGTGTCATTCTCTCTGGCAATTCACAAACTGAATGGACAGTCCTGCACTTGTGTAGCGTGCACAACCCTTTCTTCAGTTTAATCATCATTCGTCATGTGAGGCTATGGGTTACAGGTAATATTGTCGTAAGTACTATTCAGTTTCTTATGCAGACCAAGCTTTTCACTTCATAAGTCCTCAGTGTATTGTCATAATATAGCACTGACAGATGCTGATATATAGTAATCCATCCAGGGTTTCTGCCTGTCAAAAGTCAGTGACGGCATATGGAAGAAAAAAGAAAAAGTCACCTGCATCTTAGATGACCAGAGAGTGTGTAGATGAACAGAAAATGATGCTTTTAGGATGAATGAGTAAACATGTTTTGCCTGGACAGATGTACAAAACAAACTATGCAACCCTGTAAAACAAATCCAAAGCAAAGCAACCATTATCCTCTGCAATATGGTTGCTAGGCAACATCAAACACACAAAAAAAATCATGTTAGTGCAGTTTGTTTCCTAATACATTATCCTTCAAGCACTGGGCAACGAAAAGACATCATGGAAAATCAGACATTCATTCATTCATTTTCCTTCGTCTTAGTCCCTTATTTATCAGGGGTCGCCACAGCAGAATGAACCGCCAAATATACTCGCATATGGTTTATACAGCAGATGCTGCAACCCAGTACTGGGAAACACCCATACACTCTTGCATTCACACACGTACACATTCATACAATACGGCCAATTTAATTTATTTAATTCACCTATAGTGCATGTCTTTGGACTGTGGGGGAAACCCGAGCACCCGGAGGAAACCCACGCCAACACGGGGAGAACATGCTAACTCCAATGCCAACTGAGACTCGAACCAGCGACCTTCTTGCTGTGAGGTCACAATGCTAACCACTGAGCCACTGTGCTACCCAAAACCAGACATTCATTCATTCATTTTCATTTCGGCTTAGTCCCTTTATAATCTGGGGTCGCCACAGCGGAATGAACCGCCAACTTATCCAGCATATGTTTTACGCAGCAGATGACCTTCTAGCTGCAACCCATCACTGGGAAACATCCACACACACAGTCATTCACACTCATACACTACGGACAATTTAGCTTACCCAATTCACCTGTACCGCATGTCTTTGGACTTGTGGGGGAAACCGGAGCACCCGGAGGAAACCCACGCAAACACAGGGAGAACATGCAAACTCCACACAAAAATGCCAACTGACCCAGCCGAGGCTCGAACCAGCGACCTTCTTGCTGTGTGGCGATCGTGCTACCCACTGCGCCACCGTGAGTCCCAAAACCAGACATATGATGTAAAATTATCCTAAAATCCAGAAAGAAAAATTCAAAGAAAGAAAGATTACTAGAGTATTTGCATTACAATAATTCAGTCTTTCTGCTTCGAAAGGTCATGTGTTACTTGCTGTTTCTTGTAATGAACCGTAAGATTTAATTTCTGTGTGGAAACGTTTTCTGTTGACTCTCTTTTCAGGGCATAAATGGCTTTGAATCCACATAAAAATGCCATAAATGAATCGCATGCTTTAAAAATGCAGCATAAACAAGTGCTTATTGTGTAACTGTCATGCTGCTCTTATTATTAGACTATGTTTTTGTCACATATTAATGAGGTTTGTGTACTAAAGGGATGATTCTGAATAAATGAAGTTTCAGTCATTATCTTCTCACTCTTCTTACAAAACTCTATGAAGTCTTCGAGTGTGTGATGATAAAAGTTACATTTATGGATGAATAATTCCTGTGAAGTGTTGAGGTTAATCTATTTTAATAACTTTAATTAATATGGTAATATCGTAGCTTTGCAAAATGATCATAAGTTTGCTAGTTTACTGAACATGTCATTTCTAATTACCCTGAAAACAATTAATCAGTGGAATTTAAGCATTTTTTTATGGGCAAACTGGTGTTCAACATTCCCATTTTATACCAGCAATGTTTTTGTTTAACTCACCAATAAATACTCTTACAGCTGACTGAACTTCAGTCCAGAACATCAACCAATCTCTATACAATTGAATGTCATAGCACACAAAAACAGCATGAATGACAGGGTGATCGTGGCTTGAAAACTAGGAGCAGTTTACTGATTTGAAAATACATTAACAACAAGTGTGAACAAAGCTTAGGTCAAATCCAACATAGGTTAATTCTGAAAACGTAGCCCTATATACATTTCTAAAGATCGCAAATTATGTAGCCAGAAGTACGTATGGCTGCATTTCGTCTTTAAAATGAATGTTACAGGGCGGTATTACGCGTTCCTGACGCGTACCAGCTGACCGCTTATCTCCGTATGGATGGCTTTTTCGCTGTTACCAGTTAGCTCGCCATGTACGTCAGCGGATTTGAGACGTAGAGAGGAGTTGACCTTGATGACGAGGTCGAGTCTGGCAATGAACGGTTCCAGAAAGAGAGTAAGACAAAAACAGAAGCCAAAAAATAAAATAAACAAGTAAAAACAGGGTGAGAATGTGGTAAAATCTGAAAACGTGGTAAAAATCAGGCGAAGGATTTTCTATTTCTGAATTGCTTTTTAAAACTGTCGGTTGGGTTTAGGGAAGTGGGTGGTGCGGGTCAATCGGTGCTTTTGAAAACACTATTGGTTGGGTTTAGGGAAGGAGGAGGGTGGGTCAGTCGCTCGATCAGTCAATTAGTCAGTCAACAGTGGCCTCTGGTGGATTTACGTGAGAACAGCAGGCGAGAGTAATTTGAGATCTCAAAAAGCGTACACAGCGGCTTCTGGTGGATTCGCGAAAAACTGCAAAAAAACTTACCTCCTGGGACGTATTTGGCGCTCTCCAGAAATGTATATAGCGGTACATTTTCAGAATAAGCCTGAGTTGGTCAAATCAGAGCAGCGCTTCATTTAGACTCTATCAAGATGGACAACACATCAGGAATCAATAAAAAGTGTTATAGATGGACTCCAAAGATTGTACGACAAAAAAAACATTCTCTGTAGAGTTAAACAAACAAAAAATGCTAAAATGTTACTTATAAGCTATAATTGTTTTTTCTCATTCTTAAGCATCACAATAATGTACTGTACAAACACTGCAGCACTTATAAACAGAACTGAACATCATACATCATGTAGCATAATGGACATAAGGCCACTTACAACGACCTCTAGGGCTGCACAATATTGGAAAAATCTGATATTGCAAGTTTTTGTATTTCTGCGATATACAGTTTATTGTGAATACAATCTCCCCAGTTGCCTTAAACAGCTTTATTTGAAAATAATTATTCATTTTAGATTGATTGGGGTGATTTTGTAGGGCAGGGAATCTTGAATAACATATAACAAATATATTATAACAATATCTATATAACATTACAAGCATAAATAAAATATAGCAAATATAATAGTGAATTAGTTTTCTGGAGAGTCTAACAGTATTCAGATACAGATATTGAATAATCAACACAGCATAATCTTCATTGTATATTATATAATCTTTATTAACGTTATAAACATTATAATTTCTTGTGGCCAGATGTTTTAAACTCTGAAATATTTAAATGTTCACATAGGCACAGGCCTTAACCGAGTGAAAATTATGAAAATAGTAAGTAAAGTTAAATTTTTGGATGAACTATCTCAGCCATATCACCCTGCAGCCCAAGACCGGTTACTCAATGAAGTTAAGCAGAGCTGAGCCTGGTTAGTACCTTGATGGGAGACCGCATGGGAAAACTAGGTTGCTGATGAAAGTGGTGTTAGTGAGGCCAGAACGGGGCGCTCTTCATGCGGTCTGTGTGAGTCCTAATGCCCCAGTATAGTGAAGGGGACACTATACTGTCAGTGAGCGCTATCTTTCGGATGAGGCGTTAAGCCAAGGTCCTGACTCTCTGTGGTCATTAAAAATTCCATGGCACTTCTCGTAAAGAGTAGGGGAGTAATCCATCATGGCCCCCCAATCATCCCCATCCACCGAATTGGCTCTTCACTCCCCATATCGCTGGTGTGTGGTGAGCGCACTGGCGCCGTTGTCCTGTGGCTGCCGTCGCATCATCCAAGTGGATGCTGCACACTGGTGGTGGTGTGGAGAGACCCCCCCTCATGATGGCCATACACGATAAATGCACTATATAATTACACATTAAATTACATTACATTTAAAAATGCATGCAATTGATTTTACTCCATTATGATTAATCTCTGCATTGATTATAATCAACTATAATCCCAACTCAACACTGCATATCCTGTGATGTGACTATTGCAGATGCACACAATGCGACATCGATCCTGAAGCGATATGTTGTGTAGCCCTAATGAACTCCATGTAATCTATACAAAGAGTATGTGGTGATAAAGCAGATATACACAAAATATTTTAAACATATACATAAAAAAAGTATCAGCCAACCCATCATTTTTCACAACAAAATGTCAAGCAGCCAAAAAAAGCATCTGTTTCACCCTGCAACAAATTGAACACCATGTTCTTTAAATCAGGCTAAGCTGATATAATATATAACCTGGACAGGCAGTATCAGCTCATTTGAAAATATACTTCAACAATCTCAATAAACACTCAACTGCACTTGTAAGAGTAGGCTGGATGCCAAACAACATTGGATCTTGAGTGTCTCATTGCCAAACACCATGATGCCAAACATACCCCACAGGTGACCAAGAGATTATATAGGCCTGTTCATCAGATACATCTTCAGAAGACTTGAGACATGCAAGTCATTTGTCATCTTTTTGATGCTTTTATAGTGAGGAAACAGAGAATCTACCATATCTTCAAGGGCATCATTCACATTTGACTATACTGTAGTAGTAGTCAACATTTGAAGTAGATCAAAGCCTTTTATCAAAGTTGTCCTAAAACTATTCAACGACACCCATTCTTGACTTGAGACAATTTTGAAAATGCTTTTGATGCACTTCAAACGTTGACTTCTGTTGAGAGAAAAGAAGTCACATTGATGAATAAGTCATATTTGATAATTGAATTAGAAACTGAAGCATAAAACAAACAGAAATTATAGAGGAATGCATTATAAACAATACTTTATGTGTCAAATGTGTCAATATTATGTGTCATATTCAAACAAATGTATTTTAAATTAAACTAAAACTACCTCCTGATTTTGCCAAGTACGAGGAGATCCTGGTTTAAAATCTGTGTTGATCCTGGAACACCTATTCCCTACCCCTAAACCCAACCATAGCTGTAAACTATTCCCAAAATCAGAGGGGAATAATAGTTGGAAAACAATCATGTAGTTTGAATTCAAGTGCATAAACCTAACCGTAAGTCTAAACTTAACATAAACGGTAAACGTATCCCTTAATTCTGATTGGCTGATTGGAGTGTTGTTCCATGATCAACATAGATTTTAATCCAGGAACATGTGAAATGAGGTTGGCGAAAGTAAAACTAGATGTTTGGATATCCAAATAATCACATCTCTCTCCAAATCCAAACATTTGTATGTGCTTCATGCTTGTTTTCTTGAATCACATTTTATAAGTTGCTTTGGAATATTAGTACATAAAGACATTAAAAAACCTGAATGTGATGATTCTTAAGTATTCATTTAATTTGCTCCACTGAAAATGCTAATTTGGAAAACCCTGGTTGACATGAGGTTGAGTAAATGATGGCAGATTAATTCATTTTTTTATGTAAACTATACATTCAATAAAAAAAAAAATTGACTTCTGAGTGCAGACGTTCTCTGTTGACTTTAATCCCGGCTGACAGACTTTGATCTGTGCTGACTGACATCATTTGAAAGTGATCCGATCAGATACATTGGTTGCTCTTGTAATGACGTCGCCATCACCGAGCGACTTTCTTCTACTACAAGGAGCAGAAAAGCTGGCAGCACGGAGAAAGCTGACAGAAAGCTTGAAATCTGCTTATCTACTCTCTATGGCATTCCGCCATGGAACCGAACTGATGCTTTACCAGAGTATGAATGTCTGGCATTGGAAGAAATCTCTTGAATGAATGAGTGAAGGGAAGGAAACCACCATTGCGTCCGCTCTCATTAGAAAAACAGTCACTCCGACTCACACATGTCTAACATAGTTTCAGCATTTGACTCTTTAGATGGACTAATGGCTTGAACATCTATCCTGAAAGGCTTCTAAAAACATCATCCCTAGAGTGGAGAGATGATGCATTTGTTCTCTCTTTCACACACAAGCCAACACACTTTTTAACCAAGCACTCAACACTGTGCACTGTCAATGTCAAGTCTTTCTAAGAACCTGAGAATGAATATATCAGAGCTATTATTTTCCAGGACGTTTTTATTTTTTTGATGGTTTTGAGTCTACCTTCTGTACATTTGAGAGGAAAGTTCAGTATGGAAGCTTCACTTAGACATGAAAATGCACCTCTGCCCAGTGCATTTGGCTCTAGTGAACCTCTATAAATCATTCAGTCTGTCACGTAGAAGGGGAAATGCATGCACAGAAGTAGCTATACGTGCCCTGTACTGAAAACAGCATCTTACATTTTGACCTAGTCCAGACTCAGAAATACCCAATGTCATTGGTTGAGGGTAGGATTGCACAATATATCAGTTCTGCACTGATATCGTAATGTGCGAATCTGCAACAGTCACATCGCAGGATCTGCAATGTCATGTTGGGATTATAATTAATTATGACATAGTTCAGAGCACATGATTTGATTGCAAAGTTTAACCCCAATATAATAGTGTGAAATAGTATTTTATGTGTGTTTTTATGGATTTCAAGTGAATTTAAACCATTTGAGCACAAGAAATGATCAAGTTTGCAACGTTAACAAAGAATGATTGTGTTTATTTATCCAATGAAGACTCCATGTAGTGTTATTTTACAGTTGATTATTGAATTTCTGTACCTCAATACTGTTAAACCATAAAGTGCTGTTTCTTTTATTTATATCATTGTTCTGTTGTTTTCATCCATGCTTTACGGAAGTTTAGATGTCATTTTAATTTGAATGTTATCGTATATGAGCACGGGGGTGGGGGGGATGGGGGGTTTATAGCCATTGCTGGGAAACAGCTTCTGCAGCTCCAAAAGTGCCTCTTGCTGGCACAGAATGAATCTATTTATGAATTTTTGGCACAGAATAAATCTATTTACCGTTTTTCAATCAGAAATGCACATGTATATGGGGAAAACTGCCATCTGTGGGAAACCTTTGATAGACAACTACAGAGACCTTTGTAAAGTATGCTGCTTTTTGAAAACAGAATGTGCTTCTTAGATGTCACGCAATGATTGATCACAAAGAAACTTGTAGTTTGGTATATGTGGTACTACCCACGACATGTCAAGATTTTATCTAGACAAAATTGTGTAATTTGACAGAGTGACTCTTGTAACTGACAATAAAAATCATGTAGTCTGAATGGAGTCTAAAACAAAATCTGGTGTGATTGCTGTGTTAGTGCAGTTTATTTGAATCAGTGTGAATGCTGTTATATAAACTGAACACAAAACATGTAGACAGAGACCACTGAAAATACTGCTTCAAAACTGCAGTTCAACTGAAATATGAACTCAACGTGAACCAAAGACAGGATACAATTTTAAAAGATTTGATTATAAAAATTAAGCGAATGCTTAAGCAAACCTTTTTTTCTTTTTAATTCCTGGTCACAGTCAGAATGCTGTCAACTATAGTTCAGTGTAAATGTTGAAAACATGGCAGATCTTTGTTTGTGTGTGAAAAGGGAAGCTGTTTTGACTATACACAAATTATAATGGCTTTACAAGTTCTCAAATAATATGACAAAATTGTCATTGTCAAATTGTTTTAGATTAACTTTGAATCAAATAAGCAATATGCTGGTCTTTGCAGCAAGGACATAACTTGCAAAAAAACAAGAAACAAATTAAACTGCACAAATGAAAGTTGTGTTTGCTAACAGATCAGCGCAAAAACAACACAGTGTGATTCCACTATTAT
>CAIGQW010003411.1:4366228-4378574 GCA_903798125.1 Danio choprae | reverse complement strand
ATATATATAAATGGAGCATATGGAAATGAATCAAATTAATTGATCTAACAAACACATTGAGCTTATAAAGAGCCATTGACAGACCATCTGATATCCTGCAAATGACTTGACTGAAGCAATCCATGCAGTATCTGTACCTGAAATTATGCCATCTGCCCAAACATCAGTCATCTCCCTCTCGCCCCCTCAGACCTCGTGTCTGGATTCAGCCATTCTCTGTAGCCGCTCTAGTGTCTACACCATTATACACTCATCTTGTTCCTCCAAACTCTTCAGTTCGCTTCTAAACAGCTTTCTTAACCCCTGTCTGCCTCTGCAAACTAAGGCATCTCAACCAAATACATTAGCACTCTTTTTCTTGCCCTGGAGTCTAGATTCCCGACCTCTCCAACTGCTCCCTTTCTGTCTGCGCTGTAAACCTCTGGCTTTTGCCGTCTCCCCTGCTGCTGTCATCCCCGGGGGACTCCCAGTGGGCAGAAGCTGATTAGAGATGAATCAGACAGCTGAGAGAGGCTGACTGAGGTAAAGATGCATGCTGGAGAAATACAGCCTGGCCTTCACACATCAGAGACCATGTACATGGAAGAGAGGAGTTATATTTATACAGTTGGCACAACAGCCGAAAGCCTGAATGTCTACACCTATGCTGTGGCAGTAACCTGTACTGCTTCTTTCATGGCACATGTGTCAAACTCAAGGGCCAAATCTGGCCTGCCATATCATTTTATGTGGCCCACGAGGTATGATATGCTGTGAACCAAATGCCAATTTAAGTATTCGTTTATAGATTACATACTGTACATAGTCAAGGCAAACTGGGCAGCATGAATGATGCGGAATGTGCACTCAAAAATAACTTCTGCTGCTTATTTAAGCTACTTCTTTAAAATGAGTAGAAACAACACAATTCCTAAGTTGTTTTTGGGACAACCTAATTGGTTTATGTTGAATCCACTTAAATTTGTAAACACGATAACAGGTGCTGTATGTATGTTTTGACTCTTCTAAAGCAGTGGTTACCAAAGTGGGGGTCGGGACCCCTCGGGGGGTCATGGGATAATGAGGGGGGTCGCTTGGTGATTTCCTAAAATCTAATTCATTTGATTAAACTATTATAATTACTATATTTTTTCAATAACATAAAGAAGATAAAAAATAGTAGTTAATAGTTACATAAAAAAAACAACATACAATTTTTTTTTTTCCATTGGATAGCGACCCCTGGGGTCATTACGTTAGATTAAAGATACAGCAATGTGGTCAGATGCAGCAGATTGATATCATGGTACCAGGTTAAACTTTTTGACACTTTTACGGCGTAGATTAAAAATAAATACCGGGCACAACTGAACATGGAGGATGATCTCCGAGTGGTGTTCTCCAAAATTAAATGAAGAATTGAGTTGGGCCTATTGGTGTGTGTGCACCGTTGCGTTGCGCTGCATATTTATAACCACCTCAGAGGATATTGGGTGCTCGCGAGTCACTGGCATTGTATTAGTTTGTGATCTAATCACATTGTGATGTTTAGTATTTTAGGGGTGGTGGGTTGAAAAGTTTGGAAACCCCTGTTTTCCCTGCAAACATATTTGTTTATCTGACAAACAATGCTGAAGTCAGTTATTCTGCTTTAAAAATGTTCATTCCGTGCACGCTCCTGTTAGTGAAGCCAATCTGGCAACCGACGCTTGCGTGGAGTCGTCAGAGGAGGGGAAGAGCGAAAAAGTGTTTAGAACCAGGGGTGCAATACCTAGTTTGACCACTGGGTGTCACACTTACATACTGCAGTTTGCGATTTGTGTTGGGAAAACATGAAGGAATTGTGTGAAACCCAGCATTTTTTACAGTGTGTGATGTGTTGTGCCGCGAACGAGCAGAATTTGTTTCAATAGTATTTTTAGTGCAAGTTCAAAATATTCGAGCTGAAAATTTGTGCAATGTCAAAAGCTTTCCGCAAGTAGAGTGAGTAGAGTGAGTGATGTGATGCTTTGCATTTGTTGTGAACTTAGCATTATAATAAAAGTCCATGCTGCTTTATATCATATGTTGACCATCAACCAAACTACATCTCCCATAATGCAGGTTTGTTTTGAGACTCTAGATTAATTGTTGTTCCACAGTTCTGCTTCTATCAAATGTGACAAAGTTTGGAGACTTGTGTTTGATGATATTTGACTTTGATAGGAGTAATATGGGTTTCTTCACCTGATCACGCCTAATTTTAATTTATACAAATACATGTACATTTATTTGTTACTTTAGTATATTATAATGAATTTAAAGAGACAATTAGTTATAAGTATGTTAAGTAGTAGTAACATTTATACAGTCTAAGTTGACATGTTAAATGAAAAAATATATAATAACCGGCCCTTTGAGGTCAGCCATCATTCTAAAGTGGCCCTCAGTAAAAATGAGTTTGACACCCCTGTGAATAGCTCACCTAAAAAAGTAAAGGTGCTGTGTGTAAGTTTTTGACTTTTCTAAAGCATAAAATGCCATAATATGTTTGCAGATATTTAAGAAACATGCTAAGGGAGCATACTTGTTTATCTTAAAAATAATGAAAGTCAGTTATTCTCATTCTTAAAAAAATATATTGTGTCCGTGTCACAATGTCTGTCTTTGTTTAGGTCCAATAACTCCGACCATTGCCAGTTTACCCAATTATATTTCAGCACACCAGGTTGTCTTAGAGTGGAAAACACAGCATTTTTCTTTTTAGCCATGGGGACTGCCTAAAAATATGTGGATGCAGCCAAAACTTTGATTTTTTTAAGGGACAGTAACAGACTCCAACATGAAACACAGATTCAGAGTTATAAAAATCCGCATTATGGTGTTTTTTTTTTTACTTAGCAAATATAACTATTACAAACATAAATATTAGCGGAGTAGTGTAAGGCTCGATCGTAAAGCATGCTCGCTCCTTTTCATGTCGTCAATCTGGCAACCTGAATGTTTATCGAATCTAAGGAGGAGGGGCTAAGGGGGAAAAAAATCTACAATATTTTGAATTTGGACTGCAATACCTAGTTCTACCACTAAGTGTTATTTCTACATACTGCACCTTTAACGTTTAGACTTACTTTTTCCTCATGTTGTTCCAAACTCAAATTAATTTCTTGTCATCCACGCAACAGAAAGTAAGTGGGGGACTGAGGAGCTTCAAAAAGCATGCAAAGCCACCATAAAGAACCATGAAAGTGGTCCTATAAATCCTAATCTTCTGAAACCATACATTCGTTCTTGTAGCTCAAACAGTTGGGCATGCTGCTAGCAATGTTTGAAGCCCGGAGAATCCATAAATTGATAAAATGTGTACACTGAATGCAATGTACAGTAAGTTGCTTTGGATGAAAGCCTCCGCCGAATGTCTAAATGCAAATGTAAAATGCAATGTTTTAACTCTACATAATAAACAAACCAAATTCAAATAGTACCTAAGCTCTCCTTGGCTCATTCATGAAAAAAAGTATGATTTATGAATCATTCTTTTGAGTCAGAACTTTGGATCAATCAGCAAATATGATCTGAAGGATTCAATCAAGAACTGACCTGACAGACATGATTCTAGAGTTCATCCCACTAGCTATGTCTTCATGCAAAAAAAAGTTTATAATTGGTTTATTGGTTCAAGGCTGAAATATCTTCATGCAAATCTCTCCATTAATCTGACTAAATTGAATTCAAATTACATTTTGATCAGATAAAGAGGTGGATTCAGACTCAAATGATCTGTTTTATATGCGCAGTGTAGTGATGAGTACTTACAATACATTTTATGTTGTGTGTATGTTTGCTGTGAGTTTTATGATCTGATCAACAATGATATACACTCCATTACTAAAATAACACAATGAACTGATGGAAAATCTGACTAGCTAGTCACGGCTGTTTTATAAAACCAGGTTAGGTTTTCTAGAACTCCTGCATGCTCATAGATTTTTTGCGTTTTACATTTATACAGTATTATTTTTTTAAACTGCTCTATTTTCAAAAAGTGTCTTTTCATCCCCAAAACAGAACACGAACAGTGTACATTTTCAATGTCTTCCCTATCTTGAGTTGAGATATTTATTTTCCTTTTCAGGAAATGTATCTTGGACTCAAACAGCACATTTGTCTTATACTCATTACACACAAAAAAAACAACATTTTCCAACAACGAGATTTAAAAAACCTTCAAGGTAATTTACCATTTCATGCTAATGGACACTGGTATACATTTCTTCTTGTAACAATTAATTTTACACAAAGGAACTCTGTATCGCTTCCCAGATGGCATTAATACTTACATAAGGTCAAGAATCTTGGTGTGATTCTGGAGTCAGATCTAAGTTTCAGTAGTCATGTCAAAGCAGTAGGTAAATCAGCATACTACCATCTCAAAAACACTGCAATAATTAGATGCTTTGTTTCAAGTGAGGACTTAGAGAAACTTATTCATGCTTTTATCAACAGCAGAGTGGATTACTGTAATGGACTTCCCAAAAACACAGTCAGACAGTTGCAACTCATGCAGAACGCTGCTGCCAGGATATTGACCAGAATCCGAAAATCAGAGCACATCACTCCTGTCCAAAGGTCTTTACACTGGCTCCCAGTTACATTCAGAATAGATTTTAAATTATTATTACTTGTCTATAAATCACTAAATGGCCTAGGACCTCAGTACATTACAGATATACTCACTGAATACAAACCTAACAGGTCACTCGGATCATTAGGATCAAGTAAATGAGAAATTCCAAGAGTTCAGTCAAAGCAGGGTGATTCCGCTTTTAGCTTATGATTCATAGAAATCAGAAATATGAATAGAGAAATATGAATTTGCTGGAATCAGCTTCCAGAAATGATCAGATGTGCTCCAACATTAGGCACATTCAAATCAAGACTTAAAACACATATGTTTAGCTGTGCCTTTACTGAATGAGCAATGTGCTACGTCCAACAGATCGCACTATTATGTCTTTATTTTCTTTTTCATTCCTTTAAAACTTGTTTTGACACAATTTAATTATTTTAATTGTTTTTATTTTCTTGTTTTTTTTTACTTTTGTTTATGTAAAGAACTGAATTATCATTGTGTATGAAATGTGCCATTTAAATAAACTTGCCTTGCCTTGCATTGAAAATAATACATGATTTGGACCATTTGCTATTACTTGTGCATTCTTAAAAAACAACAACTCATCTGACTGAAATATTTCTGATCTTGGAGCTAGTAAGAAGCTGGTTAATTATGAAGAGGTCAAAAATGTGGTCTCGACGTGGCTTTAGAAAAGATGTGAACAGAGTCAACCTAAAAACAAAAAAAAAAGTGTTTTGAGGCACAGTTCATCATACTAAATCATGAAAGTGAGCGACTACTGGAGAAATATGAATTTGTCAAACTGTATTTATGTGTTTACTCACTTGCTTTTCTGACAACTGTGACTGATGTGCTGCAAGTGTGCAGACAGAATTTTACATCTCATTTCTGGTGGAGAAACTGACTGCAGAGTTCATACACACGTGCCGTTCAGTCTTTGGTTGCCCGCTTAGAATAATTTTCTACCCGACCCGACCTGACCGTTCCCGCTAAATTTAGATCTGGTTTCAATAATCTCAAGTTTAAATTGGGTACTACTAAAAGAGAGAGATAACAGATAAAACTGTAGGTTGTGCAGGGATTGTAGGCTAAATGTCAGTTTTGTTTGGCCCTTTGTGATGAGACATGAGGGCCACCTTAAAACTGGGTGGGGCATATTGACAAGCTCTTTTGCTTTAAGTGAATAAGTGTCATCCACATCACTGATCCATATCAAAGACTATAGAATACACAAGACGTGTCACTCATATAGTTTTGACTGGGGAAAAGTGTAATGGTCAATATGGCGAATGAAGACCCGCCTTCTAGTAAAGGAGCCAATCAACAATCGCTATAGACTGACGATTCTCTGGGGGAGGGGCTCAGACCAGACGTGAGTTTCTTGCAGATTTTGTGTGATTCGAACATTTAGAAATTAAACTAAAGAGACAGTTGTTGTTTAATTGTATTTACGATTCCTAATATGAAATTTAATCGTAAGCTTGGCAAGCAATTTTGGATGTTTCCCCATTCTAACAGAATTCCCGAGCATACTGCCCGAGAGGCATTTCAAAGATGGCCGCCAACTGAAATGACTTGCTTTAAAGAAACTTTGTCCATATTGATAGACATTTTTAAGCATAGACATCACTTCTAATTTAAAAAAAGTGTCAAAAATATGCAATGAACATTATTTATGTATTTATTTATTTTTAAATTATGTATTGTTAAGGGCGACACGGTGGCGCAGTGGTTAGCACTGTCGCCTCACAGCAAGAAGGTCGCTGGTTCGAGTCCCGGCTGGGTCAGTTGGCATTTCTGTGTGGAGTTTGCATGTTCTCCCCGTGTTTGCGTGGGTTTCCTCCAGGTGCTCCGGTTTCCCCCACAGTCCAAAGACATGCGGTACAGGTGAATTGAATAAACTAAATTGGCCGTAGTGTATGTGTGTGAATGAGTGTGTATGGATGTTTCCCATTACTGGGTTGCAGCTGGAAGGGCATCCGCTGTGTATAACCACTAGATAAGTTGGCGGTTCATTCCGCTGTGGCGACCCCTGATGAATAAAGGGACTAAGCCGAAGGAAAATTAATGAATGAATATGTATTGTTATTAACAGGTTTTTTTTTGTCTTAATTTTATTCTGAACAATATCCAATAAATATATTTTGGGTAAAAAAAGTGTCATTGTGTTGGAGAACATTTTAACCTTAAAGTTCGCATGAACCAGAAGTGGCGACCTTTTTTTTATTTATTTTTTTATATTGTGAGGCAGTTCCTAGAGAAAACTGAATATTAAATGAGAAAACAGTGGGCGTGGCATGTTGTTTTCTACTCCGAGCTTATTGGATGTAGTAAAGTAGGCATTTCATTCAGAAAGATCGAGAAAACGGTTTCGGGAGAGTTATTACAAGTTATTACAAACTGATAAATTGTTCACCACAAAACTAGCAATGTGAGCTAACAAAATCAACATGGTTAGTTTTGATGTCATGTGTACTTTAAGCATAACATACTCACAAAAATAAACTTGAATTTTGATTTCATAGGAACAATATCTATATATTATTCATCCATGTGTCGAGTTATGTCAATTTATTTGGTTATTTTTACAATAGAGATTGCATCAAAGCAATCAATAATGAAAAAGACATCAATCATGAGACATTCAAATGATGTTGTAAAGCAGATCTAAAAAGACAATAGTGTCATTATATTGAGCTCAAGTCAGTCCAGTGTTGATTTAGTTCAAGTGCGGGGTGCTACAGAATTGCAGTGCTGTGTCACGGACAAGCATGTTAAAAATAAAACTTCCATTCACTCTCATTATGTCAATTATTGCCACTTTATTTAGCATGAACCACTTTTCTGATACTCCTGTGATGCATTTGCATCCTTTTTTGAAGCCTGAAAGCCTCTGTCCCCATGGGGACTAATGGCATGGAAAAGACCAACCAGCACAATCCTCCTTTTGTGTTCCCGGGAAGAAATGAAGTCACGGGGATTTGTACCAACACGAGTGCAAGTAAATGAAGACCGAACTTTCATTTTTAGCAGAAGTACTGCTTAAAAATCGTTCCCTCTGCCCCAAGACGCTACCTTCTATTTCAGCGCGTCTGTCCATCTTAGTCTCTCTCCAGCTGTTTTCTTTCTCTCTCTGCCTCACAGCTTTTTCTCCCTCTCCATCTCCATCTGCGTGGCCGTGTGAATGGAAATCATTTCAAGCATCACTACCCACGGCTAATGCTGAAATGTGTTCTCTAAGGTGTCCACAGTGCATATGAATACAGTCATACCTAAGCCTAAGATACCACACAGTCTGATGCTCAAACATCCTCGAGGCCCGTAATGAAATCCTCGCTGTTTAACGCACAACACGAGCTTCATCCTTCTCCTCTGCCTTCTTAGTAAGTCATAAGGTCTCTGGTCAGTTCAAAGACATCCAAAGCTGTATTATGGGCATTAAAAGGTCAGAGGTCAGCTCCGACAAAAGGCGAATGAAGGTCAGGTGCATGTCGAAGACTCTGACCTCCGTGTAATTGCCTTAGGGCCCTTTAAACCATGTCATTGTACGGCTTCCCATTTTCTGTGCTTCACTGGTCAGAAGTGCTGCTTACAGCGGTTTGATACTCATAAAACGTACACCAGGCTGAGCAACAGACCACCTCCTGAGAGAGTTGCACGATTTATGGAAACTTTTATTAAAATGGTCCAAATTACATTCCTTCAAAATGTAACATGGTCGTTTTTTCTCTGTCAGGTAGAAAACATCAAAGAAACACATTTGTGTGTAATGACTCAGCAAAGAATCATTGACAACGTTTACATGGACATCAGTAATCAAACTATTTGCCTGAAAAAGACAATAATATGATTAAGGTGTTTACATGAGTTGCTTTGTGAATGTTCCTTTCATGTTCCCATTTTACATGTTTTCCCAGTAGGCAACAACATCATAACACGTTAATATTAGGTTAGATTTAGGTTGTGACGTCAGGTGACCAAAATTCAATGTCTAGCCAGCGTCTAAGGACAACTTTATTTTGACATCAAATAATGACATCAAATGATGTTGATTATTGGTTGATTTTAGCTTGTGTTTGAAAGTGACCAAAATCCAACATCGAGCCAACATCTTAAACCAACATCATATTGACATCAAATACTGACATCTATTCATCAGGTAAGGCAAACAAATTCTAACGTCTGATAGACATCATACTGGTAACGTCCACACAACGTCAAGTTGTAACATCATTAGACGCTGATATTTGGTTGATTTTAGGTTGGATGTTGGACACTGACATCGGTCTGACTTTGGGTTCTGATGTCAACCCGATTATCATTTCCAAACAAAATGCAACATCCCCACGATGTTGGGGTACAACGTCAATCTGATGTCATGTTGACATCCTGTGCCTGCTGGGATAGTACATAGTTTAATTAGCGTCATTACATCACCATTCAACGCTAGTTTCTTTCTTTCACGCAACAATAGTTTGTGTTTGTCATGGCACCATATGTAATTTTGGTCATGTCTCATTTTTAATTTTGCAACAAGTTCAACTGCAGTAAAGTTCTCACACTATGCTACAAACAGATGACAACTTCTCAAGCAACAGGCCACCTCTGCCATTTTATTCACTAACTTTTTATTCTTGCCCCTGTGACAAAGTCAAATACTCCACATGTCTTAATTAGATTTCTGTTTTATTCGATCATGACTTTAGTCGGATTAGGTAATCAAAAATCGCTGTTTACATGGTAGACTCTTAATCAGAGCATTGTATTAATCGTATTAAAATCTAAGTATTGGTGTCCATTTAAACATACTGAGTGAGAACAAGAAGTGGAATCATCTTTATTTCTATGCCGCTTTTATGATGTAGATTGTGTCAAAGCAGATTAAGCATCACCTCAGCTGTGTGTAAACTCAGAAAAGAATAACTGAGGGAAACAATTCAGTGGATGACTTCACTGCAAATAACTCAAACCTGAAAGCCAAACCTGTGAATTATCTAATCAGTGTATAATGTTTCTAATGAGTCCGTCAACAGAATTTGTATTTTGGTACATTATTCAATGACTTTTCAGTCCATGTTGTCCCGTACACATTGGGGATTCATTTGGAGGCTAGATCACCAAATTAAAAATCACAGGTGGGCCATTGGGGTCAATGCTCTCCCAATCTCTTTCATTTGTCTGTTCTTGGTAAAAAATCTCAAATAAAATTAAATAAGAAGACTTTTCTCATGAGTGTGGATCACAATTTCTTATATTAAGTAATCTAGTCGATCGACACATCAAAATAAGGGTTAAAGTAGAGGAAGATTGTGGTGCAAACAGCTTTTTAGCATTGTGAACTGTCCCTTTACAATAAGAAATTACATTTAAAGTTGGCATAAAAGTCAGATCCAATCGGTTCCCAAAATACGAAATCAAGCATTGCCTACCTTTTTTTCTAATTTCAGGAGCGTTTCAGTGAGATGTACGTCAAAATATGGAAAAAAAAGGGCAATCTGAACTTCAGTTTCATGCCAACTTTAAATACACGTTCAGCAGTAACATCTAGAAAAAGTTAACACAGTATTGTACATATTTACATTTCAATATTCTAACAGTACAAACTAAACAGGTACCCCTAAAACAAGTTATATTCCTTTACTCTTCTAATAAATAAAACACAATATGCATGATTACAATAAAACATATTTAATATACCATATTTCAGCCATAATGCTTAGTCTTAAGGCAGGAAAACAGAGTAAACTCTGTTGGAAAATTGAATGTACACATATGCTCGTTAATGGCACCTATTCAATTCGCATAGTGATTTTTTTTTCCTACTGTGGAAGTAAATGGGTATTAACATTTTTCAAAATATATGGTGTTCAACAGAAGAAAAATAAGGTTTAAAATCACATGACAGATAATAAATGTGTTTGTCCTAATGTTTGTCCAGTGTCTGGACCTTTTCTCTCCAGAAGTTATGATCAATAACATGGTATTGTTTTAAATGTTTGCCCTCTGTCAATGTGGATGTTCGTTGTTTCAGTATCTATATTTTATCATTGTTGTTGTTTTGCCTCTTCCATTGTTTTTTTCTAACTGTGAAACATTATCCCAGTGTTGCCACCTTGTGGATATGCTAATTAGCACTGACATAATTGAAGGCGCTTGTGAAACCTGTTCATACTCTGTGTGCCCTTGGCTAGATGAAGATGATTGGCTGGCTGCCAACTGAATAGCTTTGCTGTAGACTTTAGGTTTGTGCAACTACTTACTGGCAGGTGAGTAAATAAAGACACATTCGTATTATTTTTTGTTTAATGAAATTCAAACAGTAGAGCATCATGCTACCAATGGCAAAGTTCTGGGTTTGATTCCTAAGCGAAGTATGATCATTCATTTTTACTATAAAACAAACAAACAAACTATTGGTTACTTTTAGGGTCAGTAATTACAGTAATACTTTTGTATAATTAATAACAGTGTTTAGTTAAATTAACAAGAGTGAAAGTAAATAATTTCACATTGTTAAAAAAGGATGAATGCTGTTCTTTATTAAATGTCTATTCATCATACAAACATGTGCTGTTTGTTTATATTGTGCTGTGCATATATTTTTCACAAATTATAACAATAGAACAAATTTCTTAAGAACCAAATCAGCATAATGGAATGATTTCTTAAAATATATTTAAAACATGAAAAAATATCATTTTATATTATAATACTACATGGAAATCAAATAAATGCAGATTTGGTCCAAAAACTGAGAACGTTTGATTTCCTAATAAAACCTTTGAGCTGTAGTGCTTGAGCTCCAACTGGGAGGTTGGATTGATTGTAAGAGGTTGGCTTGGGTGGCATCAACAGATCATTATTCCAACCAAATGATGTTAAAAAGATAAATCCAGCATTAATTGTGTCTTCACCCTGACACTGCATTTGGGAATGAATATTTCAGATAAGAAGCCCAAGGGGAATCGCAATGTCACCGCCTTTCATCATTACAAAATACAAAAGTGATCACAGTGCATGAAACTTCTGACTGATATTAAAGCTCCTCAATTATCTTGCATTTATATGACAAAGCATTCAGACCTAATCTCCTAATACAATTCAGGATGACTGCATCATGTCCAACTAGCAAGGCTTCTTTCAACTGAAACTTTAGACTGAAACATGCACGCTTACTCATGAGATCACCCCAGTCCTCTTCCCAACACACACACACACACACACACACACACACACACACACACACACACACACACACACAGAGAGAGAGAGAGAGAGACATTAATTTAGACATTTAGCAGAGGCTTTTATTCAAATTGATTTCAATTTAAATATCTTTGAATATCATTTCATTTTATTTTTCCCTTTTTCTTCATCCCGTTTACTCAAATTCTGCAATTGGCTTGAACTTTAAAGGCATTGTCAGTTAATTTCTAATGGCACGCAGCCTTGTTCTGTGCACAAGTCTCTGTGTTTCTCCGTCTGGCTGTCTTCTCATATGTATCTTTCCTTTTCTCCTCTTCTTTTCTCCTTTCACTGCTGCTGACACTAACGTCCCTCAGACTGGCACTATGAGGGTAAGACTGCTTTTCTTTCCTCTTTCACATCTTTTTCTACACTCCACTTATTCACCTGGTAAAATCATTTTCACTCCTGTATTCATAATGTTGATCAGGGTGTCAAAGTCAAATTAGGTTGAGAGGACCAAATTTGTTAATTAGTTTGCTCACAGTTGTATTATTAATATTGCTA
>CAIGQW010003411.1:4355812-4365828 GCA_903798125.1 Danio choprae | reverse complement strand
CTACTAAATAAATAAATAAATAAATAAATAAATAAATAAATAAATAAGCTCTTATTTTAAACATGTGAAATATTCATGCATTTTAATATGTTAAATGAATAAATGAATAAATAAATAAATAATATTTTAATTTAAGTGTTCCAGTAATAATCATACATACACCCTCAAAATTCTGCATTTTTTCCCAGCCCAAACTGGGTAAATATGCCAGAATATGGTGGGTTATTATTTTTTAATGACCACACGTTTTTATTAGGTTGGTCCATGTTTTACATAAATGTGCATTTTATAGTGTAAAAATGAAAATTTTGAAATAGTGGGATGGGTCTTAATTATCATGGCAAAAAAACAGAGTGCAAAAAAATATTAAAATCCCTAAAAATACACTGCGATTTTTCCATTTCTTTTGTTTTGGTTGGGGGCCAAATATGTCCCAGATCCGTTTTTGTGAGACTCCCCTATTCAGCCAAATAACGGGTACACAGGGACTTTCATGCATACAGAATAAGAACAAGCGCATGCTGTGAACGTGCTGAGTTGAGAGTTAAATGCTTCTCATAAACATGACGCAGCCTCAGGTTGTGACACTGCAACCAAACAGTCTGAAAGAGTTTTGTGTTCCACCTTTTTAGAAATTAATGCGGTTGGTGACAGAGAGAAACAGAGAGATGCGCAAACACTGGCTGGCAGTGCTCTTCTCTAGTAACGTAACCGGTTAACATCTTAAACGCAGCTCAGTGTAAGCGGAGAGGCTGTGGTCCAGTGCTCACATAACAAAAACCCTTGTAACATCACACCAATATAGCCCACCACTGCAGAAAGGTACTTACACAGAGCATCCAGGTGTTAAATGTTGTTAAATATAGCCATTTGCATTAGATAAAGAAATATCGCTATAGTTATTTGAATGACCATTTAAATAAATGCATTTCTTTAAATTGCACTGTGTTAATTGTGGAAAATAAATGGTGTATTAAAGGGATAGTTCACCCAAAAATTTAAATTCACTCACCATTTACTCACTCTCAAGTGGTTCTATACATTTATGAGTTTCCTTTTTCTGTTGAACACAAAATACGATATTTTGAACAATGTTAGATACGTGTAACTATTGATTTCCATAGTGAGAAAGTCAATGGTGAAAGGTTTCCAACATTTTTCAAAATAACTTTTTTGTGCAATAAACTGAAACAGGTTTGTGAGAGGTGAAAGGTTTTTTAGTTTTGGGTAAAATTTGAATGTATGGCTCTAAAATAAACGTGCTCTAAATTGTAATTTAGTTAGTTAAACAGTAAAATATAATAGGATTATATTTATAAATGTATTTTGTATGATAAATAGATGCACTAGTTTTTTCTGTTGTTAAAATATGTTCAATTTAGTTGTACAGTAATAACACCGCTTTGGTTCATCACATTAAAATATTAAAACTGCACAATTCATTTCCATTGTAAGTTAATTACCTTACATTGTTTTTTGCAGCAATGCCACACACACGCATACACACGCGCACACACACACACACACACATGCACACACACACCACGAAAACGTCAAAAAAAACCTTTCAGTCAGCAAATCTAAAAAGAACCATTTATTTCTTAGTGTGAAGAACATATTAATCGTTTTAAGGAGATTTTCCACTTAAAAAGTTCTGTCATGATAACTCACTAAAAGATTTAGTATGGTAATGAATATGTTTATGGCAATGTTAATGTGTATGGTCTTGGCGGAATAGATCTGTTACGCTGCTGCTGCTTTGATTATTATAACAGAGCAAGTACCAAGACTTGCTACTGCCAGTATATTGATGGACAATGCAGTCTGGGAATATAACATACTGCTGCTTATAACACAATATACATGTAACTCCATAGCAGATCTAAACACAGGTGGAGCTGGGGTGGAGGAGGGTCTCCGAAAAATGTGCTGCATGTTGCTAGCATAAAACAACACTTTAAGTGTGACAGAACTTTGTATATCTTTGCATGTTGAATGCAGTGTTGGGTGTAATTAGTTACAAATTAACTATTCACTGTAATTAGATGAGTTTTTCACAGAAACAGTAAGAGATTACTTTACTTTTTCCGGTAATTTAATTACAGTTTCTTATAATGTACTTGTTTAAATACTGTACATAACTTTAACAGTTCTAGTTAAATCAATTTAGAGAAGCAGAGTAATTAATTTATCAAGTAGATTGAACATGCTTGAGAAACAATCAGAAATTCATGTCAATATATTAAATATTGTGTCATTGCTATGAAATGTTGTGTGTATTGATACATATAATGTTCATTATTCTTAAAGTGTTAGAATTTTTAATAAAGCTAAAATGTCCTGTTTGGCTTCAGTTTAGGTCATTGTCGAATTTAATTTCAATTAATCTCTCAATGTCTATGTGGCATTGGGATTTATGAGTAGTGCATTTATGCGTTAAAGTTTAAGTATTTAAATCATTTATTGAGTAACTAAGTTGCTTTTCAGACACGGTAATTAAAAATGTAATTTAAATACAATGTTAATGATGCAATTATTAATTGATTACTTTTTTTAAATAACTTACCTGGGCGACACGGTGGCTCAGTGGTTAGCACTGTTGCCTCACAGCAAGAAGGTCGCTGGTTTGACTCCCGGCTGGGCCAGTTGGCGCTTCTATGTGGAGTTTGCATGTTCTCCCTGTGTTCGCGTGGGTTTCCTCCGGGTGCTCCGGTTTCCCCCACAGTCCAAAGACATGTGGTACAGGTGAATTGAATAAACTAAATTGGCTGTAGTGTATGTGCTTGAATGAGTGTGTATGGATGTTTCCCAGTACTGGGTTGCAGCTGGAAGTTCATCCGCTGTGTAAAACATATGCTGGATAAGTTGCTGGTTCATTCCGCTGTGGCGACCCCTGATGAATAAAGGGACTAAGCCGAAGAAAAATGAATGAATGAAATAACTTACCCAACACTGGTTGAAGGTTCTTCATGGAACTATGCCAACAAAAAAATAAGAGTGCAGTCATGAATTATGCTTTGTGTTTCAAAAGGAAAACAATAGCTGAGTCAAAATGTTTTTAGGAGAGCTTGAACTTGAAATATTTCTTTAACATCAGCTGTTTCTGTGTAGTTTCTGTAGGAACTGCAGAGTGCATTATACATGGGTCAAATGAAGATGATTTTTGTTTTATTTGAAACCATACCTTTACAGTAGAAATGCCTAGTAACTGCGTGTGGCTTACTGTTACCATAAGACTCTTAACCAACATCTACATTTCACAGTGCACATCCACCGCACCTTGCACACAGTAGATCAGCCGGCAGCCCCAGGAGATCCATGTGGCAATCACAAAATGAACTGAGCACAGGCCTGAAAATAGAAAGTGTGCGTGTGAGCAAGGGAAGAGATAGAGTATGCGTGCGCGTGTGCATGAGATAGAAACCACTTCAAGGTCAACATAGTCATTTGTAGTCATGGCAGACCAATTAGATGGGTTTGATGTGGACATTGGAGCTGTTCTTGGGTCTCAAACAGAGACTCTATAGCAAATAGTGTGGTTTTGTATCAACCATTTTTCCCGCATCTGACTACTGTGCTTCAAATGCGCTTCCGGTTTCGGGATCATCCTTTCAAAATAACTAAAACAAGTCATTTTAAATAAACATGTGAAATGTTTAACAGAGCAGGGACATTTTTAGAGTATTTCCTACAATATTTTTTCTTATTACTTTTGTTAGTTTGGCTGAATTAAAAGCAGTTTTTAAATTATTTAAAATAATTTTAAGATGAATATTCATTTATTTTCATTTCGGCTTAGCCCCTTTATTAATCTGGGGTCGCCACAGCGGAATGAACCGCCAACTTATCTGGCATATGTTTTACACAGCGGATGCCCTTCCAGTTGCAACTCACCACTGGGAAACATCCATACACACTCATTCACACACATACACTATGGACAATTTAGCTTACCCAATTCACCTATACTGCATGTCTCTGGACTTGTGGGGGAAACCGGAGCACCCAGAGGAAACCCACCCCAACACGGGGAGAACATGCAAACTCCACACAGAAATGCCAAATGCCAACTGACCCAGCCGAGGCTTGAACCAGCGACCTTCTTGCTGTGAGGCGATCGTGCTACCCACTGTGCCACCGTGAGGCCCTAAGAGATATATATATAAATATATATATAAATATATAAATATATAAATATATATATAAATATATATATAAATATATATACACATATACATATATATACATATACATATATATACATATACATATATATACACACTTGCCTAATTAATCTAACTTGCCTAGTTAACCCAACTAACTTAAGCCTTTAAACTGCACGTTAAGCTGAATACTAGTATCTTTCAAAATAACTAGTGAAATACTATGCACTGTCATCATGACATAAAACAAAAGTTGTTATTAGAAAAAAAAAAGTTGGAAAAATCTGATAATTTTGCCTTTAACGGGTTACATAGTGAAAACTCAATAAGAATTAATTTGTATCCATCAATGAAAGGTCTGGAGCTCTCAACCACCATACAAGGTACGTGGGCAAAATGCAAATATGTAAAAAAATATGGAACTCCAGCAACACTTGTAATAAAAGGGGAACAAAAGCTTAAAATCCTCTCGTAGGGCACAAAAACACATCACATACAAACATTTCTAAAGGCTTTAAATACACATCTCCATTTTAGAGCATCTAATAACAGATTAGAAACAGCTGATAAACCTGACTTAAATCGTCACCCCAATTAATCAGCAGGAATTAACTACACAGGTGGCAATTAAACAATTGACATGAATCCACGTTAGGAAAATATAGTTACACTTGGCATTTTAATGTAGTGCAATATCTGTGGCTTGCGGCTGGAAGGGCATCCGCTGCGTAAAAACATATAAGTTGATGGTTCATCGCTGTGGCAACCCCTGATAAAATCAGGGACAAAGCTGAAGAACAATGAATGAATGAATGAATGAATGAATGAATGAATGAATTTCTGTGGCCAAAGCATTTTTCGGTTCAGTTTTGTTCCTCTGAATAATTTTCTCTATACAGTGATATTCAATGTGATATTGATATTGTGATCTGTGATATTGCTTAGGACTTATTATGAGTTTTTGGGTTAGTTTCATGCTAAATTCTATAAGTTGACTTTTATTATTAAAGGAATAGTCTACCCAAAAATGAAAATTACCCCCTAATGTATTCCTCATCAAACCATCTTTGGAGTACAAGGTTTGTTTTTTTTCCTTCTGTCAGACGAACACAATTGGGGTAGTTTTACATTTTATCCTGTTTCTTCCGTGCTGTATAATGGTGTTAAATAGGAGCTTTTCTTTTGAAGCTACCAAAAGTGCATAAATACATCATCAAACTAACCCATACGTCTACATACCGGACTGGGTAAATATTTTTATTACAAAAATACATTGATCCACTTAATAAGACATACATTAACCCCTTTTTATGCATATGTGTTCATTAAACAATGGACTGATGCACATTTAGAAGCTTCAAAATAAAAGCCACTGACCAACACCATTAAACATAATGAAGGGTTAAAATTTAAAACTACTCTGACTGTTTTCATCTGATAGAAAAATAAAGTCTTGTACACCAAGGATGGCTTGAAGGTAAATAAATTATGGGATAATTTTCATTTTTGGGTGAACTATTCCTTTAAACGGATGCACTGAGCGGAGAATAACAACATCTCATTGTACCAAGGTTTTTATACACTTCAATGATTGTTAATAGTTAGAAATGACTACTATAAGTGACACAATGCATCATGGGATGTAAGAAAAAGTGCTGTAAGCAAACTATGCAGTCGGCATTATCAGACATTGCACTGCAGCTTTAATAAAATCCCACATCAGCTGAAAAAAATATTCATTCATTCATTCATTCATTCATTCATTCATTTTCATTTCGGCTTAGTCCCTTTATTAATCTGGGTTCGCCACAGCGGAATGAGCCGCCAACTTATCCAGCATATGTTTTACGCAGCGGATGCCTTTCCAGCTGCAACCCATCTCTGGGAAACATCCATACACACCCACTCACACTCATACACTACGGACAATTTTAGCTTACCCAATTCACCTATACCGCATGTCTTTGGACTTGTGGGGGAAACCGGAGCACCTAGAGGAAACCCACGCCAACACAGGGAGAACATGCAAACTCCACACAGAAACGCCAACTGACCCAGCCGAGGCTCGAACCAGCGACCTTCTTGCTGTGAGGCAAACGTGCTACCCACTGCGCCACTGTGAGGCCCTTAAGGTAACTAGTTGCAAACAATTTATACGGGCTGAATTTAAGCAAACAAATTAAGTTGAACATTACTACATTTGATTTGTTTGTTTAAATTCAGCTCGTATAAATTGTTTGTATCCAATGCGTCTTAAAACAATTTAGTAAATCCAACAAATTTTTTTTTTTCAGTGTAAAGAGTCAGACCCTCTTCTTAAAAAAAAAAAAAAAAAAAGCAGGGGAATGGATGCAGGAAATAGATCAAAACAAGCGCCGATAAACTGCACGTTTTGAAGTCAACCTAAACAACATAAAAATAAAAAATCTTGCTCGGAGTAAAAAGAGGCGTTCAGCTGAAACATTCGCACCACCCTCAGTCAAATTATTCGGGAAATGTAAGCCGAAGCAAAGTGATGCCCATGCTCTCAAAAATAAACCCCCCGCGCACGCAGAAAAACACACTGCAGCTGCTCACTCATGCCTCAGCAAGCTCAGGATCTAATATTCTCGATATAGAAGCAGAACAAAATCTGTGCTAGCGTGCAGTACGTCTACAGATTTTTAAAACCCTGATGCTAGCAGCGGAGACATCCGGGACACCAGACATCAATCCCAGTGAAAACATCATGTTTGCAGGTGCAGTCACTGGGAGATCACCTGATATTTTGAAAACACATTCTCAAACAGTGAAGTACACCCGAGTATATCACAGCTCCACTGCAGCTGTGGGTATAAAAAAATTTAATATCTGAAAGAGAATCACTACAAACAGTGGACGATTCTGTTATTAATTACTCTGCCACACTGCAAAAAAAAAAAATGAGTTTCTTACTTAGAGTTTTAGTCTCGTTTCTAGTCCAAATATCTACAAATCCTTAAACCAAGAAGCATTTTCTTGACAAGCAAAAAAACATTGTCTTGTTTTCAGAAGCAATGTCGAAATGAGTTTTTTTCACTAAAACAAGCTAAATAATCTTATATCAAAGCGAGAAGATTATTTTGCTTACACCATTGCATTTCCATTATTTCACCATTGACCATTATTTCTGAAAACAAGACAATGTTTTCCTTGTCTACAAAATACGTCTTGATTTAAGAATTTGTATATATTTGGACTAGACAAAAAGACACAAACTCTATGAAGAAAAGCAGTTTTTGCAGTGTATACATGAGAAATTATTACTTTTAAAAAAATGTAAGAAAAGAATGAAGATGATCAGAAATGCTGTTTTTGTACATTATTATTTTGTACATTATGTTTTTGCACAAGAAGGTCGCTGGTTCAAACCCCGGCTGAGTCAGTTGCCGTTTCTGTGTGGAGTTTGCATGTTCTCCTCGTGCTTGCGTGGGTTTCCCCCAAAAGTCCAAAGACATGCGCTATAGGTGAATTGGGTAAGCTAAATTGTCCGTAGTATGAGTGTGGATGGATGTTTCCCAGTGATGGGTTGCAGCTGGAAGTGCATCCGCTGCGTAAAACATATGCTGGATAAGTTGGCGGTTCATTCTGCTGTGGCGACCCCAGATTAATAAAGGGACTAAGCCGAAAAGGAAATTAATGAATGAATATATATAGGGCAGCACGGTGGTGCAGTGGGTAGCACAATCGCCTCACAGCAAGAAGGTCGCTGGTTTAAACCCCAGCTGGGTCAGTTGCCGTTTCTCTGTGGAGTTTGCATGTTCTCCCTGTGTTTGCGTGGGTTTCGTCCAGGTACTCCGGTTTCCCCCACAAGTCCAAAGACATGCGCTATAGGTGAATTGGGTAAGCTAAATTGTCCGTAGTGTAAGTTTGTGAATGAGTGTGTATGGATGTTTCCCAGTGATGGGTTGCAGCTGAAAGGGCATCCGCTGCGTAAAACATATGATGGATAAGTTGGCGGTTCATTCCGCTGTGGTGACCCCAGATTAATAAAGGGACTAAGCCGAAAAGAAAATGAATGAATGAATGAATATATATATATATATATCTGTTTAAAACAATGGAGAGATATTTATGCAAATATATGAACTGAATTTTACTGTAGGACAGTTATGCGGTATGTTACTGTATTTTAAAGTTGCATTGTGAAAATTACTCTATATTTTACAGTACAGATACACTATATTGTACTTGCATATACAGCAAGATAAATGGTGCTGTAAACGTAAATACAGTATTTTTGCTGTAATTGATTTACAGTAAGTTACTGGTGAACTGCTGCCAGTAAGTTGTAGATTTTCCAGGAAATTGTTAACAGTGAGCTTGAAAAGCCCTGAAGCTGCATGGCTTTGCAACATATTGATAAACTACATTAAATACATACGTGATAATATGATGTATTGTACATGATAATAGATTAAAGACAAGAAAGTTTGTGAGTATACTGTACCTTAAACTCAAAATCAAACACATTCACAGTACACTGTAAAACCTGCTTTTCTTACTTAGATTTATTTGTCTTGTTTTTAGTCCAAATATCTAAAAATTCTTAAATCAAAAAGATTTTCTAGACAAGCAAAAAAATATTTAAGAAACAAACTAAATAATCTGCCAACAGGGTAAGCAAAATAATCGTATGTCAAAGCAAAAACCAAGATTATTATTACATTATTTCTTTTAAAAACACAATTTTTTTTTGCTTGTCTAGAAACATATTTGGACTAGAAACAAGACAAAAAATCCAAGTAAAAAAGCATTTTTTTTTGTGTGTGTACCTTCGCATCAGAGCCATAAGACAATATCATCATGCGCTGTAGTACTTCTCCTCTCTTTATCTGTCTTCTGTTAGCACTCATCAACATTACTGATGATGCTGTTAGTGAGAGTTCTTGCTCTGTACTTTGCTTTGGCTGGGCCAGGTTTAATCATGCTGCTACATCCCCCTAGGGGGCAGATTTAGATATACAACTGGGTTAGAATAGAGAGAGAAAATGGCATAATTCTTCTTTCTTAGGCCGCGAGGCATCAAGTAAGAGGTCAGAACAGAGCGCAGGAGTCTTCTGGGCATGAATGAGTAACTCAATAGAAGCACATTCTGTGTCTGTGTGTGTTATAGTGTGAATAAAAGTCAGGTATCAGGCCAAGCTGTTCATCATGGTCATTCAAGTGTGCAATATGACGCAGCCATAAGCACACAATGTTACTACTGCAAGGAGGTCTACAGCTGGAGAATATGTATATATATTTGTCTGTTAGTGTTCACATCCATCTCAGTAGTACTTGCTAGGCTGGCGCAAAATAGTCTGGCAGTGAAATCAAACATTTTTAGAAAAATGTTCTTTAGAGAATTTGTTTATGCTCACCAAGGCAGGATTTATATGGGCAAAATAGTAAAATAAATAAAAATACATTTTTACTTTAACTTTACTTGATATTTTCACTTGTAGTTGCATATGAGTAATAATTATAAATGCTATATTTATTCATTCATTTTCCTTCAGCTTAGTCTCTATTTCAGAGGTCACCACAGCAGAATGAACCGCCCACTATTCCAGCATATGTTTTACGCAGCGGATGCCCTTCCATCTGCAACCTAGTAATGGGAAACACCCATACACAATCGTACACTACGGACAATTTTAGTTTATTCAATTCACCTATCCTGCATGTCTTTGGACTGTGGGGGAAACCGGAGCACCTGGAAGAAACTAATGCCAACACAGGGAGAACATGCAAACTAAACACAGAAATGCCAACTGGCCCAGCCGGGACTTGAACCAGCGTGAGGCTGGCTTCTTGCTGTGAGGCGACAGTGCTAAACACTGAGCCACTGTG
>CAIGQW010003411.1:4321998-4336215 GCA_903798125.1 Danio choprae | reverse complement strand
AGTGTGACTGGTGATCGGGGCTGACAGAACGTGCAGGAGGTGTGACACTGATATTCTCCACAAATAAAACATTTCCGGCATGACAGAATGCGAACTTTTCATGTGGGCTGCAAAAGTGAATCTTGTGACTCTTAAGTACTATTTCAACTTTATCTGACTTAATTGTTGTAAGTGCACTCTTAATAATAAAAGCTCAAGAAGGTCGTTTTTACAGCAATGTCATAGAAGAACCATTTTGGTTACCCAAAGAACCATTTTCTGAAAGGATCTTAATTACTTAATGAGAGATTAAGTTTGCACTTATCATTTTTAAAGTATTTTAATTAGCTTGTGTGTGTGTGTGTTTGTGTGTGTGTGTGTGTGTGTGTGTGTGTGTGTGTGATCTGGTTTTGTTGGTTTACAAGGACGTTTTTTTTGTGTAATCACATGAGTATGACCTAGTTGTACTCTGTTAAGGTGGTTTATGTGGACATGCCTGATGTTCCTGTAATTCAAAACACTTTAAAAGCATACTTAACAATATATTTTGACATTCAAATTTTGCCAGAGGGTGACACTGTGGATCAGTGGTTAGCACTGTTGCCTCACAGCAAGAAGGTCGCTGGTTCTAGTCCCGGCTGGACCAGTTGGCATTTCAGTGTGTGTGAATGCGAGAGTGTATGGATTCCCAGTACTGGGTTGCAGCTGTAAGGGCATCCACTGTGTAAAACATATGCTGGATAAGTTGGCGGTTCATTCCGCTGTGGTGACCCCTGATGAATAAAGGGACTAAACCGAAGGAAAATGAATGAATGATTTTTCCTGTGAGGGTTGGGTTTAGGGGTAAGGATGGGGAAGGACCATATAATAAACAGGTTTTACTGTATAAAATGCATTACGTCGATGGAAAGTCCCTGTAAACCACTAATAGCAACAAGTGTGTGCAAGAATTGCCTCCATGTTTTTGTATGGCCGAGTTCACACATTAGTCAAAGTCCCAGTCAAAAGGACTTTACCCAACTGTAAAGATTAAGCATTTTATAATTTGAAACAAACAAGCGTTATTAACGATATCTTCCCACTTGTGCTTGCGCAGGTTTGATATTTCCTTTTGCCAATTCAGCTGACATTCCTACATTTTTTAAGGGTGGCTCAAGTGTCCGGATGTGTTAGGGTGGCAGTGCATTTTTGTGTGATTTAGTGGTCCCGAAATTGCCAGTGATGCAATTCTGCTGCGAGTGCACTGATCAATTTGCGACTGCCAGAGTGGAAAACACCAAACAGTGCATGTGTTTCCTTCAGTCTGTGTCATGTTTCATTTTGATAATGGCCATTGCCGCCGAGTGGATGTGCTGTATTGTCAGTACAGCAGGTTGATGCAGTGCTCATCTGTTCGAGTTCACCTCCTCTAGAGAGACTCCGCGTTTCTCAGTTTGATGTCAGTCTCTAAGGTAGACCCTGCAAACACCTAAATGGGTTACCGAGCCTGAAAACCTTGTTTCTGATAGGTGGTGAAGAGCGCAGAAGGAAAGTAGCGCACCATATGGTCTCCTAATCCAACAAACATGCGCAGTCATCACTCGCTGATTTTTCAACGTGCTGGAATTTGATTAGAGATACAAAGGAAATATCCGCTCGAGTGTTTACTGGCCTGAAGTGTGTGATCTCTGCAGTGTAAGCCAAGGGGAGGGTTGCAAATTAATGATTGTGTTTACATGCACAATCATACACTGATTACGCATAATAATCTGATAATGCGAAAGCCATGCTAATGCATAGACTATGTTCTTTTGTCAGCTACAAGCTATAAATGGTTTAAGTACACTGTAAAAATGGCTGTGATTTTAACAGTAGAAAATGCTACAGTAATAATATGGTAGCTGTTTTAGTTTCCTATATACAGTACACATATATGGTAAATAAAAGTAAATAAAACCATGCACAACAATATTACCGTTTCTTTTTTTTTTTATCACACTTTATTTTAATGTACAATTCATGCTATTAACAAACAATTAACTAAGACGTTTAGCTTAATAAACGACTAACCTTCCGCTTATTAATTAGTAAGGTAGTAGTTGGGTTTAGGTATTGGCTAGGATAAGGGATGTACAATAAGATCAGACTTTGTAAGTGTTAATAAACAGTCAAAATGTTAAAAATAGGCAGGCAAATAAGCCAGTGGTAAATAGCTGTTATTTAAAGTAAAGTGTTACTTTTTTTGGTTTATCTTTATGTTATGTACATTAAAGTTTTCAGTTATTTCAGTTGTTTTGTTGAGATGAAAAAAAGAGAAACACTATTTTAAGTACACTGTAAAAAACACTGTGTCTCACACAATTATTTTATGTTGTCCCAACTGAAACCGATTAAGTTAACCTAATTGTTTTCACAAATTTAAGTGGATTGAACATAAAAAAAATTAAGTTGTCCCAAAACAATCTCAAGAATTGTGATGTTTCAGCTTCTTTTTAGTTTGAAATGTTTTGAGTGTATGTGCAGCAGTAGCAAATAAAACTGACTCGTAACACTAGACAACGGAAAATGGTTTTCATGAGATGTCTGTACACCACATGCATATTATATAAAGTGCGAAAATACTGCTTAATTTAAATCCAGATCAGATGTTACATAAACAGCATCACTGTAATACATCACTAAATTAATGCAATAAACATTAATTCAACAACATCAGATAAAAGCTGAAAAGTGATATACACACACAAAAAAAGAGTGTTGCTGCTTGTTCTAACTACTTCTTTAAAATGAGTTGAAACAACACCATTCTTAAGGGTTTTTTTTGGGATAACTTAATTGTTTTATGTTCAATCCCCATACATTTTAAAAAATAAAAGATTAACTTAATCAATTGGTGTTGGGACAACATGAATGGATTGTGTGGAACCATTTTGTACAGTGCTCTTTGGGGCTGTATAGGCAAAACATGAAAGAAAAAGTGTTAACGGTGTAACATTGACGATTAAACATTGACTGGTGTGCTGACAGGGAGAAGGAGGCAGCACCTTGTTAATTTACAGGTATATACTATAAAACCTGATAAGTTAAGTTCACTTGTTTGAGGAAACCAACTGCGACAAACCATTTAAGTTTGGAAATAAAATGGTTTGAGTACTGTAAACCTATATATATTTTGAGTCCTATACACATATAATATTTCTGCTGATATTGTCAAATATTTAGAGTATTCGTAACTTAAACATTTTAATTTGAGTTATCAAATCAGTAATCAGTTATCAAGGGTTCAGTTAATAGAATGAATTAAGTCCAAACAACTATAAAGCTACTCAAATGGTATTTTGTATTGCTTCTAGCATTAGAGTTAACTAATTCATTTATGGGCCTCACAGTGGCGCAGTGGGTAGCATGTTCGCCTCACAGCAAGAAGGTCGCTGGTTCGAGCCTCGGCTGGGTCAGTTAGCGTTTCTGTGTGGAGTTTGCATGTTCTCCCTGTGTTGGCGTGGGTTTCCTCTGGGTGCTCCGGTTTCCCCCACAAGTCCAAAGACATGCGGTACAGGTGAATTGGGTAAGGTAAATTGTTCGTAGAGTATGAGTGTGAATGGGTGTGTATGGATGTTTCCCAGAGATGGGTTGCAGCTGGAAGGGCATCCGCTGCGTAAAACATATGCTGGATAAGTTGGCGGTTCGTTACTTCTGGTGAAAGTTGTACTTGTTTTAATTTGGCTGGAATAAAAGCAGTTTTTTTATTTTTTAAAAACATTTTAAGTTCAATATTATTAGCTCCCTTAAGCAATATATTTTTTTTTCCCTGATTGTCTACAGAACAAACCATCGTAATACAATGACTTGCCTAATTACCCAAACTTACCTAATTAACCTAATTAAGCCTTTAAATGTCACATTAAGCTAAATACTAGTATCTTAAAAAATATCTAGTAAAATATTATGTACTGTCATCATGGCAAAGATAAAAGAAATCAGTTATTAGATATGAGTTATTAAAACTATTATGTTTAGAAATGTGCTGAAAAAAAATATCTCTCCGTTAAACATAAACTGGGGGAAAATATATATATGGGGGGCTAATAATTAAGGAGGGCTAATAACTCTGACTTCAACTGTATATATATTGCAATCAGGTTGTTTAAAAGGTTCAAAAATTGCTCCAGAAATCATTAAGAATTACTGCAGAAAGTATTACACTACTATTTATCACGAAGTCATTTCTTATGTCAGAATTATGCAACTGTTTTAATATTAAACATTGTCATTTTCTCCCACCAACATCCCAATAACACCTGAAAATGGTATTTCATCATCTATATATCTGCAGTATTTTCGCTGTCAGTCAGTATTGAGCCAGTGCAGTGTATTTTGGCTTTAGGGCCGGTGTGGGACGAGGACTGTTAGTACAGAGAGATGTTTCCAGAGGGTGGATATCTGCTTTGAGAATATAATGAGGAATTATGATCCCAATAGCCATACCATCCACTTTTAATTACCTGTCAGGATTCAGCAGCGGCTGTGAAGGAGAACTCAAGCCTTAAGCATCAACTATAACATCCCAGAGAAGAGTCCTAGAGTCTTGAACTTGTACTATATATTGTATATATATATATTTATATACATGCACTTCAGAGATTTGGGAAGGTTCCTCTGCTGTTTTGATGTATTTTTTATTGAAACAAAAAAGTTAAGGTATACAAGAACTAGGGAAAAAAGTCAATGTCAAAAATGTCAGTGAAAAAATGGTAAAAATATTCTGCAGTGATGTATAAAATTGATCAAAAATGTCTGTAAGGTTTATAATGTTTCAAGTAAATGCTGTTTTTTTAACATTCTGTTCTTTTTAAACACACTTTCTGAATACTGTAAAAAAATTTGCTTTTTTTTTCACCAAAACTAAGCAGCACAATTGTTCCACACCGATAGTCATGAGATTGATTGATTAAATTAGTTATTTAATTGAATCAGCATATTCATTCATTCATTTTCTTTTCGGCTTAGTCCCTTTATTAATCTGGGGTCGCCACAGCGGAATGAACCGCCAACTTATCCAGCATATGTTTTACGCAGCTGATGCCCTTCCAGCTGCAACCCATCACTGGAAAACATCCATACACACTCATTCGCATACATACACTATGGACAATTTAGCTTACCCAATTTACCTATACCGCATGTCTTTGGACTGTGGGGGAAACCGGACCACCCAGAGGAAACCCACGCGAACACGGGGAGAACATGCAAACGCCACACAGAAATGCCAACTGACCCAGCCGAGGCTCGAACCAGCGACCTTCTTGCTTTGAGGCGATTGTGCTACCCACTGCGCCACCGTGCGGCCCTGAATCAGCATATTAGAATGCTAATATGTTATTAGTATAAATGCTTAATTTGTTATTAAATATACCGGTGGCCATATCAATACTGGCCAATAAATGTTATTTTTTAAATTATCATTATTTTTCACATAGGAAAATAAAGTTGATATCTTTTAACCGATAAATTATGTATTATTTCTGCTGGCTGAATCACTTCAACTGCTTGCTGCCCTCAATTGTTTTTTTATTATTATTTTACAGCTATTTTGATTTTGCTTAATGCATTACTTTGCTTTATTGCTTTATTTGGCAATACATTTTATTTACACAAAAGAAAGTCAGCCATAGAAAATAATAGTTCATAATTAAAGTTCATAGTTCAGTTCAAAATTCAAACAGTTAAACATATTAATAACAGTAGTTCTCTTGATGTGTTTGCCTTTAGTTTTTGCAATTGAAAAAATCATATTTATATTTGTCATCTTATGTATCACCAAATGGCCTCCAAATTAAAAGAGTTATCGATGATCAATATCAGTCAAAATTTGATATTGGTGCATCTCTATAGGGGCAGCGCGGTGGCGCAGTGGATAGCAATGTCGCCTCACAGCAAGAAGGTCACTGGTTCGAGCCTCTGCTGGGTCAGTTGGCATTTCTGTGTGGAGCTTGCATGTTCTCCTCATGTTTGCGTGGGTTTCCTCCGGGTGCTCCGGTTTCCCCCACAGTCCAAAGACATGCGGTACAGTTGAATTGGGTAAGCTAAATTGGCCGTAGTGTATGTATGTGTGTGAATGGGAATATGGGTGTTTCCCAGTGATGGGTTGCAGCTGGAAGGGTTATCCGCTGCGTAAAAACATATGCTGGATAAGTTGGCGGTTCATTCCGCTGTGGCGACCTCAGATTAATAAAGGGACTAAGCCGAAAAAAAAAAATGAATGAATGCATCTCTACATTTTTTTCTTTGAAGTAAACAAGCATAGTAAAATTTCACTTTCACATGACCTACAAAGGTGTTTGTAGTCTAAACTAATTCTTCCTAATACTTCAAGTAAAACTTCAGCTCAGCAAGATCTTGGCAGCTGATGAAGATCAACAAAGTACTACAAAAACAAAGTTGCGATTGTTATGACCTCTTTATGTTCTGTGCACATTTCTCCCAAAACTCATGTGTAGAAGAGTAAAATGCGGAGGGAGCACAGAGGGAGGGAAGACGGTCTGGCAGAGGAGCTGAGCTGTGATGGATGCGGTCCAGGGTTTTCCCTCCTCCAAACACAGCTCTTTGATTTAGGGGATGTGAACGTGACTTCATATTTATTAACTGTGATGAGGGTCCATATGGCTGAGTGCATGTGTCATGAATAGTTGAGGGAAATTCAGCAGGCCAAATGAATCAAAGCAGGTATGACTACTTCACTGAGAAACCACAGAAAAGTAGTTACGCAAAGTTATTATGAAGTTTTTTAAGTGGAAATCTTACAAGAATGTTTGACATCCTTTCGCTTAAACATTGATCTACAAAATGTATCAACATTGTTTTGAGCGTGCTGTTCAAAGAATGTTTTTCTTAACATTATGAGAAGTATCAAAAACTGCTCCAAAAATGATGTTCTGTATAATGTTTCAATAATCTTTATCTTCAAAACGTTCAAGAACAAAAAAACATCAAAAGGATATTACATGAGCAATGTTATGATACCAAACATCTGTCACATCACATGAGAATTTTAAAGGGATGGTTTAACACAACATTAATAATACTAATTCTTCATAATACTTAGGTAAAACTCCAGCTCAACTTATATATCAGCAATTGACCTCCATATTTACAATTTATCAAATACTATAATAAAATACTATGGGAGTGAATGGGTACCAGCAACCTGCATTTTTCAAAATATCTTCTTTTGTGTTCAGCTGAAAAAGGAAATTCAAAGAGGTTTTGAACAAGTATAAGAGGACAGAATTTTTAATTTTGTGAAACATACTCGAAACATAAGTGAAAAAGTTATTTTTAACTTATTTTCGCGTGTCTAGACTTATGATTTTTTTGTTTATCTTTATAAATCCCTTATCCAAAGAGCATTATCTGAACTATCAATTACCCCTGAAGCACTTTTTGTTTGACTATTGATCATAACATAGTGTTCTGAATTCCAGAGTGTTTTCTCTCAATGTAAAAAAAAACACACCAAATAACAAAACATTAAAGCATTTCATAAATGTTGTTCGAAGGCCCTTTTGTCCAAACGCTTCGAATACTAAACCTTAAACCCTAAACTAAAGCTGTGGGAAGTTCTCTGTCAGTTGTGTAGTAGTTTTACATTATGAGGCGTCTCTGCTGGCTGAGACTTTAGGTAAGTAGGGGGTCTGTGAGTCGGATAAGGTTGACAAACCTTGTATTATGTGATTATACTCAAGCTCCCGCACAGCCCGAAGTCTCTTCCTCCAAAGAAAAGTAAAACCAGCAGTGCGTGAATCCCTGCACAGAACATGTAGCTCAGACCTGTCTTTGTAGGCTTGGGAATCACAGACTGACACGGCCTTGTACAATGTATTTTAACCAGTCTATTATTTATTCAGGTGGAAACTAATTCTGTCAGGGGGGCTCCGTTTAAAAGGACCCCGGAGCTGGACTATGAGATTAAGGAGCTCCGAATTAAAAACTGAAATTAGAAAGTGAGCAGTCGGAACATCAGAGGTCATGCGCTTATTAAATCAAGCAATGTTTTAGTCTGAAGGGTAATGCTTAGGGCTGTTTTCTTTCATCAGCGAGAAAATCAATAGAACGTATGCTGATACTTCAAACAGGTCTCTAAATGTGTTTTTATTCAAATTGAAATCAAACATATTGTTGCTATAACTTCTCTGACTGTGGTTTAAAGGTTCCGTGAAATAAAAATAATGTTTTTTTAGAGGTTAATATCAGTATGTTAGTTTTAAGGATATCTATAAGCTAGTGTGCTTCAAAACAATGACAACATTTGCATTTAGAAGATATAAACATCTAAAGCTTGCAATATATCACTTCCGCCTAAATGGATCAATGGTTTTTATGACATCACCTCATACTTCTTATCAAATCTTCTTACCAATCAAATGCTCTCTATTATCTGACATGGCCCACCCCTTTCAAGATGATTCTCATTTGCTTTTTTACTTGATGCTCTTGATCTCAACCACTCTCACTGGCAGAGCTGTGATAAAAACATGCTGGTGTACGTCCCGCTTGTCCTCATGTTTTAGTTGAGATTATGTCAGACATCAAATTAAAAATACACAATACAAAGCATTTCACTGGACCTTTAATATAAAGTCAGTTCTAAATGAAGGGAGTTTGTACCATCCTATACAAAAAATATTTTATAGTAAGTTATAGTGAATACTATAGTGTTTTTGAACCATACAGAGCATCCGGACAGTGTTCATAGCGCTTCCCTTTTTCCACATTTGTTTATGTTACAGCCTTATTCCAAAATGGATTAAATTCATTTATTTCCTCAAAATTCTACACACAATACCCCATAATGACAATGTGAAAAAAGATTTTTTGAAATTGTTGCAAATTTATTACAAATAAAAAAACAGAAAAATCACATGTGCATCAGTATTCACAGCCTTTGCTCAATACTTTGTTGATGCACCTTTGGCAGCAATTACAGCCTCAAGTCTATTTGAATATGACGCCAAAAGCTTGGCACACCTGTCTTTGGGAATTTTTGCCCATTCCTCTTTGCAGTACCTCTCAAGCTCTATCAGGTTGGATGGGAAGCGACGATGTACAGCCATTTTCAGATCTCTCCAGAGATGTTCAATAGGATTTAGGTCTGGGCTCTGGCTGGGCCACTCAAGGACATTCACCGAGTTGTTGTGAATCCACTTCATTGATATTTTGGCGGTGTACTTTGGGTCATTGTCCTGCTGGAAGATGAACCGTCGACCAAGTCTGAGGCATACCTGTCAAGATTGGGATGTGAAAATAAGGGATAACCCGCACAGACGGTTGTCCTTCTGTAAGGTTCTCCTCTTTCCACAGAAGAAAGCTGGAGCTCAGACAGAGTAACCATCGGGTTATTGATCACCTCCCTGTCTAAGGCCCTTCTCAACCAATCACTCAGCTTAGATGGCCGGCCAGCTCTAGGAAGAGTCCTGGTGGTTCCAAACATCTTCCACTTACGGATGATGGAGGCCACTGTGCTCATCGGAACTTTCAGAGCAGAAAAACTTTTTCTGTAACCTTCCCCAGCCTAGTGCCTCAAGACATGCCTGTCTCGGAGGTCTATAGACAGTTCCTTTGTCTTCATGCTTGGTTTGTGCTTTGACATGCACTGTCAACCCTGGGACCTTATAAAGACAGGTGTATGCCTTTTCAAATCATGTCCAATCAACTGAGTTTACCACAGGTGATCTCCAGTTAAGCTGCTGAAACATCTCAAGAATGATCAGTGGAAACAGAATGTACCTGAGCTCAATTTAGAGTGATTAGGATGATTTCCCCTTGTGGAGGGGTCCACAAGACTAACCCCCAATCTCCCACCCACCCTCACTTATGCATCCCGATTCCCCTGCCCGCTCTTCACTTACGTCCAGCCCCTGATATTAATTACAACACTTTGTTAATGATTGCTACAGCACACAGTGGTATTAACTACAGTACAGTGAACTGATAAACTGTATACTGCAGTTTACTTTACTTTTTACTGCAGTAAACTGTAAAATATAACCTATAGTTGCTGAAAACTACAGTATTGGGTAATTTGTTTGTATTACTATAGTTGTTGTGTTGCCATAGCAAGTAACGAATTAACACATCAAATTAATTCAAGTACTTTATTACGGTTCAAAAGCACTACAGCATATATTATAAATTACTATAGTATCGTTTCTGATAGTGACATACTGTGAATGATTAAACTCTCATTGATATTTGTTATACAGAATGAACTAAGTTTAATAACTATGAAACCAATTCCCACTATTTGTTCCGAGTGGTTCAATAGCATTGCACTAGCAACACCAAGGCCAAAGATTTACATAAAAGGAAAAAAAAAATTCATATACTTTAAATCCAGTGAATATCACTTTGGGCATAAATGCATATGGCAGTGGCAAGGCCAGAAATGTTAAAGTGAGCAGACCTTGGTAAAACAGACTATATCTCAGTCCCTACTCAGTAACTAAAGTACATCATTTTCAATACATGAGATCAAAATAGGAATGAATAATTCAACAGCATTATAATTTTGTATCAACTGAAAGGGAAAAATGTTACAAATATGGATAAACTGTAGCAATGTGGTTTTATTCGAAATTGTGTCTTGTGTCATATTTTTTAAACAATCTCAAAAAGGAGAATACATCAAGCATTATTTCAGATGCCAACAACATACTCATTCAGCTTGTCATGCTCAAGAAAACGTCGAAACCCTTCTGTGGTTTACTTAGCTGGTGGGTCAAAATCAACCCCAAGGCAACCACTGTAATCTGAAAGTGTACAGTCTTCATTAAAATATATAAAAAAAGTAAATGGTCAATTTGTTGTGTAATGATGGGGTCATTTTACAAAAAAAATCATTTAGTTTTTTACTGCTGTTTAAATGGTCACGAGAAGTAAACAGGAGGGTAAAGCTTTGAAAAAGAGCTCAGAGATTATTCCAAATACGAATCGCAAACACGATAGAGCAAAGCTATGATTGCCATGCACATCTTTTCAGGGACGCATGGTTCTGTGATCAGAAGTAAATCTCCATCCGAAGGCCAGAGAGCACTCTCACGCAGAAACTCCAAACACCCAAGAAGAAGAAACCCAGGAAATCCCTTTAGCATTGCATTATAATCAGAAGATTTAACTGCTTTCATTGATTCAATGTGACTAATAATCATTAGTCTTTATAAATCATATAAAATATTACACACATTTGAGGAAAAAAGAATTCATAATTACTTACAAATAACAACAAATGTATATATATTTGCAAAAAACTCTCCTATGACAGCGTGTTACAGGGATAGTTCCCACAAAATGGAACATTCTGTCATCATTTACCCCATTTACCTGTCACAAACCCATTTAAGTTTCCTTCTGTTGAACACAAATGAAGATATTGTGAAAAACCTTGAAAAACTGTAACAATTTGTCCTTCAATGATTTTCAGCTTTCTTCCAAATATCTTCTTTTGTGTTTAACAGAAAAGGTTTGAAACCACTTGAGGGTGAGTAAATAGTGAGTAAATATAGCTTTTTGGGTGAACTACCCCTTTAAATGTCCCCTGATTATCAATGCAGTAATTGCTCTTCCTGTCATTCCAACTCAACATCCTGTGTCAGCTCAAATCAAGTTCCAGCTCATGAACCCAACAGAGGCCAATCCTGAATTTTGTCCAAGCCTGTCAAAGGAGGTGAAATGTCATGCATAAGGTCAGCACTGATGTGATGAAGGCAAAGGTCAGCACAAGCAGGATTCTTGGAAACTGGGTCGACTGGCTCATGGTCAAAAATCACAAATCCCAACACCACACGCATACACAAGCACGCATGCATTAAATGCTCTATTAAGAGATAATCAGCATAATGGCTACATTTATAATGCCCAAATCCACTCTCCGGATGCCCAGCACATTGGCTATTATTGTGTTAATGAGAACACCTCTGAGCTGCCCAGAATAAGCGATTATCAAACACATCCATCCAGCCGGTGTTACATTAGACATCTGTTGATTATAGTCCTCTAATCTTTATGAAAATATTTCAAAAAAGGGCCAAGCCGTGGCAAGACAATTACATTTATCTTCTCTGTTCTCGTATTCCAGAATCTCTGCGACTGGAGGGTGTTGAAACAGCGAATGGCCTGTATAGTTTTATCCTCTGGTTTAGTCACTTGTTTGAGAAGTACATCTTTCAAATGGAAGTGTGGAAGATTGACTGAGTGGCGTTTTCTTTTTATTAAAAGACACCAACCCACCAAATTAACCAAACCAAACCAAATCAACCAACCAAACCCAACAAAACCCAACAAAACCTAACTAAAGTAACCTAATTAAACTAAACTAAACTAAACCAACTAACAAACCAAACCAACTCAATCCAAACCAAACCAAATAAACCAAACCAAACCAACCAAACTAAACCAACAAAAAAAAAAAAAAAAACAACCCAAACCAAGCAAACCAAACCAAAAAACTAACCAAACCAAACCAACCAACCAGCCAACCAACCAATCCAAACCAACTAAACCAAACCAACCAATCCAAACCAACTAAACCAAACCAACCAACCCAAACCAAACAACCAAACCAAACCAAACCAAACCAAAATAACCCAAACCAAACCAATCAACCAACCAACCAAACCAAACCAAACCAAAATAACCCAAACCAAACAACCAACCAAACAACCCAAGCCAACTAAACTAAACCAACCAAACAACCCAAACCAACTAAACTAAACCAACCAAACCAAACCAAACCAAATCAACCCAAACCAACCAACCAACCAAACCAAATCAAACCAAACAACCAACCTAAACCAACATAACCAAACCAACTAAACCAATCAACCAACCAACCAACCCAAACCAAACAGTCAGTCAGTCAGTCAATCAATCAATTAGTCAAAGTAGTCAATCAATCATTCAACCAGTTAATCAATAAACCAATCAGTCAACCAGTTAATCAATAAACCAATCAGTCAACCAGTCAATCAATAAACCAATCAGTCAACCAGTCAATCAATAAACCAATCAGTCAACCAGTCAATTAATAGACCAATCAGTCAACCAGTCAATCAATTAAAGTTGAACTTTGTTGTCATTTCACTACGTGTGGACAAAAAAAATGTTGGCCCTAAGAGCTATTTTAAACCTATACATAACTAACTTACGGGAGGGGAAATCTAACTGTACTAACTACTAACGATACATATACTATAAATACTTAAACTATATACATGACCCAAGATAGACTATACAAGTACTTTTACATAAGACAGAGCATAAGAGTATTGTGCAAATGGGGGATTTAAGGTTGAAGAAAACAAGTAGTGCAACGTTGTTTTCCTTATTGTGTTCTTGTAAGATGGAGTTTAAGTAAAGTGTCTGGTGCATATGGAGATAAGAGTGTTTCTACAGGTGGTTTGTCAAGCCCACTCTCCTGTGTGAGGCACACAGAAATGTGCAATGTTTTTATAGAGATGTGGAGTGATTGGAAGAAAGTGTCTGGTGCAAATGTGCAAACTGGTGCAAGTATCTGGAAAAGTGTCAAATCAATCAATCAATCAATCAGTCAATCAATCAATCAATCAATCAATCAATCAATCAATCAATCAATCAATCAATCAATCAATCAATCAATCAATCAATCAATCAAATAAACTCTAGAACTATAATGCTGGGGTCACACCAAAGGCAAAGCATCGCATCACTCCCTCTAGTTTACTCACAGGATGTTTTTCCGCTCAGGTCAATATTTTCAAGCCTCATTCGCTCATTTGCATTGATTGTGTGTGTGTAACTTACTCGCGAACACATAATTCTGTGCTTGGTGTAAACCCAGCATAAGTCAGCTTTATTGTCAATTGTACCACAGACATACAGAGGAAAGAAATGATGTTTCAGACCTCAAGTGTTTACAGATAACACCAAACACCACAGAAGGAATGCAAAAATATACTAGTAAACACAATTGAGGTATAATATTAAAAATACAAGAATTAATTAGTAGTTTAGCATTTATATTTGAAGCATTTTTTTGGGAGGGGGGGGGTTGTTATTAGTATTTTACTATTAAGTAAATATTGCTAAATGAATCAAATATAATTATTTTTGCTTAACAATAATACAAAAACAATTACAATAATTACATAAATAAATCATAATAAATGCATTAAGCCTAACCATAAACATTTTATCAATAATATTTATTCAGTAATGATTTAATAACAT
>CAIGQW010003411.1:4301627-4316051 GCA_903798125.1 Danio choprae | reverse complement strand
CACACACACACGCGCTGCCATCGGAAGGGCTTTAGTACACAAATGGAGTTTTGAAGCCCTGTCTAACATGGTTTGCTGGTCTTAGCTGGATTAAACTGGTCTAGCTGCTTTCCCAGCCTGGCCAAGCTGGTTGACAAATGATCAAAATCCATCTAAACCCCTATTTAGATAGGACTAGCATTCCCAGCGGAAATGTCCTGGATTTAAATCCCACCTGAACCTGCCAGGTTTGTGTTTTTTTTTTTTTTTACTCTACATCTATAATAATTCCACCACAAATTTATTATCCATAACTTACCTGAGGAACACTCGGAGACGGAGACTCTTCCGCATGCTGCACCTTATGGACTGTATCTGATGAAAAAGTCATTCATAAAAGTAATCAATTAAAAAAGGTGGTTCAACCAAAAAGCTGTAATTTATTCACACTCAGACCAGATGTTTAGCTGAGAGCACAGTCAACGTGATTCATATAAAATCTGAGTGTCAAAACAACCACATACAACCAAAAATTTCAATTCAATTCAATTCATCTTTATTTCTATAGCGCTTGTACAATGTAGATTGTGTCAAAGCAGCTTAACGTAGGAGATTATAGTGAATTGAAACATATTGACAAAATCAATATCTGTAAGTTATTATGACCAGTGTTGGGGGTAACGCATTACAAGTAACGTGAGTTACATAAGAATATTACTTTTCTAAGTAATGAACTGTTACCATCTGGTCGGCGCTACAGAGCACCAAGCACAAAGACGGCCAGACACAGGAAAAGTTTTTTTCCTCAGGCCATCTACCTCATGAACAGTTAAATATTCCCCTACTGTGCAATAAACGTGCAATACTTTCTCATACGCACTCGTACACAGCACCTTATAACAATTTACAGTGCAATACTTTCTCTACGCAGTTGTACACAGCACCTTATAACTTGTATATTTATAACAAATCTCTACATACAATTTATCATCCAGAGCTTTTTGACTGATTGCATCTCTGTTTAATGTTTGTTGTCTTTTTCATATTTATTTTGTGTTGTCACTTTATGTACACTGGAAGCTTCTGTAGCCAAAACAAATTCCCTGTGTGTGTAAGCACACTTGGCAATAAAACCCATTCTGATTCTGAATAAAGTCACGCATTACTTTAAAAAAATAAGTAATAATATTTGAGTTACTTTTTAAAAAAATGTAACACTAGTTACTTTTTAGATTAATTAATTCGCTTTTAAAAAATAAATTGCTAAATTCAAATGAGTGTAATTATGTTGAATCACACTCAGTGAGAGAATGAGCTCCTCGCGGGAACAGACAGAAACCAAGATGGCAGAGCCTTACATTTCTGTGATGGAAGTTTTCTTATTATTTTGAACACATGGAAGAAAAGGGGGGAGTCTCAATGGACAGTGATTTTACTGAACTAATAAGACCAAAATACAAAAGTAGCAAACACACTGCTATATTTACTTTCATTAATCTGTATATACAGCATGTAGAGCGCGAGGAAGTTCTCAGAAGGTAACGTTGTTCTAATTTATTTTTTATTCGTTTTTTAAACGAAGGTAAATGAAGGTAGAGGTTATATAGTGTGTTGTTAAATGCAGAGCTCCTCTGTTTAAAGAAATGAAAAAAATAACCTGCAACTCCTGAAAGAGATCAAGTCTCAGGCAGGTATGAGAATCATCAGAATCAGAATGGGTTTTATTGCCAAGTGTGCTTACACACACAAGGAATTTGTTTTGGCTACAGAAGGTTCCAGTGTACATAAAGTGACAACACAAAATAAACATGAAAAAGACAACCAACATTAAAAAGAGATGCAATTAGTACAGAGATGCAATTAGTGCAATGGATTACTTTCCGTAAAAAAAGTAACTAAGTAATGCAACTAGTTACTTTTTAGGGGAGTAACTCAATATTGCATTACTTTCAAAAGTAACTTTCCCCAACACTGATTATGACGCAGTGATTTCCACAAGAAATGGGCAAAAATGAACCAAACAACTTCCATGATTCTTAAATCTCAACAACAACTAAAACATTTGAATGCCTCAAACTTGTAACTATGGCTATGGGCAAATTAACAAAGTACCAGCATTTTTTTTCCTGGCAGATGATCATCTATGCTTCTATGTGTAGTGATCTTTGGTCAGAAATAGTAACATTAAAGGTGCAGTAGGTGATCTGCCAGAATGCCAGCGTTAGCATAATAGCTTAGAAATTGACATCCCTCCCCTGCCGTCCAAAGCCACGCCTCCTTAAGTCATGAACGCATGAACGCGTGAACGCTGATGACGATAGACAACCTTATATAGCACTAGATCATGTCATTCACCAGTTAGAAAACTCTATAGAGACATGCACTTTGTCTAGTGTAGTTGTTGACAATCAGCGGGTGCAGGAATTATATTTCCCCAAAACTGGCTTTGGGGTAAAGTTGGTTTTACATTCGCACATTCAGACTTTCTCCTTAATAATATAATTTCAGAAAAGTATTGTTTGCAAATTCTAAATAGTAAAATCATATAATCAGCCAATGACTATACAATACAACATTGTTCACAGTCAATGAAATACTGCTAATGTTGTTTTAAAGTCATACTACACTATTTCAGACCCAATATTGAAAGTAACGTTAGAGTGGGAGCGTGTCACAGGTTGACCCTTTTAAAAATGAAGCAATGTGTGAATATGAATCAAACTCTTCACTTCAGTAAAGCTGGTTAGGCGGAAGAGCTCTATTTACCTATGTTTCATTATTCAACTTAATACAAATCAGATCAGAAAAAAGGAGTGCTAAAAAGAGAAATCCTGTCATCGTTTTACATTACACTTACGTTACCAAGACAACGACTAACTAACTTTTCATTTTCAATTGTGCTCGCTGATCCTCGTACATCGCTTGTTTTCATCTCCTTTTACACTTGAACAACTAAATGATTGCTTAGCTCTATTTAACCAACTATATTATCGATGCTGTGAAAGGTACTCGGTGAAGTCAATATTTTGCCGGATGTTTTCAGTGGCTGAAAAACACTTCCGTGCATATAAACCCATTCATAAAAAAGAACACAATCTACATAAGCTTTGCGTGGCTATAATAGTTTTAAAACATACTTGTCTAAAAGTAATACTTCAGCCGTGGTGTCATCCATCAGATCGTTGTTTTGAACTGCATAGCGTTATTTCCCTCCAGCGTGCAAAAGTAATTCCGATTTTGCTTTAGGATTTAGAAAAATGTTGATTCTGCATTTTTGGCAGAAGCCATTTTAAAAAACAATCCTTCTTTTCATGGATACAAGGCAAGGATTCAAGGATATTTCAAGGATCTTTCAGAAAGAAGTCTTTCAGGCTGATGCAGAGTTTGCCTGATGTTTCTCTCTCTCAGCTGTAGGTGGCCATGCTTCACATGTAAGCAAATATTTGCAAATGGCGTATCTATCTAGGCTGCGCAGAAATACACAGTAAAATTTGTTGACAGACAGTTTGAGTTACCTGTCATAATTAAGTTATTTCTCGGCCTGACACTTTTTAATTGGACGAACATTTTTTTTGTCTTATGCCTTACCCAGAATATAAAAGATACATTCATCATTTACTACATAAAATATCATTTACTTTAATCATTACTATTGGAATGTGAAGAGACTTTTAATCAGCACAACAAAAAATGTTTCTGAAGACAATCACCTACTGCACCTTTAAATGTTGAGTTTTTGGGAACGCATTCCTTAAAGACACACCATACCAACATTAAATAAACTTTGTTATCATCTCACAATGCTGCTTCTGGTTTCATTTGGACCAGAAAGTTGCGTGAACACACCAAACAGATGACATCTGACTGAAACGAGAATGTACGTTCTGTGTCTGTGTGAGAGGATGTGTATTTCCATACCAGTAGGTGGCAGTATCTCTATTGTCATTCCACAACGAGAAACTACTAATATACTGTAATACTGTAATACAGATATACTGTAGGTGAACCATGATAAACTAGTGTACGAGTGGTTGTGTGAATGAGAGAATGTATGCGTGTTCCAGCACTGGGGGTTCACAAGTTAGCGTACTCTGAGTGCTGAGTTGAGGCTGGAAGGACATCCACCACATAAAATGTATGCCAGAGTAATTGGCGGTTCATTCCGCTGTGGAGACCCCTGATAAATCAGGAACAAAGCCAAAAGAAAGCAAGTGAGTGTATTCTTTATTATGGATCAGTGATTGCAACATGCTTCTCACTGATACACTCTCAACTTAGAAATGTAGAGTTTCCCACTCATAATGATAACTTTGTGGTGATGTTCATATGCAGTCAACTCATAAATATGATCTGTCCAATATGACTTGAACACACCAGCTGACTCTACATGCTGAATCAGGCAAATTGCCTCTAACGTGAGTGAAAAACACCGAACAAACAAGCCTGACAGATGCTCACAGATGGCCCGAATCTGCCCAATGGCCAACCATCAACGTGGTATTGCCTGGTTTTTAGTTTCAGCCATATTTTTATGATGGTCACAGGCCAACATTTGGATGATGCTAATCAATATCAAAGGAAGAGATGTCTGGCAGTTGTCTAGCATCCTAATCAGATGATGGGGGACAATTGTTTGTGTTAAAATACACCAACCTCTCCATCGGTTTTAGCATGTCAAAGAGAAGCCTGACATAAAACAGGCTGTGGAGTGTGCTATTCACTTCAACTTCATTAGCATGCACACACTTACACTTGTATACATGATTTACAGGGATACTCCATGTATATATATAGTTTATGAGGACTCTCCATAGGCATTATGCATTTTAAACAGTAAAAACCTGATTATATGGACTACCCCTAGCTCTGAACCGAACCCTGTTAAGTATGATTTTGAATCATTTTGAACTGCACAAGGCATGTCTTCATAATACAGTACAACTAGGCCATACCCATGCCATTATACACCTTTTCCAACCCTCCTCATTAACCCAAGCCATTCTTCTTTCATCCACAGAACCAAACCTATTCCATAATTATTCTTTCACCTCCTAAAGCCTCTCAAGAATGTTCAAAGATATACAGCATCATTAATGAAGGCCTTAACCTACATGTCCAGCTCTGTTTCCGTGCTGTAATAAGGCCAGTGCGGCAACTGCTGAGCTGTTTCCTTACAGGACGAGTGTGTTAATGATTGAAGAGCACCGCATACACTCTCCCACTGCTGCGCTGCCGAAAAAAATGTCAGCACGTTAGATGGGGGCTTTGATAAAGCTTACTCTGCATCCTGTTTTTTTATGCATTTGGCTCAATTCATGCATTAAATGTCATCTCTGACATGCAAATAAAACGTGGGATTTTTAATATGCGGTGCTCCCTTCATCTGGAGAGCTCTTTGAATCCTGCAGGGAGAGTGTGTTTGTCGGTGAAGTCTGATTGGACACCCGCATGTTGCTTCCACAACACCGCTGAGATTCTTAAGCGTCTGTCCTTTTGTTCAAACCTACAGTGGCTAATGAGGCTGTTTCAGGATTTCCACTCCACACAGACCAATTTCCCTGCCGACTTACTGGTGAACAGGCATGCGGCGTCAGACTGTAGAAAACAGCCTGTTGTGTTTGACTGATTGCAGCGGGCCTGTGGCAGCGTTTGCTTGATTTTCACATTTTTTCTGATAACATCTAAGTATTAGGAGAACGATAAAAACATACTGACTTGACACAAATGCTGAGTTCATTATTAATACTTTTGCATATACAGTAGGCTACAATACATTGTTATGGTCGCCAAGGCCACGTGTTTTGCATAAAATGAAGGTCACACTTTACAACAAAGTTTCATTAGTAATGTTAGTTAATATACACTCACCGGTCACTTTAGTAGGTATGCCTTACTAGTACCGGGTTGGACCCCCTTTTGCCTTCAGAACTGCCTTAATCCTATGTGGCATAGATTCAACAAGGTACTGGAAATATTCCTCAAAAATTTTGGTCCATATTGTCATGATAGCATCACACAGTTGCTGTAGATTTGTCGGCTGCACATCTATGATGCGAATCTCCCGTTTCACCACATCCCAAATGGGGTCTATTGGATTGAGATCTGGTGACTGTGGAGGCCTTTTGAGTGCAGTGAACTCATTGTCATGTTCAACAAACCAGTCTGAGATGATTTGCGCTTTATGACATGCCGCGTTATTTGAGTTTCTGTTGCCTTTTTATCAGCTTGAACCAGTCTGGCCATTCTCCTCTGATCTCTGGCATCAACAAGGCATTTGACCACAGAACTGCTGCTCACTGGATATTTTTACCTTTTTAGACCATTCTCTGTAAACCCTAGAGATGGTTGTGTGTAAAAATCCAAGTAGATCAGCAGTTTCTGAAATGCTAAGACCAGCCCGTCTGGCACCAACAACCATGCCACGTTAAAAAAAAAAATATTGTGCCTTCAATATACTTGAAAATACAGTTTTATACTGTGAGAGAAATCTAAAGCTACATTTTCAGTGTCAATACTCCAGTCTTCCGTGTCACATGATCAGAAATCATTCTGATATGCTGATTTTCTGCTCAATTCATATTTTAATAATTATTAAAGTTGAAAACAGTTATTGCTATATTTATTTATTTAGGGGTGGCACGGTGGCTCAGTGGTTAGCACTGTCGCCTCACAGCAAGTAGGTTGCTGGTTCGAGTACCAGCTGGGTCAGTTGGCATTTCTGTGTGGAGTTTGCATGTTCTCCCCGTGTTGGCGTGGGTTTCCTCCGGGTGCTCCGGTTTCCCCCACAGCCCAAAGACATGCGCTATAGGTGAATTGAATAAACTAAATTGGCCGTAGTGTATGTGTGTGAATGAATGTGCATGGGTGTTTCCCAGTACTGGGTTGCAGCTGGAAGAACATCCGCTGTGTAAAACATATGCTGGATAAGTTGATGATTCATTCCGCTGTGGCGACCCTTAATGAACAAAGGGACTAAGCCTATGGACAATTTATTTATTATTTTTTGAAAACTGTAATAAACTACAAGTCCTGTGGGTGCAAAGATTATGAAAACTCTAAGATTTTTATTTCAAATATTCATATAAATGCAGTTTATCATACATAGTCAAAATGAATAATATCTGCATACCAAAAATAACTCTGCATTAAACCAGCACACAGTATATGAGACTGAATGATGTTACAATGATGCAGAGAATTCATGAAAATTATGCAGCCACCATAGGAATAAATGACATTTTCATTATTTTATTTTAATTATTTTTATTTATTTATTTTTGTTTATGACGTCTCATTCAAAAACGTGTTAATTATTATTATTATTATTATTATTATTATTATTATTATTATTTTGAACTGTTTACTGATAATGTTTTTCCTTCAATTAGCATTTAGCTTTTTATTAGTAGTATTATTATCATAGTATTATTTCCCATGCTCTCTCTCTCTCTCTCTCTCTCTCTCTCTCTCTCTCTCTCTCTCTCTCTCTCTCTCTCTCTCTCTCCCTCTCCCTCTCTCTCTCTCTGCCTTAATTAGGTAGTTTATGCAGTTAAGCTTTTCTGAATTCTACGTAAAGCTTGCTGAACGACTCAATTAGATGAAGATTTCACCTGTAGAACAATAGAAACACTGACGAGCCTCGTGTAACGTCCAGGAATCTTCTGAATCTCTCTAAGACTCGTCGTGCAGCTCAAGGCCTGAATTTGAATGCAGAGATTAGTGCCGCCACACATTCACATTAATGAGGCATTTAAAATCTATTTGTTTGAGGTTAATACCTCTGAAACATGTTTCAGGGGAAATTATTAAACAACATTTACAATCACAGAACACATTATGAACCAAATTAGAACTTATCAGTCATTCCTGTCTGAAGCGGGATTGATTTATTTGCCTCATTCTTGTTAATATTTATAATGCGTCATTAGGAGCGTATCAGCAGATGCAGATAGGCTGTCAGAACATGCAGAATAAAGAACTGGGGAAAAGCTTCTATTAAATCTAGCTGCTAAAGAGGTTAAAAATACATATTTTTTTGCTTTTAGAGGTCTCCTACAATAGGTTTTTATCCATCCAAGGTCAAAAACTGTGATTTTCTCAAATTATACATTGCAGCATCAGCTCTTTTTGTCTCCGTGTCTGAGCCATGTTTCCGACTGGTATTAACAAGCATTAAAATGAATCTTTTGTGACCACTTTTGTTCAGATTTCATTGAGACCCTTCCCTTCATAATTCATTATGCTCTTCTTCTCTTTTAAGTATTAGAAAATCAATCCAAAACAAATGACACAATCACCACAATAATACAGAAATCATTCCAAGACAATCATCAGTTAACTACTAACACACAATTTGGACAGAAATTCAGGCATTTTTTATTATTATTATTATTATATTCCACATTTATTCTTGCTTCCACTGATTTAAATGTCATTCATTCATTAATTTTCATTTCGGCTTAGTCCCTTTATTCATCAGGGGAAGCCACAGGGGAATGAACCGCCACTTATCCAGCATATGTTTTACTTCCAGCTGCAACCCATCACTAGGAAACACCCATACACTCTCATTCACACACATACACTATGGACAATTTAGCTTACCCAATTCACCTATAGCGAATGTCTTTATACTTGTGGGGGAAGCTAGAGCATCCGGAGGAAACCCACGCGAACACGGGGAGAACATGCAAACTCCACACAGAAATGCCAACTGACCCAGCCGAGGCTCGGACCAGTGACCTTCTTGCTGTGAAGTAGCAGTGCTACCCACTGCGCCGCCCTAATTTAAATTTGTTAACTTTAAATTCATTATGCTCTTCTTTACTTCTGGGGGAGAGCTATTGTGGAGTCCTCAGTAACTTGAAAACGCAATGAAGAGCACTGTTGCCATTGTTTTTACCATATTAATTAAGTCCAGTTGATTCGGAAACCATCAGTGGAAAGTAGAAATATAAAGTAAAAATATACTAAGTGACAATAATTGAATAACAGATGGGCAGATATTGCTCTTTAGAGCATTTGAAATATGTAGAGCTGTCTATATGCCCCAATATGTATGGTTTCATTTTTGAAAAAGAATCTCAGGGAATGGTATCATGAGGATTTGTGTTTTACGGTAACAGGAGACCTCCATATTATATTATCCAGAACAAGGTGCATTGATTGGTTTCCAACAGGCTCAAAAAACAGCCATGTCACACTTTTGTTATTCCCACTTCACTGGCTGCAGTTTCTGCCTGCATCAACTTGAATACATTTTTGTAAATGCCTATTCTTCTCAGAAGTCAATGGCACCTTGTGGCTCGTACACAAAAGGCACAAAACCACTTTCCTAAACCTACACTTTCACTGTACGTCAAAGTTGCAAAGATCTTTCCATCTCCATTTGAACCGTCTGGAACAACTCCATCTGAGCACTTGACTCACAACAGTTAATGCACTTGCTTTTTTTTTTTTTTTTTTTACAAATACAACCTTTTTGCTGTTCTTTTATTGTTAGCTAATACCTGACATGTTATCTGATTGATATACCCTATATTACTGACCCCAATATTATTATTACCCTTTATTATTACGTTTTGGTTCAGTACTTAAGTATGTTACTTTTATTCAATAAGCTGCATTAAAGGGCTTTATGTACAATTCAGAAAGCCTTTTTATTAGTGACACTAGCAAAATCAGTCAAAGGATGGATGGATGGATGGATGGGGTCAAAAACTGAAAAAACTGTGAAAAGATGGATGGATGGATGGATGGATGGGTAGACGGAAGGGTGGGTGGGTGGATGGGTTTATGGATGGATGGACGGATGGATGGATGGATGGATGGATGGATGGGGTCAAAAACAATTAAAAGATGGACGGATGGATGGACGGGTGAACGGATGGACGGACAGATGGATGGATGGATGGATGGATGGGTTTGGTGGGTGGGTTTGTAGATTGATGGATGGGTGGTTGGGTGGGTGGTTAAGTGGATGGATGGATAGATGGGGTCAGAAACAGTGAAAAGATGGTTGAATGGATAGATAGATGGGTGGATGGATTTACGGATGAATGGATGGATGGATGGATGGATGGATGGATGGATGGATGGATGGATGGATGGATCAATGGATGGGTGAATGAATGGGTGGGTGGGTGGATGGATGGACTGATGGATGAGATCAAAAACAGTGAAAAGATGGATGGATGGATAGATAAATAGACGGATGGATGGATGGATGGGTTCAAAAACAGTCAAAAGACGGATGGACGGATTTGGTCGGTGGGTTTGTAGATGGATGGATGGATGGGTTCAAAAACAGTCAAAAGATGGATGGACGGATGGATGGGTTTGGTTGGTGGGTTTGTAGATGGATGGATGGATGGGTAGATGGTTGAGTGGACTGGAGTGGATGGGATAAATAGTCAAGTTTTTTTATGTGCATTTTCAAAATGTATTCGTATCTTGTCATATCCATTAAGTATTTCTATGTGATATTCCAAAATGCACATAAAAAAAGGGTAGATGAAAACATAACAGCTGGTGGCCGTTAACTGAAATCAGGCACACATAATGTACAAAAGACTGAATGTGATCCAATGCCACAATATAGTCACTTCGAAGATCTTTAAATGATCAAGAAATGTACAGACATCACTGACAGTAAGATATCATTCTTTGTTTTATAATGTCTTGGTAGCTACACCTAATTTACTGAAGCATTCATCTTTCATTTATTTATTTATTTTTGACCAAACTGACAAAAGCATTAAAACAAAACAAAACCAAAAAAAAAAAGACTTTATAGTAAAGTATAAAGATAAATTCGTTTTTAGCAGGTCTGACAAATACGAACACTGCTTAACACCACTTACTGTAACATTAAAGCACAAAACATTTCTTTCTGCTCTATTTTGAACATTAAAGCATCACATCTTTTTGATTGTTTAAACAAATGCAAAAGCCAAATCCCAAAACCAAAAAGAAACATAATTAATAGCAACATTAATATTAAGCAGTGATGTTTAATGTCTTACAATGCTGTTTAATATTGGAAAATGTAGAACTAAATTACATAAATGGAAAATTATTAACATTCATGTTGTGGTAAACTTTTTAAACGGCTGATTGGGAAAACTTCAGTCCAAAAATCCAGGGTTTATTATGCTACTTCCAATGTTACTCTTTAGGATGTATGACTTTTGTTGTTGTATTCGTCATCTCTAAGTCAATTTAGATAAAAGCATCTGCTAAATAAAGGAATGTAAACATCATGGCAACAGGACTAGCTTTAAAAGGATGAGAGAATTGGAAGATTAACCATAAAATAAATCAATTACTCAACCTCAGACATACAGTATCAGGACGATCACTCATAGGTGACTGCCAAACTCCACAAAGAACCACAAAACAGCATAAAAGTATGCTATGCACAGTGCTTAAGTCACCATAAATCAATGTTATATATAAACCAAAAAACTGGAGTGAAACCAAAAATCATCAACTATAAGTAATAATAGTGATTCTCTGAAGAGGCTGGACAACAGCAGACTTTCCCCTAATATAGTACAGCCAGCAAACCGCATTTGTGGACAAGCTGAGTTGCAAAAACAGCAAATGGTCAAGGGAGAGACAGTTCTTTGCACACTAATGCAGATTTCACTCTCAAGTTGACTTTGTGCAGCAACTGCTTCCTATTATCTCACTGCAGTTTTGTTCACGCCTGCTGTAACCCCTACTTTTGCCCAAGAGCCATGATGCTTTGCATGAATTAGGGGAGTAACGTATGTTAAACTGTATACAACCAGTGATGTATATTAAAAAACATAAAAATAAAATAAAACTAGGAACAATGTCTTTATTTTACTAACAGATGATCCATCTAACATTAGAAGAAACAACAAATTAAATGTTATTACATTTATTTATATTTAATGTGTGTGTGTGTGTGTTTGTGTGTGTGTGTGTGTGTGTGTGTGTGTGTGTGTGTGTGTGTGTGTGTGTGTGTGTGTGTGTAGCTCATAGAAAGGCAACCGTAACTCAAATAACCACTCATTACAACCGAGGTCTGCAGAAGAGCATCTCTGAACACACAACACGTCCAACCTTGAGGCGGATGGGCTACAGCAGCAGAAGACCACACCGGGTGCCACTACTGTTAGCTAGGAACAAAAAACTGAGGCTGCAATTCGCACAGGTTCACCAAAATGGGACATAAGAAGATTGGAAAAACTTTGCCTGGTCTGATGAGTCTCGATTTCTGCTGCGACATTCAGATGCTAGGGTTAGAATTTGGCGTCCACACCATGAAAGCATGGATCCATTCTGCCTTGTATCCACGTTTGAGGCTGGTGGCAGTGGTGTGTTTTTTGGCACACTTTAGGCTCATTAGTACCAATTGAGCATCATGTCAATGCCACAGCCTACCTGAGTTTTGTTGCTAACCATGTCCATCCCTTTTTGACCACAGTGTACACATCTTCTGATGGCTACTTCCAGCAGGATAACGCGCCATGTCATAAAGCGCGGATCATCTCAGACTGGTTTCTTGAACATGACAATGAGTTCACTGTACTCAAATTGCCTCCACAGTCACCAGATCTCAATCCAATAGAGCACCTTTAATATGTGATGAAACGGGAGATACACTTATGGATGTGCAGCTGAGAAATCTGCAGCAGCTGAGTGATGCTATCATATCAATATCGACCAAAATCTCTGAGGAATATTTCCAGTACCTTGTTGAATCTATGCCACGAAGGATTAAGGCAGTTCTGAAGGCAATAGGGGGTCCAAACCGGTAATAGTAAGGTGTGCCTAATAAAGTGGCCAGCGAGTGTATGTTTGTGTGTTATTGTATGTTATTATATGTTGTATCAATGTTAATTGTATTGCAATTCATTTAAAATAAAATGTACAAATAAAAAAAGTCTTTAATCAGAAATATTACTGATTTGTTGAATATTGCAGTACTGTAAGGAATGCAAAAAGAACATAATATTGAATAAATAGCAAAGCGAACTCAAAATAGCCACAGATATGCATTTGAAACATTAAAATACCAAAAATAACATTATTTTCATGATTAAAAATTTTTTTTGCACAAATCCAATGCACCTCTCACTCGATTTTCGCTATTATGTATATGGATTATTTGTAGCGCAACCTTAAAATTTCAAAGTGACTTGTTTGGGTTCTTTTGAATATTTAAGCTGGACAATTCGCAACCAGACTGACAAGCAATTTGCATGTTATTATGATGCATTAATCTTTGTTATTTGGGTTTCTCTGGGTGGAGAAGAGTCTCAGTCTTTCAGTTCATCCTGCTGACTCTTATTCCTTCTGATGTTTCATTTCAAACTTTACATTCTGTGAGCTCTTTCTAACCCGCATCCCACCATGCAGTGGAACAGCTAAGAAGCACAAACATGCATTTCTCATCAGGAAACATTAGACACACAGACACAGCATGAGGCCTTCTCTAGCAAAAATATGACTGAAATTTCAAGCATATCTGCCATTGAAATTAGGAGACTATTCCACTCTAGGTAGTGTAATTTATTTTAATTCACTCGTTTAACCTTTTTAATTCTGATGTTAATTCTTTGTTTTATTAATTCAAATGTTATTATTAAAAATATGTTGATTAACTGTTAAAGCTCTCGTTAAGTGCTTTGAAATATGCATTTTTATTCGATGTTTGATGTAATCTCAACCAAAACACAAAGAGAGTATGGGACATAGTGTAGCTCCTCCCTTTTTTTTTTTTAAAACAGCCAATAGTGTTTCGCTCTGCCAGTGAGAGTGGTTGAGGTCAAGTCCATCAAATGAAAAGCAAATGAGAAGCGTCTTGAAGGGGGCGGGACATGTCAGATACAGCATTTCAGGTCAGGTCAGGTCACGATTTGATGTGAAACAGTAGCATGGGTTGACATGAATAAAACCATTGATGCATTTAGGCAGAAGTGACAAACTACAAGCTTTACATGTTGATATCAGTTTTATATCTTCTAAATGCAAATTTTGTCAATGTTTTGGAGCACATTAGCTTATAGATATCTTAAAAATGAACGATTTTTCATATCGTTCTGGGATATGGGCAAGCCAAAAAAGCACACTTTGTTGACATTGGGCATATCTCATACACACTCATTCACACACATACACTACGGACAATTTAGCTTACCCAATTCACCTGTACCACATGTTTCTGGACTTGTGGGGGAAACCGGAGCCCCCGGAGGAAACCCACGCAAACACGGGGAGAACATGCATTAGTACTATTATTAAGATTCAAATAGCTTTAATCAAATTAATTGCATAAAATTGTGACCTCATTATCACTGACCTACAGTACACGACAATTTCATATTAAACTAATATTTCAATCCTCCTGCGCTCTGTTTTTCTCTGTGTGTGTGTGTGTGTGTGTGTGTGTGTGTGTGTGTGTGTGTGTGT
>CAIGQW010003411.1:4244938-4257145 GCA_903798125.1 Danio choprae | reverse complement strand
TTTTTTTTTTCAATTTATATTTTTAGTTTTTATTTAATTTCAAAATGTCTTTTTTGTAGTTTTAAATTTGTTTTTAATATTGTTTAACAAAAATAAAAATATTGTTATTTTTTTCTTGTAATTTAAGGTAACTTATAATTATTGGCTTAAGTTTCCAAAAAAAAATTGTCTTGTTTGTTTTATTTTACTATTTCAGGTAAAAAAAATAAATAAATATATAAATAAATATATATATATATATATTATTTTCTGCTTGCAGAAACGAAAGAACCATTTTTTTTCAATTAATTTTGATTTTATTTGATTACATTAGTTTTATTTATTTCAGTATGTATTTTATTTTTACTTTAGTTTGATGTTTTTTTTATTACACAACATTGGATTTACATAGAAATTACATAAACTTGAAGCACTTTAATGACTAACTAATAACTAATTTCCTGAGGTTTAATTTAATTGAATAAAAAAGATACCATGATGACGAAACACAGACTATAATAATAAGGTAAAATAATCTTTAAAAAACTATTCTGGATAAAATAAAATAAAATAAAATCTGACTGTGTTGGTTCCTTTGTAACAATAATTAAATTAAATTAGATTAAATTAAATTTTTATTTAAATGAATAATTTTTATTACACAACATAAAACTACACACACACAAACAATTAGTTTCTTTAATAAATAAAGTGAATATTTTATTTTGGGAAATGTTAAATGTATTTTGTATTGGTTTTAGCTATTTTAAGTATAAAATAATTCCTTCTAGCAGAAATATATTTGAGCTTTTCTATATATTTTAGTTCATGATTTTTTTGTATTGTTTTAATTAAACATGTATTATATTTTAAAGTAATATAGATTTAGTTAACTACAAAAATAATTCCTTGGGCACTGGCAGAAATATACAGTATTTTAGGTTTTCTATATATTGCAGATCATGGTTTTTTTCTTTTGTTTTAATTAACATTTATTATATTTCAAGTAATATAGTTTTAGTTAACTATAATAAACCTGCTTTAATTTAATTATCGAAACAAACCATTGCTATACCATAAGTATAAGTCTTCTATGTAAAAATCAGCTTGACAAGTAAAGCATTATTTACTGAGTGTTTGTGTTTCAGTAAACTCTGTTCTGCTTCATCATTCAATAACAGCCTCTTGAAAAGCCTGATTAGACTGTGACAGCTTCATAAAACAACCTGAGCTCAAATAGGGCAAACACACTATTAAGGTCAAAGGAAAATCAAACAATAAATGTTGCTGTGATGCTCTTTAATGCCCTGTGATAAATGGCTGGAGCTTACATCTTCTCCTTAAACAGAAAAAAATACACACTTTCTTTTTGCTGAAAGACTGAACGTAGACATGTCATTATCAGTGTTTCAGTTGCAGGAAACATCAGAGATGGAAACAATGTTATAATATTACAGTCACTTTAGGAAAAGTTTACAGTATCCAATGACTGTATTCAGTTAGTCAGTTGCATCACAAAATGATTGATATTATTTATCATCTGATCTATAAGAGTGAAGTTATTTATCATCAAATACATTACCAAAGGTATGGGGTCAATACTTTGAAAACATTTTACTAATTAAAATGTTTTCTATTTCAACATATTAAGTGACTTATTTATTTAATTCACAAAATTGTTTGGCATACTGATTTGTACTTAAATTAAATTATCTATGAATATATTATTTTATAAATAAAAATGTTGTGCAGTACTTTTGGCAGCACGGTGGCGCAGTGGCCTCACAGCAAGAAGGTTCGAGCTGGTTCGAGCACCGGCTGGGTCAGTTGGCATTTCTGTGTGGAGTTTGCATGTTCTCCCCGTGTTGGCGTGTGTTTCCTCCGGTTTCTCCCACAAGTCTAAAAACATGAGATATAGGTGAATTGGGTAAGCTAAATTGTCCGTAGTGTGTATGAATGTTTCCCAGTGATGGGTTGCAGCTGGAAGGGCATCCGCTGCGTAAAACATATGCTGGATAAATTGGTGGTTCATTCTGCTGTGGTGACCCCAGATTAATAAAGGGACTAAGCATGAATGGAATGTAAAACATTATGATTTTTTTCTATAATAAAAAAAACCTTTTATAAATACAATTATAAAACAGTATTAGAACATTGATTAAATTAAATTAAATTAAAATGAATAAACTTGAAGCACTTTAATGACTAACTAATAACCTCCTGGGGTTTAATTTAATCAAATAAAAAATATATTATGATGTAGAAACACAGACTATAATAATAAGGTAAAATAATCTTTAAAAAACTATTCTGGATAAAATAAAATAAAATAAAATAAAATAAAATAAAATAAAATAAAATAAAATCTGACTGTGCTGGTTCCTTTGTAACGATAATTAAATTTAATTTAAATAAATAAAATTTTTATTTAAATGAATAATTTTGAAGCACTTAAATGACTAACTAATAACTAATCTCCTGGGGTTTAATTTAATCGAATAAAAAGATATCATGATGTCGAAACACAGACTATAATAATAATAAGGTAAAACAATCTTTAAAAAACTATTCTGAACAAAACAAAAACAAATCTGACTGTGTTGGTTCCTTTTTAACTATAATCTGAAATCCCCATTCAGATTAAACTGTTCATGCAATAAACTCCATAGAAACCTAAAATATGATCATGCAGAATAAGTCATCAATATCTATTTTAAAAGTACTAATTAACAGCAAAGAGGCTCGTCATATTCATCCTAAAAAGTATGCACTTCATACTGAATCTGTGTTTCCAAATCTAAAGTGTTCCCCAATTCTATCCTTTCCTTTTACACAAATGAAAGGCTTATAAATCCAGCAGATTTCCTTTTACTGTCAGCATCCCCATATGTCCTGATGCTACTTCATGACATCCGGCATCCTACCCGTGAGTCCTTTCATGTTTAGCAGACAGATTTTACATTCGGCGAGTGAAGATAGCATTGAGTTTCTGCGGAAAATGAGAATCCGGACTGATTTCTGAAAGTGCAAAATAGTCTCATCTTCTCTCGCATTGTCAACAACCTGCTGTTTACTGTCTTTCTGAGTTTCTCCATCTCACTTACGCATAAAACATTCATAACCAAGATGGCAGATGAAAGAGCAGTGGTGGGTAAAAACGAGAAAGAGAAAAAGAAAGAAAAAGAGGAGAGGAAAAGAGCGGCGGTTCTCCCGAGGCTCAATCCCTCTCTGATTGAGTACAAACACGTTTTTTTTTTTTTTTTTTTCAAAGAAGCCACTAAACATAGACTTATCATAATCCGCACAAATAATACACGGGACTGCATATTCTACAGCGTGTAACTCTCCAAAAATGACTTCCTAAATCCTATATAATGACGAGTTAAAATGTTATGCCTCGGAGGCTCGCTGAAGATGTAAATGTTTGCTTCTTTGGCAGATTCTATAGCTTGAGTGTCTTATTTAAGAAACATTGTATTTGTAATGTTGTTCACCGTTGAGGGATGGTGGGGCAAGTCGTCACAGTGTTTGCTTTTTAGTTTTGAGTCAAGCATCTAATGTATTTTAATTTAACACTGTGAAATGATGATAATATCGCACACTTCACATGACAGGGCCTCACAGTGGCGCAGTGGGTAGCACGTTCGCCTTACAGCAAGAAGGTCGCTGGTTCGAGCCTCGGCTGGGTCAGTTGGCGTTTCTGTGTGGAGTTTGCATGTTCTCCCTGTACTGGCGTGGGTTTCCTCCGGGTGCTCCGGTTTCCCCCACAAGACATGCGGTACAGGAGAATTGGGTAGACTAAATTGTCCGTAGTGTATGAGTGTGAATGGGTGTGTATGGATGTTTCCCAGAGATGGGTTGCAGCTGGAAGGGTATCCGCTGCGTAAAACATATGCTGGATAAGTTGGCGGTTCATTCCGCTGTGGCAACCCCAGATTAATAAAGGGACTAAGCCGAAATGAAAATGAAATGAAAAAAAAACTTCACATGACAATTGTAATATTTGATTTGGTTGCTTGGTAGAGATACACAATAAAGCACAATCATGCAGAAGTTCAGCTGATTCAACAAACTTTTCATTTATTTTGTCTTTGTCATGATGGCAGAGCATACTATTTTACTAGTATGTCTTCAAGATGCTATTATTAAGCTTAAAGTGCGATTTAAAGGCTTAACTTGGTTGGGTTAATCTTATGAAACCATTAAAATGACACAGCACGTAGGATTTTAAATAAAAAAATAACAGACAATTCTGTTCTCCTTCAAGTACAATGTGTAATTTCAACATCAGAATTAAGAATTTATTCAAATTTTACTGCATTTTCTATACTGAAATTCTCATTACTGCAATGTCTCCGTCTATGTCTAGATGTTGTAAATTAACCAAATTAACATGCACATTTTGGGATAAATACAAATGGATTATGATAATAGATTATTTTACATGACTGAACATATAATTCCTACGCACCGTAGGTGCTCGGTCCCTAAATATACAGGTAAATGATGTGTCCGTGAATGTTTTCATCACCGGAAACAATTTTAAAGGATTGTTTAAACACAAGTAAAAAGTTCAAATACAGTTTATTTAATATAAAACTTAATCATTTAGTAAAAACCTTTTTACATTTTGTCATGTCAAAATTTTTAAAAGACTTTTTGATTATCATTACCGAAACAAGTAGTTTTGTTCATTTAGATAATTGTTGGATTTACATTTCTTGATGAAAATGTACTTGTCTAAATATGAGCGCAGAGTAAAAATGAGCTAATCCATCATAGTTTCTCTTTTATTAGCAAAACATACTGAGGTACCTTATCCACAACTCCATTCTCATATACCGCAACTGTTGTTTCGGTAATGAGAATTTAAGCATATTGCACACTAGTTTTAAATAACTTTTTAAGAATTTAATGTTAATTTAAAATGTACTGTTTATATTTTTATCCTTATGACTTGTTTAATTGTAGACAGTTAGCAAGATAAAAATTTAAAAAAGGAAAGCTTTAGCAAAGGCAAGGTTGACAAAGTTCAGTGAAAAATTATACAGCAACCCAGAACTGCTTGAGGAGTGCAGAAGGAAAGAGAGAGGTTGGATTTGGACACAGTGGAACATAGAATCTTCACTGCCTATAGTGTTTTGGAAATGGGATTGTAGAGTAATAAATGCTGAAAACAGTGGGCAAGGTATGTGCTGTAGGGTACAGAGATGTATAAATCAGGCTTTTAGCTTTGCAGATACAAACACTTTCAGGACTCAAGCTATACAACTACAGTATTCAACTCCAGAGGGTCAAAGTAGGCATAGTTCATAGGTAGCCAATGAAGATCATACACACTGTAAAAACTGTTGGGTTCCACACAATTCATTCATGTTGTCCCAACACAAATCGATTAAGTTAACTTAGCATATTTAAGTTAATTGAACATAAAACAAGTAAGTTGTCCTTAAAAACTTAATTATTGTGTTTTTTCAGTTCATTTAAAATAAGTAGTTTTAACTAGCAAGACTTTTTTTGAGTGCACCCACAAAATTATATTTGCTGATTGTTCAACCTACTTAATTAAATTGAACTAAAACAACTCAATTCTTGAGTTTTTTGGGGGGGGACAACTTAATCGTTTTATGTCCAATCCACTATATTTGTATAAGTTAACTTAATTCCTTCATGTTGGCCCAACACAAAATCGATTGTGTAGAACCCAGCATTTACAGTGTAGAGTATTATTATTAGTTATTATGCACATTTGCCACAAATGGACAAATGTCTGTGCAGAAAGACTGAAATTACAGAGTTCCGGAATGGCTGATTTCAAGCAGTTCAGAATCACTTCTTTCAATCTTTTCGACAATAACTCAGTTCATCATCCCCATTCAATCCCTGAAGGGTAATGTACGGAATACCATAATAGCAGTATACTTTAAACATAATACCTGATGTCTGTAAATAAAACCAGATATACAGTTGAAGTCAAAATTATTAGCTCCTGTGAATTTTTTTGTCTTTTTCAAATATTTCCTAAAGGATGTTTAACAGAGCAAGAAAATGTTCTCAGTATTTCTGATCATATTTTTTCTTCTGGAGAAAGTCTTATTTGTTTTATAAGACTTATTTTTTTTTAACCATTTTAAGGTCAATATTATTAGCTCCCTTAAGCAATATTTTTTTCGATTGTCTACAGAACAAACCACTGTTATATAATGATTTGCCTATTTACCCTAACCTAGTTAAGCCTTTAAATGTCACATGAATACTTGTATCTCGAAAAATATCTAGTAAAACATTATGTACTGTCATCAAAGCAGAGATAAAAGAAATCAGTTATTAGAAATGAGTTTTTAAAACTATTATGTTTAGATGTGTTGAAAAAAACCTTCTCTACTTTAATCCGAAATTAGGAAAAAATATATACAGGGGGGCTAATAATTCAGGAGGCCTAAAAATTCTGACTTCAACAGTATTTTGTGCCAAAGATTAAAATAAAGATGTTCATCCTTTAAGCCCATTTCTCTGTTTGTCCAACCGTAGATTCATTCAGCCAGGATTTGGGTTAATCGTCAAGATTTTGGAAACAAGTGTTACACATGTGCGCCATGAACGCAAATACCCCAACAGATGTCATATCAAAGCCGCTGGAGGCATTTAATCAATCATAATGACTAATAAGATGATTACATGATATAATCCCACCCTGCATTGGCATGTTGCCTCTGAATGCACCTTGAAATGCAAAGCTTTCAATCCAATCATTCAAATGACTCTATAATAATCTATAGAGCCAAAGCTATTTTTTTACACAAGTAGTCTGACAGGAATATGTAGCTCGGTAGCTTCCTCAAAAGACCTGGTTTCAAGCAGCAACCCGGTGATAATGGAGAAAGAATAAGCTTAAAGGAGAGGCCATTACTCAATTGAGTCTGATGCAATGGAAATGCAAGGAAATAATTGACTTAAAAGGTTATAACTCGACCTAGAGGCGAACTCACCTAAACTGACGCCGTAATTTAGCGTCTACAGCGCTGCAGTTTTCTTCAAGCAGCTTTATCTGCGATTGTCTTTTGAAAACGAGAACTGAAGAAATTAATTTTTTTTAGCTCTTCCAAGGCCATTTTTGCATAAAGGGTAACGGTTTGTTGCAATCCTACAATTAACGCTAATTCTTCTCATAACATTTAAGGCACAAATAACGGTTTATTATCATCATCATCCTTGTTCTTCAATCATTTACATTTGACATTCATTTAGTCAAAGCTTTTAGTGAGCTGCTAAGAAAATGACTTTTCCATTAAGGCACCTTGGGAGTAATTGTCCCTAATTACTTGCTTAACATTTCCAGTGTCGTTCTTTGATGATTGACACGGTTGTTTGTTATGATGCGGCCAATACAGTGAAGCCTGCCATCAGTTTTTTCATGTACAGGAGAATTTTTTTTTTAAAGTGTTTTTATTTAATAAGGGCAATGCGGTGGCGATGGGTAGCACAATCGCCTCACAGCAAGAAGGTCGCTGGTTCGAGCCTCGGCTGGGTCAGTTGGCATTTCTGTGTGGAGTTTGCATGTTCTCCCCGTGTTCACGTGGGTTTCCTCCGGGTGCTCCGGTTTCCCCCACAAGTCCAAAGACATGCGGTATAGGAGAATTGGGTAAGCTAAATTGTCCGTAGTGTATGTGTGTGAATGAGTGTGTGTGGATGTTTCCCAGTGATGGGTTGCGGCTGGAAGGGCATCCGCTGCGTAAAACATATGCTGGATAAGTTGGCGGTTCATTCCACTGTGGCGACCCCAGATTAATAAAGGGACTAAGCCAAAAAGAAAATGAATAAATGAATGAATGAATTTAATAAGGCAGGCATGAAATCTTTTGTAGCATACCTGTGTCACTTTTTTTATTAATTTAATGAGTTCTTCCTGAATAAAAGTATTTTAGAAATCTTATACTGACCCCAAACCTATAATGTAGTTTACATAAAGAAATATTTGCAACTGATTGATCCATAAAAATAAAGTAGGCCTACACTGTATAAAATATTTGTTAATTAACAGTTTGTGTATTTTGTGTTTTCCATTTATTTATGGTTGTGAATTGCATTATGGGACATTAATCTCTGCTCTGTCGAGTTTGATGTTGAAAATTCAACTCTACTCTTTAACAAAGTGACTTTTATTGACATTTTAGTAGTTTGAAATAATATAATGAATAAGAAATGATATATAGAAAAATAAGTCTGCAAAGTAACCGAAAATGTACTGGCAGCAAAAGATTTTCGTACCATAATGTGCAACACCAACCCAGACAATATATGTTTAATATTACAATATTAAAGACAATATTACTTTAAACTAATAAAAATGTGAATACAGGTCACCTTTTCAAACTTTTCAAGGTTAAAGGTTGTTGGAAGAAAGATCAAGGACCCATAATGCAATTCAAAAGCATAAATAAAAAGGAAATAAAATAAAAAATAAAACATAAATCACAAAAGATGGAAAACTGCTAGTTTGTGGATACCTTTTACAGTGTACTAAGCGATATTAAAGTACTGATAATAAAGTTGCAATGTTATTTTTGTAGGAATAGGCAAAAATATTTGTATGAGCAAAACTTGTGGGTTTTTATATTAAGCCAAAAGAATCATTCAAATATATTAAAATCATATTCCATAAAGACATCTTGTATATTTCCTAGCATAAATATATAAAAATTGAATTTTTGATTAATCGTATGCATTGTTCATTTTGGACAAATTTAAATGCTATTTTTCTGAACATTTAGATTTTTATTTGGGAAAAAAAAAGTCGATTCTCAGCCAAGTATTTTAACCAAAACTTCTTTATTCAGCTTTTAGATGATGTCAAAGTGGGCCCTTATGACAGGTTTTATAGTTCAGAGTCACATATTATGCTTAGGGCTGTTTTTATGATTTATTTTTGTAAAACAATTTCGTTTTGGTTTTTTTTTATGAAAATTTTTATTTCATTTCATTTAATTGTATATATGTAAATTGGCTGTTAAACTCTTGCTGTTGCAAAAATAAACACTAAATTATAAAACTTTTTAGACAAAAAATAAGACATCAACAGTACAAGAACAACAACAAAAATAATAATAATCACAATCATCATAATATTATAATATATATTTTTAAATAAATACATTTCTAATTAAAATTATTTTATTTAAGGCCAAAAAAAAAGAAGATCCATATCACTGCACCAAATAATTTCAATTATATATATAAACTCTAGCCTTGCAAGCTCCTGTTTAACAATCTCAAGACCTTTTACATCATCTGTCAAATATGCACAAGGATGCTTTAAAAGCACACAAAACCATGTCACATCATGTTGGTTTTCTAAGTACATGTACAGTAAATGGTTGTTTGAAATATAAACGTATAACATGAAATCGCTATTTAACTTCTCATCTCACTGCAATAATGTAGAACAAACAGGCAGGTTACTGAGTCATACTGAGCTAATAGTAAATCATCATAATTAACGATTTTATGAAGCCTTCATGCTCAAGATAATAAAAATATAGGAGAGAAACATCCCTAACCAGGTCTGATTATTACAAAGCAAATTACTGATATTCCTCAAGGGATCTGACTCAATCAATTGCTGTCTTTTAGTACTCGCCATTAATGGGGCCTGAATTTCCCCAGGCGCTTCAACATGGAGATTTGATCCCATGATTAAATTAAGACTCAGGCTTGTTTCGTTTATCCAGGGCTTTTACAGTACAGTCACATGTGATGCAGTTAATCTTTTATGAAGCATGATAGTACCTGGTCAATTTCAAATGACGAGAGCTGCATAACAATTCTTCCTTTTGATTCCCTTTCTTTTCTTTATATATTTATAATCATCATATGAGTTTGAATGCCATGAGGTTGAGAAAATAATACAGACTTTTTAGTTGTTTACTTTTAAAAATCATATCTCCCATGTCACAAAAACGGCCTTTTTTCATCTGAGAAATATCGCTAAGTTATGAAATATGTTATCCATCTCAGATGCAGAAAAGCTAGTTCATGCTTTTATGACTTCTAGGCTGGATTATTCTAATGCTCTGTTCGCTGGTTGCCCAGCATCCTCTATTAATAAACTTCAGCTAGTACAAAATGCAGCTGTCAGAGTTCTTACCAGGTCTAGAAAATATGATCATACCACCCCAATTTTATCCTCCTTACACTGGCTGCCTGTTAAGTTCCGTATTGATTACAAAATATTGCTTCTTACCTATAAAGGTTTAAATAATCTAGCTTCTGTTTATCTAACCAACCTTCTGTCTTGCTACAATCCAACCCGCTCTTTAAGATCTCAAAACTCAGGGCTTCTGGTAGTACCTAGAATAGCAAAGTCGAGTAAAGGAGGTCGAGCCTTCTCATTTATGGCTCCTAAACTCTGGAATAGCCTTCCTGATAATGTCCGAGGCTCACACACACTCTCTCAGTTTAAAACTAGATTAAAGACCTATCTTTTTAGTAAAGCATACACCCAATGCGTCGCATAACGGTATGATGCATGAATGTGCTCCACACAGGTGAGCTGGCTTGAGAACCACCTGTAGAACACACTCCTCCTGTCTTAATACACCAGCCATTGTGTTAGAAACTCTCATAAGCTTTACATGTTTGTTTATATAACTGCTATTTTCATCTATAACAATCCATTTTTGCATCTGGTTTAAATACACTATGAACAGCAGCTACGCTAATTATTTTCTTTATTTTCTATTTCCACCTGGGGATACTCATCCCGAGGCCCCTACAGACTATGCAGCACTATTGATGCAATCCAAGACCTGTGAAGAGATGATCTCAAGATATCCTGGACCAGGCCATATCCAGAGCTGATGCTGTGGTGGTCATGGAGGAATGGAGTGCATGATACTGATCCTGAAAGACCACAGTGACAAACAAGTCTATGCTTGATCCTGTGGGCTAGCCTGACCTCCCGCCAGTGCCCTACCCACAACTGCAGCTTCTCCACAATGGACGTCCAGCTTCTCCAGCCTTCGGCACCTAGACTGCAGCTCCACACAGAAAGTTTGGCCAGAAGAATAATGGTCGTGCCCAATAGAGCCTGGTTTCTCTCAAGGTTTTTTTCCCCTTCACTTTGTCAATTGGTGAAGTTTGTTTTTTTTCCTCGCCACTGTTGCCACTGGCTTGCTCGGATCGGGACTTGTGGAGCTGCGCTTCGGTGGATTTGCTCTTCAGTGTTTGAACTTTCAGCAGTGAAACTTAAACTACACTGAACTGAACTGAACCTCAACTCTGAAATCTGGACTTTACTAGAACATGTTAAGCTGCTTTGACACAATCTACATTGTAAAAAGCGCTATATAAATAAACTTGAATTGAATTGAATTGTGTGTTTAGTATGTCTTTAGATGGAACGGCAGAAACAGAAATCGTTTAATGCAATGTTTCCCAACCATCATTTTCTAACGTATTTTCGCTGCAAAAGTAGTAAAGCAAAATAACCCATTCAATTACTTTTTCTTTACTTTTTGACTCATACAGACTCTTGTTTTGTTTGAGCTGAGAAATTTTGTGGTTTGGAAATATTTGATGTGCATCAGCACTGTTATGGTTATAGATTTAAAAAATAAGTTACAAAAAGTTACTAAAAAAAATGTTTTAATGTATATTTATTTTTACAATTAAACTATTAATTAAAAAATCTTAAAAAATAAATAAATAAAAATAAAAAACAGACAACATTTAAATTAAAAAGCTAAATACAATTATTTAACTTTATTATATTATTCATTCATTCATTTTCCTTCAGCTTAGTCCCTTTATTCATCAGTGGTCGCCACAGCAGAATGAACCACCAACTTATACAGCATATGTTTTACGCAGCGGATGCCCTTCCAGCCACAACCCAGTACTGGGAAACATCCATACACTCTCACATTTACACACACTCATACACTAAGGCCAATTTAGTTTATTAAATTCACCCATAGCGCATGTCTTTGGACTGTGGTGGAAACCAGAGCACCCAGAGGAAACCCACACGAACACGGGGAGAACATGCAAACTCCACACAGAAACCAGCTCGAACTAGCAACCTTCTTGCTATGAGATGACAGTGCTAACCACTGAGCCACCGTGTCGCCTTTTATTATATTTTATTATATTATATTATTATTTTATATTAAATTATATTATATTACATTATTACTAATTAAATACATTTTAGAGAGATATGTGGAAAAT
>CAIGQW010003411.1:4225340-4244538 GCA_903798125.1 Danio choprae | reverse complement strand
GCACACACACATACATATTGTTGATTCTATGTTGACTACAACTGTAATGATTGGCAAGGAAATTCGAGATGTGGATCCAAATGCAATATAAAACAAAGATATTTATTAAAGAGAAATAAACAAACAGAACATTAACACAAACAACACCAACCTGTACTTGGCAAAATCATGACGTGCCACGAACAACAAACAGAACTGAAACAAAAGAGCTTAAATACATAAGGAAAAATGGGGGAACAAGTGACCTTCCAGCTGCAACCCAGTACTGGGAAGCATCCATACACACTCATTCACACACATACACTATGGCCAATTTAGCTTATTCAATTCACCTGTACCGCATGTCTTTGGACTGTGGGGAAAACCGGATCACTGGGAAACCCATTACTGGGAAACATTCATACACACTACGGACAATTTAGCTTACCCAATTCACCTATAGCTCATGTTTTTAGACTTGTGGGAAAAACTGGAGGAAACCCACGCTAACACGAGGAGAACATGCAAACTCCACACAGAAATGTCAAATGGCCCAGCCGGGACTCAAATAAGCAACCTTCTTGCTGTAAGGCAACAATGCTAACCACTGAGCCACAGTGTTCCCCAATTATTATTAATTACCACTTTTTTATCATTATTTTATGAACTGTAATATTATGTATACACTGTTTTTAAGTTTAAAAAAATAAAAATAAAGTAAGTAGCAGCTGCAGCTGGTTGTGATTCAGTGCTTTAATGACAGTTCATATCAGTGACCAGAGTTTTCCATCTCATGACTGAACCTTACTCTTGACCCTGTCAGATCAGAGCCCGATGATCACAGCCTCAATAACATTCAACAGACTTTCCAGAGTTTCTTCTGCTCTTTCTCTCTGACTTTTGCCTCTTCTGTCAATGAGAAGTGTTTCTTTTTTGTGTCTCTTCACAAAAGCATCACCCGGCCTCAGTCACTGCGCACAGAGGAATCGCAGCTCACAAAAGCAAACATGATTTTTCACTGACCTGCAAAACTGCCCACGCAGAATTGAGTCTAATTCTGGGAAACAAGAAGTTTATTCGCCGGGTTTTTATACGTATCTCTGCCTCTCGGGTCAACACAAAGGAGATTGGATTGCACATTGTTGACAATCATTTTTCTGGTTGCCCCTCAAAGATTCTATTTTGAAGCTGATGAGATTATATTTCATATAGAGATTGAGGCGGTAACCTTGACTCGGTGTTTAGAGTAGTTCTGCAATAGCTGTATTTCATCTGATTAGTTTTCTCAGAGGCACACTGACTATGTAAAGAGAAAATATGGAGCTACGGGCACTTGAATACAATATACTTTAGAGACTTGTAACAGGATTTTTGCTTTCTGTTTGGATGTATAAAAAACATTTACATGAGCAAATATTGTAAAAGGCCTTTATTTATCAGCGGCCGCCACAGTGGAATGAACCGCCAACTATTTCAGCATATGTTTTACGCAGCGGATGCCCTTCCAGTTGCAACCCAGTACTGGGAAACATCCATACACTAACTCATACAGATGCACTACAGCCAATTTAGTTTATTCAATTCACCTATAGCGCATGTCTTTGGAATGTGGGGGAAACCGGAGCACCCAGAGAAAAAGTGAGACCATGAAAACACAGAAATGCCAACTGGGACTCGAACCAGCGACCATCTTGCTGTGACGCGTTTTACTTTTTACAAGTATTCAGTTTTCTAAAGACATTTCTTTTCAAATAGTTATGAAATTTACTACCAAATTCTAAGTAAATGTTTTGTAGATGAGAATTACAAAGAATTGTAATTAAAAAATAACATAATAAAGGAAAGAAAACTTAGAACTTTGAGCTGGATGAATGAACGAAGCGATGTAAAAACGTTTCTTCATTTAAAACAAATACTAAAAAATACATTAAATAATAATTAAAAAACACTTTTTAATATTAATCGGTGTTTTATATTTATTTACACTTTCAAATTGCATTATTGGACCTTGATCTCTTTCTCTGAGTAGTTTTGATTTTTAATAATTATATACAAGTCACTTCTACTTTGTATGTTTAGTAGTCAACAATATATTGTCTTGGTTGGCCATGTAAATGATGGTACAAAAACTGCATAATAAGCTGCCAGTACTGCTACTTTTATTCCTTTTATACTGCTATGAATTTATTTATTAATTATTCTTCAATACAAGTCACTTCATTAAACTGCAGAGCCACACTTTCAACATTAAAAGTTGTCAGAAAGGACATCAACATTTTAAAGGGGACCTATTATGCCGCTTTGTACAAGATGTAAAATAAGTTTTGAATGTCCCTAGAGTGTGTATGTAAAGTTTCAACTCAAAAATACCCAACAAATAATGTTTTATAACTTTCCTTAGAAACTGACCTTTTTAGGCTTTGATCCTAATTGTGCCATTTTGGTGACTGTCGCTTTAAATTCAAATGAGATCGTGCTCTTTTCAAAGGAGGGCGGAGCTACAAATGCCTATGTGTCAGCATAGTGGCAGATTCAAAATCAAGACTAACATCATATGCTAATGAGGGAGATATATTTACTAATGGGCGGGGCTTACCCCCTCTAATGACATGTACAAAAGGAGAATGTCAATTAAAGTGTTTCAGCAGTCTTCTTTATCAAGTGTGATTATAAAAAAATTAATAAAATAATTTTTACCATTAAAAGCTGTTTATATTCACACACTGTTGCAACACAACTGTGCTTAAACCCCTTGTAAAAGTCATTTTTGCATAATAGGACCCCTCTAAAATGCAGTTCAAAAGAGTAAATAAACAGAAATGCCTGTGAACCACAAATACAGGAAACTCTTAATGTATGTTTCATATATACAGTACACAAGTGCATGTTCAAAAATGCTATTAATAAGACATAATAAGGCTTATTGGACTTAAAGTGACCTACTACACACTATCAAGAGGACGTGCTGTTGCTCATGTGTTCAGTCAGTGATTCAGACTGTCAGTGAAGGGAAGCTCAGGGCCAGACCGGACCCCAGGGACCCACCGGATACACACCAGGAACAACTCCTGTCAGTCAAAGCCAGGAAACATGAGGCCAACACAGTGAAGAGTACAGAAACTTCACTGCAGAGGTGACTGGTATAAGAGCAGTGTTATGAAACTTCATGCACATACTGTAGACAGAAAAGCATTTAGAGAAAAAAAATGGACTGCTGCTTTTGTTCCAGACAAAAAAAATTACTGATTTCTTTTAACCGCCAAAGATCTGCATCAACCGAGAACAGTCAAATAGTCTCTGAGAGTCAAAGTCGGCATTGCCTGACAAACTCGACTGTGTTTTATTAAGTATTTTTATTACTTTTGAATGGGCTGTGACTCAAGTCTTCAGTTAATGTATACAATTAACATCAGAGGCAGATATTAAAGGGATAGTTCACCCAAAACATATATTTTTCTATATTTTCTGTTCAACACAAAAGAAGATATTTTGAGAAATGTTGAAAATCATATAATCATTGACTCCCATAGTATTTATTTTTTCCTTCTATTAAACATTTGTCAAAATATAGTTTCTTTTGTTCAACAGATTTATAAAATCACATTATTAACTGAATCTGTGTTATCTTTCCAAACACTTACATTTATTCATTCAGAATATTATAAACTGGTACCATGAATAAAAACAAAAGAAATAGAAAGTCATTACAAAGTACCACAGTAAAATTATTGTAAAAACAATAACAATGTTGATGATTTATATTTTAAAATGTATTATTAATGTTGATTAATATAATGCATATAAAATGTATCAGTGATTTGACACTCTTTGTTATTTTCATACCTTTCAAAGTAATTACATAAACTGGGTAATAACTAAGAATTCTCCCTAATCCTGACCATGACACATGTAGTTCTCTTATATTGCCCAATACAAGTACACATTAAATGCAGAAATTTTTTAATAACAAATTGTCGTTATTGTATTATTAACATCATGAATAATAAATCAACAAATTGATCAATTAATTAATTCATTTATTCATGTCATTTTTGCCACTAGAGGGCGTATATTCACAACAAACAAAGGTGTGATGCCGTGACTGTGGAATCATGGGAGTTGTGGTTTCCATTACAACCTACAGGACTGGATTTTGATAAGTTAAGTTAAACAGCTTTATTAATTTTGCCAGGGGTAATTAAATTAGCACAGTAGCATCATGACACAACAAACACATACAAACAAAAACCACTCAAAAACAATATTTTAAAAAAAACACATCACGGCATGCTTCAACTTGCTAAAATGTATGGTTATAAAGCCTTACTGTCATGATCACACATGCACCTTCACCCGGACTACAATTCTGTCACTTTATGAACTACATATCCCGTCATGCACCTCACACACACACACACCTGTTCCGGATTCACTATTGATTACACACACACAGCTGGGACTGCTGAGACTGCTCACTTTGACACACACATTGCTGAGTCTTATTGGTTATACCCTGTAACATTACGAAGCGTTTCCTGTGTCTAGTCTTTCCGTGTCCTACCCTTGCTTTGTTCCCTTGTTTACTTTGTCTGCCGCCTATATCAACCATTAGCCTGTTACCTGACTATGCTTCTGGCTTTCCCTGTATGTACCTGTTTGCTCCTGTGTTTGGCCATTGCCTGACATTTCTAATAAAGCTGCACATGGATCCTCACATCGTCGTCATCCAGACTCCCCACTGGTTACACGTATGGCTTCTGGAACAAAAGTAAATTAATATCTGTTAGATGAGCATTTGATGCCAAGTTAAGTCAATAGTAGTTATACAAAGCCACTGTCATTTTTCTCTAAGGGAATTCTTTATCTTTTATGACTGAAGATGTAAAAGCATGTTATCTCATGCTGAGGGCATTGTCACGTTCATACCATGCCTGCATGAGTCAATGCATGTAAGAAAAAGACAGGCAGACGTCTGGATATCAGTATACAGTACAGCCACAGTATCGCACAAACTGAACCATGCAAGTCAAAAATGAGGATGCAGTATGCTATAAAGTCAAATTAACTTCAGGTTTCTGCTCCGTATTGTAAAAGCACTGGGAACAGAGAACGGCCTTGTACAAGCTGTACTCCATCAAATTGCAATAACAAATACATAAAATAATAATACAAAATTCTGAATGGTAGGTTCACAAAACCTTGTATAGAGGTTTTTAAAAAGCTTTGTGAAGGCAGTGTAGAATTAGAGAAAGTCAAAAAAAGAGAGAAAAGCATGGTGAATGTAAAATTTAAAGTCTGGATCCTTGAACCAACCGTATGAGAGAGTGAGAGATAAGAGCTGATGCTGATGGGTATGGCCTCACGGTGGCGCAGTGGATAGCACGTTCGCCTCACAGCAAGAAGGTCGCTGGTTCGAGCCTCGGTTGGGTCAGTTGGCGTTTCTGTGTGGAGTTTGCATGTTCTCCCCGTGTTGGCGTGGGTTTCCTCCGGGTGCTACGGTTTCCCCCACAAGTCCAAAGACATGCGGTATAGGTGAATTGGGTAAGCTAAATTGTCCGTAGTGTATGAGTGTGAATGGGTGTGTATGGATGTTTCCCAGAGATGGGTTGCAGCTGGCAGGGCATCCGCTGCGTAAAACATATGCTGGATAAGTTGGCGGTTCATTCCGCTGTGGCGACCCCAGATTAATAAAGGGACTAAGCCGAAATGAAAATGAATGAATGAATGAATGATGCTGATGGGTATTATAAGAAAATTGAATTGAATTGTAATTATTTATTTGTTTATTTATTTATTTACGTCAGATTGTTATGAAACTGGGCCTCACGGTGGCGCAGTGGGTAGCACGATCTCCTCACAGCAAGAAGGTCGCTGGTTCAAGCCTCAGCTGGGTCAGTTGGCATTTCTGTGTGAAGTTTGCATGTTCTCCCCGTGTTGGCGTGGGTTTTCTCCGGGTGCTCTGGTTTCCCCCACAATCTAAACACATGCACTAAAGGTGAATTGGGTAAGCTAAATTGTCCGTAGTGTATGTATGTGTGTGAATGAGTGTGTATGGATGTTTCCCGGTGATGGGTTGCAGCTGGAAGGGCATCCGCTGTGTAAAACATATGCTGGATAAGTTGGCGGTTCATTCCGCTGTGGCGACCCCAGATTAATAAAGGGACTAAGCTGAAAAGAAAATGAATAAATGAATGTTATGAAATGATGCTTGATGACAGGTAACACTTTATAATAACTGCACACTATTATGAGACTTATTATCACTACTATCATTTATTAAGCATTTGAAAATACTTAGTTCCTTGATTGTTAAGCATTATTAACTCTACATTAATATACATTAGTAAGCAGCTTAAAAATACAGCTAAAAATACAGTTCAGATGCAAAAACCTCTAAATACAAAAATAATTTCATGAATTTTTCTTTTAAAATGATGTTTATGTTCAGTTTTTTCACATTTTCATAGTCGGTTTTTGCATCTGCACTCTTTAACTGCTGTATTCTTGACTTGTAAGCAAATGTGCTTAATTATTGTATTTTTATACTTTGTTAATGACAAATTTTTCATTATTAAATTTGGTATTGATTAAATAAGCACGGTGGCGCAGTGGGTAGCACAATCGCCCCACAGCAAGAAGGTCGCTGGTTCAAGCCCCGGCTGGGTCAGTTGGCATTTCTGTGTGTTTGCATGTTCTCCCCGTGTTCACGTGGGTTTCCTCCGGGTGCTCCGGTTTCCCCCACAATTCCAAAGACATGCGGTATAGGTGAATTGGGTAAGCTAAATTGTCCGTAGTGTATGTATGTGAATGAGTGTGTATGGATGTTTCCCAGTGATGGGTTGCAGATGGAAAGGCATCCGCTCCGTAAAACATATGCTGGATAAGTTGGCGAATCATTCCGCTGTGGTGACCCCAGACTAATAAAGGGACTATGCCGAAAAAGAAAATGAATGAATGAATGAATGATTAAATATTGCTCTTAATTAAGAGTAGTTGGTGGTTTTTTAAGATCATTCAGAAGTAGTAAGTAATTAGTAAGTAATAGTTACTCTGTATGCTAATAAATGCTTTATTAACACAAATTCCTACAGTTTTGTGAGTTTATCTAAAGTGAGGAATATTTGTAAATCTCTAATAAATGACAATATTTTATACGGTGTTACATTTTAAATGGACAAAACAAAATAAACGTTAGAGTGATTCAGAACCAAAAATCTATTAATTTCAAGATTCAAAACCGTTCTGTATCAAATGAAAAAAATCCACCTTTGCAATCTCATCTAAAAATAAAATTACTGTACAGTTTAAACATTACTGAACAACAGAAGTGACAATCCAACTTTTTTGTACATACAACAAATTTAATAAAACAACAATAGAATAATTAACAATATAATTAATCAATTCGGTGTTATTCAGCCACGTTTAAAATGCACATTCATTTTGGTTTTAGATAAGATTGCAAAGGTTAATTTTTTCCCTAATCGAGCAGCCCTCATTAAGATTGCATGGGTGTTTGATTTAAGACTGTGATCCTTTAATAATCAACCATACAGCTAAGTTAAAGAGACAGTTCACCCAAAAATCTACCAGTGCATCATAATTGACAGGTTGGCGACCCCTGTTTTAGTCCATATTGTGTTCACATTTCAGTCAAAACACATTAGAGCTTGTATAGAAACCAACCCAGGCTCATTGGAAATATGTGCCCAGGACAACAGACTATGTCTTCTTGCAGTTTTTGCTTTCATACATCCACTAGAGAGCACCGTGTACATTGACAATCTGAAATATGTTACTGAGGCATGTTTTTTATTTGTGCAATTTCTCGTAAATCCACCAGAGGCCACTGTGGACATTTCTGCTAATATTAGCGTCCTTCTCAAGTATGCCTGTGAGAGAAGCCGGTCGACTTGTCGTTGTGCATAATATATCAGCATGATAACGACTGACTCACGCACCCCCTAAACCCAACCAATAGTGTTTTCAAAAGCTAACTAGAAGAGTAAAAGCCATTGTGACTGAATGCTTCTACCGCGACCACACGCTGATATTTTGGGTTTTGTTTTTACCTGGTTTAAGGAAATATCCTTCACCGGACTCGAACCCTGGTCATGTGGGAAAACCCATCCATACAGAGGTAAGCAGTCAGCAGTACCACCCCATAGCATTCGTTTTCAAAAATGTACACCAGGGCACATTTTCCCAATGAGACTGTGCTGATAGAAACAGTCTAGTTCCACTTGTTTGTTGTGTATTAAAATTTAAATGGCAGCAAATGCATTCACTCAAACAAACTCCACTAACAAAACAATGGCACCAGAGTTTGTTTTAATTGATCCAAACCTGCCAAGTGTGAACGCAGTGTGACATCGCAGATCAAAGTTCAAAGGAGCACAGTAAACAGCATCAAACTGGCTTCTTTGCTTCCAACCTTTATTCAACCTACTGATTTCTCTCGCGCATTAAATTAGGTCACACAGAGCTTTTTAAACAGCAAAAAATAATTACCCACATCATCCTTAAGTTCCACTGATACAAGGAGTATATTAAGTCCAGGCGAGGGCACCTTCATTATCTCCAGTCTGGCAGAAGAAATGGACAATTGAGTGTGAGTTTGACTTATTAAGGTCAATGAACAAGCGTGTGGGTGAACGGACTTGGCAGATGCCAGCAGGTAAAGACAACAGCACGAGCACAAGAGACTAATCAGGGCTTTAGCACATCCCTGCAGATCCACATACACACACACAGGAGCTCCCCAAGCCTCTTAACCAGGACCGACCACAGTGTCAGGCAAAGTTTATTCCAGCTGAAATCACACAACCGCTCACTGAACATACAAACACATGCCAGCAGCTGCTGCGGTGACGCTGCCATTGAGAAATCCTTGAAAATAAGAGTGCATATTTAGCCGAGAAACAAAAAAAAGAAGAATAAGAAGAAGTTAAATAGGAAAGTTGTCAGAGCAGTGAATGCAGAGAGGAGACTGTGCTGGACCTCTCGAACCTCTGATGATCCTCAGTCTTGTTGTTTCTGCTTGAGTTCATCCTCGTGTCGATGTGAGGAAGGAAATGAGTTGGGCTTCTGGAGGGTGAAGCTCACAGCGGGTGAGAGCCGAGAGCTTTTGCCTGTACATTGTGGTTAAAAGAATATGACTGAAAACCATATCCGGACTATGAAGATGTCTCAAAAAACTGAGACAGAAAACATCCGTGTGTGCACATCTGTAGAAAAATCTCCACACTGCCATTTAGCTCTCAGAAGACACATTCAATTATACAACTTTTCAACCTACATGATTTTCATCAGGCAACACAGGAAGTACAAGAGAACTCAAGATAAACAGTAGCTTAATCAAGATATACAGTAGCTTAGTCAAGATATACAGTAACTTAGTCAAACTGTACACATTATTTGTATTACATGAAATAAAAACCTTTGATCTTCAGTGGTTTACCTGAGTGAGGATGACAAAAAGTTGTAAAATTGCACTGCGTGCGTTGTCCACATCTATAATTTCCTTCAGGAACTGAAAAAGCATCGTCAGAACATTCATAACCTTGATCCGCTCTCACTAACATTTGTCACAAGTTATAGGCTTGTTTAAAACAATCCGTGGGGGATCTTTACAACAATGGCTCATAACAGGATCTGAATTTCAAATATGACAGTGTTTTTTGACTATATTTGCAAACTAATTACTTAAAACTGTATAATGCAGGACATCCTAGCATTTGGTAATTTTGGAACCAAGCATTCTTTCTGATCAATGTTTTCAAAACGAGCCACAGTTTCTTTAAAACCGAGGCATTCAGAAGAGCAGTAACTGTTAAAACAGGTCGATTTTTGAAGTTGAAGTTTAGAATATGACACAAGCTTGACATTTGTTTAAAACCATTTTGAAACATTTAAATAATTATGTATGAATTAAAAAGTGTTATATTAATAGGTAAGGGTTTTGTAACAGTGTATAATAATTATCTTATATAGTAATATTTACAGCTCTAAAAAAAAAAAAAAAGATTATCGATTCACTATATTTACCATGAATAGGCAAACATTGAGCAAATGTAATTTATTTGCATAAATGTCTATCCTTTTAATGTTAAATATACTGTACTGTAAATTCTGAAGTACATGCTTGGATCTAAAATAAATATTTTTATTTAAAATTTGGAAAAAAATGTTATCGAACTTTTATAGAAGATAACAAAGATTATCATTTTACTAAAGGCACAACACAAAATATGTTTATACATACAGTATATCCATAACCAACACAGAACTACAAAGACTTTTAACTGACTTGTCATTTTCTGGTAATAAACACTCATTAAAAATTATAATATTAACAATAATATTAATATTAATTTTTTTTCATAGCATAACTATTCATTTAATTATTATTAATTAATTATTATTAATTATTAATTGCATAGTCTTTATTTGCCATGAAAATGAACTTAATCCTGAAACAAAGTTTTCCACTGCATTTCATTGCTGTCATTAAGGGACCTGCTGAGATCATTTCAGTAATCGTCTTGTTAACTCGGGTGAGAATGTTGACAAGCACAAGGCTGGAGATCATTATGTCAGGCTGATTGGGTTAGAATGGCAGACTTGACATGTTAAAAGGAGGGTGATGCTTGAAATCATTGTTCTACCATTGTTAACCATGGTGACCTGCAAAGAAGTGCGTGCAGCCATCATTGTGTTGCATAAAAATGGCTTCGCAGGCAAGGATATTGTGGCTACTAAGTCAACCTAAATCAACAATTTATAGAATCATCAAGAATTTCAAGGAAAGAGGATCAATTCTTGTTAAGAACGCTTCAGGGCGTCCCAAGAAAGTCCAGCAAGCGCCAGGATCGTCTCCTAAAGAGGATTCAGCAGCGGGATCGGAGTGCCACCAGTGCAGAGCTAGCTCAGGAATGGCAGCAGGCAGGTGTGAGCGCATCTGCACGCACAGTGAGGCGAAGTGTCAAGAAGGGCAGCAAAGATTCCACTTCTCTCAAAAAAAAAACATCATGGACAGATTGATCTTCTGCAAAAAGTATGGCGAATGGACTGCTGAGGACTGGGGCAAAGTCATATTCTCCGATGAAGCTCCTTTCTGATTGTTTGAGGCATCTAGAAAAAGGCTTGTCCAGAGAAGAAAAGGTGAGCGCTACCATCAGTCCTGTGTCATGCCCACAGTAAAGCATCCTGAGACCATTCATGTGTGGGGTTGCTTCTCATCCAAGGGAGTGGGCTCACTCACAATTTTGCCCAAAAACACAGCCGTGAATAAAGAATGGTACCAAAACACCCTACAACAGCAACTTCTTCCAACAATCCAAAAACAGTTTGGTGAAGAACAATGCATTTTCCAGCACAATGGAGCACCGTGCCATAAGGCAAAAGTGATATCTAAATGGCTCAGGGACCAAAACATTGAAATTTTGGGTCCATGGCCTGGAAACTCCCCAGAAATAATCCCATTGAGAACTTGTGGTCAATCCTCAAGAGGCGGGTGGACAAACAAAAACCCAGTAATTCTGACTAACTCCAAGAAGTGATTATGAAAGAATGGGTTGCCATCAGTCAGGATTTGGCCCAGAAGTTGATTGAGAGCATGCCCAGTCGAATTGCAGAGGTCCTGAAAAATAAGGCCCAACACTGCAAATACTGACTCTTTGCATAAATGTCATGTAATTGTCGATAAAAACGTATGAAACATATGAAGTGCTTGTAATTATATTTCAGTACATCACAGAAACAACTGAAACAAAGATCTAAAAGCAGTTTGGCAGCAAACTTTGTGAAAACTAATATTTGTGTCATTCTCAAAACGTTTGGCCACAACTGTAGATTAAATGCACAAACCCTTGTCCTAATCTTAACTACCTAATTTCATAATTACACTGTAACAGAAACTTTCTATGCAGACTTTCTTTTCACCATTATTTAAACCTAACACTTAGGCTCGGTATTGTTGTTTTGCTTTTATTCTTTATAAAAAAACAACACCATATTCATGACATATTTGACAAAACATCCCAAGCAAATGAAAGCAAAGCCTTGGATGTGTTGCTTAATATACTCTCAGTATCTCTCTTAGAGAAAAATGAGTTATGAGAATATTAATTTAGCTTCTAATTAATGATCTATTCCTCCGGAGCGTGATTCAGGTGTTAATGACAATAAGTTGAAGATGAAGTGAGGTCAAAGCATCCTAATTGAGTTTGCTGACTTTTGCGGCCACGTCAGAAAACTTCACCCTCATCGCTCTTACTGTCAAACTAAAACGGCAGATGTTGAAAAGTTTGACAAATATGGCCATTACAGCTGTGAATATTAAGCGAGTAAAGTCAAATTTTCCAGGAAATGTCCAGATAACATTTGCAATTGCTGTCAGAGACAGAATTGTTGCTCTCGGACACAAATGGCATAATTATATTTCCCCCCCCCCACCATTTTTCAAAAATAAAGTGTCTGTATTCTACTAGAAAGAAAGGAAATCATTTTGTGATTTCAGAACGCTGTCTGATGTCAACAGTGAGCAACAGCCTGCAGTCGGGGGGGGCACAACTAAACACTCCAGCCGTGTAATGAGCAGGCAGATTGGGCTAACGGCTTATTCCTGTAAGAAAACAAACACATTAACACAACCAGCCTCTCCAATGGCCTAAAGCTAAGAAGACATGATCACAGACAGACGCTTAACTGAGAGAGTTGGACAGAGACATATGAAGGATGCTGGAGACTTCAATATCCTTTTTTTTCTACACTATTTCATTAGTTCAAGATGAAAACTTTCGCATCATGTCTGGAGCCTGAAACTGTTAATTATCAGTTTCATCAGGAATCATTCATTAATTTTACAAACAAACATACAGAACAATAAAACATTTACAAAATAACCCGATTAGGGTATTAACGCTAGCACAACTTTTCAAAAACAAATAAAAAGAGATTTTTTAATATGCAAGCTTTTAAAGTTTTAATAGGGGTCACCGCTCTGATTTCAAGCAGCAGGCCATTCCAAAGCCTCAGTAAGAATATTTGTTTCATAAACATAAAAAATCTGGAGGGTGAAAAATCATAGCCAGTGGAAGCATATCTGTACAGAGTAAACAGTATAGGCCCAATAACAGAACCCTGAGGAACTCCATAAGTAATTGGTGGAGTTTATGAAAAAGTAATCAAATTTAACTGAAAACAACCTGCTCTCAAGATAAGTGGTGAACCACTTCAAGTCAGTCCCTTGGATCCCAAATAAATTGGGTAAACATTTTTTAAAGCATCACATATCAAACGCTGCACTCAAGTCTAATAAAATATAGGGATGTTATCCAAAGTGAGGGACATTCTGTTAAAATAAATTATAGGTGGCGCTATCATTTTCCTCATGGAATATATACTTACAACTTCTGACATATCTGCAAAGTTTCATGAATTTTCCAGCATCATTAGGTCTTATAAATATGATTAATTTTGAAGAAGAAGAAATGTACTTCAAAAACTTTTGAAAAACACGCTTCTCTAATCAAAATAAAATAGCTTATTTTAGTCTTTGACTGTTCAGTTAATGTTGGAAATTAATATATATATTTCTAATCCTTTACTTTTAACTAACACACAGAAACTACTTATTAAAAAACATTTAAATCAATTAATTTTCAGCGTCTAGTCCAACATAATTTTTATTGATTATCTATTTTTACTTCAAAATGAGTACTAGTATGCATGTAAAATGTACAGTAGTTTACTGCATAGTTTCCATATATTTTACACATACATATATATATAGGATTTAGATGTATCATTAAAAACATCATCATGCATTATCAATATTATTATCATTATGTTATCAGCAGAATATCATAATATGGTTGTCACGGATCACAGAAGGTAGAGACAAGGATATCTTTTCACACAGTGTTTATTAAACACAAGTATATCTTCGCACCGAGCGGTGCATGCAAACAGTTCAATATAGTCACTTCCCTTAAGTAGAGCAAGCCGATGACAGGGGTTAGTCTCTGGGTAAGATGAGTCACGGATAGCCTTGGTGGATGATCCAGATGAGCAGACAGAGAGAGTTGCGACCAAGTGAAGAAGATACCGGACAATGACTGAAAGGAGTGCGTGGGTTATATGGAGTGGTGGTGATGACAGGAGCAGGTGCATGTGATGAGTGCGCAGGTGAGCGTGATTAGTAATCTGGTGAGTGAGTGCGTTGTGTAGTGGCTGGAGAGTGTGACTGGTGATCGGGGCTGACAGAACGTGCAGGAGGTGTGACAATGGTCAAGAAATATTCTTATTATTGGCAATGTTGAAATTAGTTATGTTAGATGATATTTGTGTGGAAGCTCTGATACATTTTTTTACAGGATTCTTTAATGAATAGTTCAAAAGAACAACAAAAAAGGACATTAGAAAATGTCACCTTTGATCATATTAAATGCATTCTTGCTGAATACTTTTTTTCCCTGGGGAAAATAATGCACCAAAACTTTTGAAACTTTCCACAAAGCCTTACAATCTCAAAGTTAAATCACAGCATTGTTATGATGACTTATACTGTGTAAATCCTAATATAAGGCATGCATCTATTTAGCACATTCAGACAAAACCTTTGTAGTGTCTGAAAGGTCACTTACAGTGTTTAATGTGTGAATATAAACTGAACAGTAACTAAGCCTTCATTTGTCACCTCACAATGGCTCTGTTTATAAATGCACCACATTCTTTCAAACATTCATTTCTGAGACTTTTCTTTCAACTGATCTTAAAAGAAGCATTTATTTCTTAGCGTGAAAAAACATTTTAATGATCTTTCTCATTCTAAACAATGGAATAAAACAGATCCATGTATGTATAAGTTTATGTACGGTAATTACTAATGCCAGAACTTTCTTTAAGATTACCAGAAATACTGCATCTTTTGTAGCATCTTGAGCATGACATACAGTAGGGTAGGGATTGGTGAAAAATGAAATAAAATGAAATGTACTATTTAATTAATATCCACTTGGCAATGTGCGAATGAGCTTTTATTTCAGACCTTGTAAATCAATCAAAATCTCAAAAGGCTTTTGAACGCCCCATCCTTTGAAACGTTTCAGTCACATGACCTGGGTGAAATAGTTTGGGGCGAAAAGATGAGACGTGAGCCTTCCAGCTTCATTGGAACGTTTACTGAACAAGATTTAAGAAAAAAAAAAACGATAAAAAAATGGATTAACATTGACGTGTGCAGCAAATCCAACCTCCCAGCATGCTCTTCTCTCTATAGTCTCTCATTCTGCAGCTCATGGGAAATGTAGTTCATTTGGATATATTGTGAAGGTTTATATCAATCACAAACAGTAAAGCAATCAAATTCGTGTGACTTTAATTATTATTTATTGTTAATTTAACTGCAATTAATAAACCCCAACACGTTTCCTGGGTGTTTTGAAACATCTGCACTTCAGGATCTTGACAATGTTGAAGCCGTCCTTAGTGTTTTGCTATTGAGCTGTTTCTGTTTTTTTTATTATTGTTTGCTGCCTGCCCTGACCTTTGCCTGGATTTTGGATTACTCTTTGTGGATTACCCTTGACCAGAGTTAAGTAATAATATTACTTTTCTAAGTAACAAGTAAAGTAACATATTACTTTAAAAAAAAAGTAATAATGTTTGAGTTACTTTTTTAAAAATGTTATGTGAGTTTTGTTAAATGTCAAGTGAAATTCCTGAATTAAGATTAATGTAGTCACATTCAATCCCGCCCTCAATGAGAGAATGCGTTCATTATTTTAAACGCATCGAAGTAAAGGAAAAGAGTGTTGTCTCAATGGACAGTGATTTTATTTAACTAATAAGACAAAAATGACAAAAGTAGCAAACACATTGATTTAAACTTTCAATAATCTGTATACATGTTACAGTCACCAGCGATCTAGTTACTGCAGATCGCTGGAGAACCTTGACTTTCACATATACAAACTACAACTTTCAGCATGCACCTCACACACACCGGTTACTGTTTGACACTGATTACACACACGGCTAGTGACTCATCAATGACTAATATTCTGGACAATTTAAACAGCACACACGCACAGACATTGCTGAGACTTGTTGTTACCTGTAACCATTACAAAGCATTTTCCTTGCCTAGTTTTCCTGTGCCTTGTTTCTAGACCCTTGCTTTATGATTTTTGTTGTTAGCCGCCTGAACCGAGCTCTTGCCTGTTTTTGACTACTCTTTTGGATTGCGCTTTATAATTCTGTTTGCTCTTGTGTTTGACCATTGCCTGTCTGACCATTCTTTGTTTAATAAAGACGCTACCATTGGATCCTCAACCCCGTTGTCCAGAACCGTATGTTACAATATACGGCATGTATAGCTCTGAGGTCAGAAAGTTCATTCATTCATTCATTTTCAGTTCGGCTTAGTCCCTTTATTAATCTAGGGATCGCCACAGTGGAATGAACCGCCAACTTATCCAGCATATGTTTTATGCAGCGGATGCCCTTCCAGCTGCAACCCATCACTGGGAAACATCCACACACTCTCATTCACACACATACACTACGGACAATTTACCATACCCAATTCACCTATACTGCATGTCTTTGGACTTGTGGGGGAAACCGGAGCACCCGGAGGAAACCCACGCCAACACGGGGAGAACATGCAAACTCCACACAGAAACGCCAACTGACCCAGCATAGGCTCGAACTAGCGACCTTCTTGCTGTGAGGCGAACGTGCTACCCACTGCGCCACTGTGAAGGTATAAAAATAAAAAGGTAAATGAAAGTGTAAATGAAGATGTGGGTTTTACAGTTGTTAATTGCAGAGCAAAAAAAAATAAGAAAAAACAGCAAGTTCTGAAAATGTAACGCAAAAGTAACATAACGCATTATCATAAAAAGCGCAACTAGTTACTTTTTTGGGGAGTAGCTCAAAATTGTAATGCATTACTTCAAAAGTAACTTTCCCCAACACTCCCTTTGACATTGTTGTTTGCTCCTGTTTGACCCCTTGCCTTTATCATATAAAGCTGCATTTGGAGCTCCGACTCCACTCTACCCTCTCATCCATAACACATATTTCTCAACCTATTTTTTCAGGAGTGATGTACCTCTCTGGAAGACTCTGAGCGCTAATCCTGAAGTGAACTGGTCCTGACTGCCTGCGGAGAGCTCAGATCCAGCACACATCCTCAGATCTGAGTTAGCCAGTCTCAGATTAGCAGCACAGAGCCGGATGTGATCCGAGCCCGGAGGAAGACACAGATTCAGTGTCCCGCTGAGCACTAAAGAGCGCTCGCATTCACAAATCACAGTGTGATCTCTCACTCGCGGAGACCAGAGGAGAGAAACACACTCCTACAGCTTTTTTGGTCTTGTTTCTAGTCCAAATATCTAAGAATTCTTAAATCAAGAAGTATTTTCTAGACAGTCAAAAATATTGTCTTGTTTTAAGAAAGAACATGCCAAAATGAAGTGAGTTTTTACTTAAAACAAGCTAAATAATCTGCCAATAGGAAAAGCAAAATCATGACTGTAAATTTCATTTAAGAGAAGAGGTGGGGACAATAAGTATAAAATTTCTCATGAGCAATTTTTGAAGGGGACACAAATAAAACTGTCAAAGAAATGTCCCCACAGTGGAAACACTTTCCTTCTATCATCATTATTGTAGCATGAAGACTCTGTCATCGTGTTATTTTCAAAGTTTTTCTCAGGTTCAACGACAAAGCAGATTTTCCTTTAAAACTTTAATTTATTGCATTGCGCCTTATGTTGTTTGCAGTCAACAGACTGACTCCTGAAGCAGAAAAATGCAGGTAAAGATGTTTTCCATACTCACAATAACTAACTCGTTTACATTACACTTGTTAAATTGACAGATCATACTGTAAATTGATGAGCCTGTGATGTTCATCTGCTGAACAGCCACAACTCCGAAAACATCAAAGAAATTGTTCACCCTCCCAAAACCAAATAATCTGTCATTATCCCTTCAATAAAAGCACAACACACTTACCTGACACTGTACATCTGATTGACCCTGCTCTACCTGTCCCTCAATAATTTCTGTCTCCTTTGTCTGTGATTGATATTGTGACATTAGTATTTTCATAAGCACGCATTCGTAAAGCCCAACTACCTTAATATATGCCTTAAAACTGCCTTGGCATTTAGGTGCACTGAAAAATTAGCTTATATCAAAAGGAAAAGTAATTTTGCTCCAAAATAAACTAGTTTTTCCTTTTGACAATAAGATTATTTTGCTTACCCCCATTGGTAGATTATTTAGCTTGTTTTAAGGTAAAACTCACTTAACTTTGGCATATATTTTCCTAAAACAAGACAATATGTTTTGCTTATCAAGAAAAAGCTTCTTGATTTAAGAATTTTTGGATATTTGGACAAGAAACAAGACAAAAAATCTAAGTAAGAAAAGCCGTATGTTTTGCCATGTAGAGTGAATCTGTATGTATGGACATGTCTCTGTGCATAATATAAAAGCAATTCAAATATACGAAGTAATTATTTCAGATTTCTTATCTATACGAAGCTCTGCTCATCCTGAAAAATGTGATTAAACATAAGACTCGTGGTAATTAGATGAGCAGTACATTTACATTTATTCATGTAGCAGATGCTTTTATCCTAAGCTATTTAAGAATGAGAAATGCTACAATAAAAGTGATTCATACTAAAGAGACTTACATTTGCTCATTGAGCAGAATCTTACAAATGAGGAAACACTTTAATGAAGATGATATATCGTTAATAGGCAGGAACATGAGAAGTGTTGCAATAGACAGTCGCAAAACTGCTGGGAAAAGCACAAACCTTGGAGAACAAAAATAATGTTTCTATATTTAATGATTTCATGAAGAACATTTAACATGCATGGGACTTTTTCATATTGTTAGTGTCATTATTGTCATTGTCACTGTATTTTGTTTTGAATTTATAATACTGACAATTGATTTGAGTTTAGATTTGAGGATATGGTAAAAAAAACCTCTACAATATTCATGAAACTGTGAAAAAAGTATGCATGGAAACATTTATTATATAAAGGATTAGTAATAGTGCTGGGCAAAGTTTAATAACATCGATATAATAACATCCAACATAATATAACATAAATTATGCATTATGTATATATTTTTATGTATGTGTAACACACACACACACACACACACACACACACACACACA
>CAIGQW010003411.1:4192635-4205340 GCA_903798125.1 Danio choprae | reverse complement strand
TATAAGACACATTTTATTTTATTTATACATTTTATCTTTATTTATAATTTTATTACATTTTTTATTATTTAATTTTTTAATTTGATTGTTTTATTCTATTTTTTTTATTCCATTTTTATTTTATTGTATTTCATTTTTATTTTATTTTATTTTGTATTTTATTTTATTTATAATTGTATTATAATTTTATAATTATTTATACATTTTATTTATTTTTATTTTTTTTTATAAAATTTTAGTTTATAATTTAATTTTGTATTTTTTTTTTTATAATTTTTTTTTATGTATACATTTTATTTTATATTTTATTCATTTTTATTTCATAATTTATTTATTTTTTTTTACACTTTTCAAAAAGACTGAAAAACAATACTTAATATTTCAGAGATCTCATTTGGTTTTCCCGCATTGGTTGAGTTCTTGTAAACATTGTATTTTATTAATATTCTGTTTTAGTTTTTTTATCATTTACTGAAATAGTCAGAAACACCTTTCCGAGGTTAAAAGTTCCTCCTTTCAGCACTTTCACAAAACTATTAGCATTCATTTATTCAGAGCTAGAGGCGAAACAGTTGTTACTCTTTTTTCTTGCGTGCAGATAAACGTTTGTCGGCTTTGGCAGTTTAATGTGCTGCGAAGTTTAAAAGAAACGCATTAGCATGTCTGTTTCATATTCAAATGTTTGCTCTAAACAGTAGTTGTGTTAATTGGTTATAGCTGGAGGAACGCCTGAGAGAACCTATAAGAACAGGCCATGTGAAATGACAAATGAGGACAAAACCTGCCTGTGTGAAATAACAAAAGAACAGATGCATTGGGAATTTGATGTTTTCCCAAGACGCCACTTTCTCACGGCCATATCTGCATTTCTGTACACCGCAACAGCTACCTGTAAACTAAACTTTAAAGCACTTAGACAGCTGTGATAACTCTAGAGAGCATTTCCAATTTCATTTCATCTGCAAAGCCACAATAAAACGTGTAATAATAAATCCCGAAGCTCTAAGGTAACAAAACACAGCATGTGAACACTGTTAACATACAGAAACCCCCATTCATATCGACTTCTGCCATTGAGTGTTGATTTATTGCATGTCTTATAAACGTTAACAAAATATAATGCCCATGAAGTACAGGTTTCACAAAGACTGATTAAAAAGATATTGGGCTCTATTTTAATGATCTAGGCACACAGTCTAAAGCGCATGGCACAAAAGCATTAAGGGCATGTCCGAATCCACTTTTGCTATTTTAAGGACGGAAAAATACACTGTGCGCGGCACATGCATGGTCTAACAGGGTTGTGCTTATTCTCTTAATGAGTTATGGGTGTGTTTTGAGAATAAACCAATCAGAGTCTCATCTCCCATTCCCTTTAAGAGTCAGTTGCGTCACCCTGGTGCATTTGCTATTTACATAGCGGACTTTGTAAGTGAAAAAACTGAACGCTTCACTAGCGAGAAAACAGTTAAACAGACCATCTGCAGCACGAGGATAAAGAACAAACCTCCTCCAATCGGCTTTTACTTTTACTTTCTCTTTCTCTCTTTCGTGGATGAGGAAACAATGTTGTACACTCCACTGAAGACATCCATTAGCCTACTTAATTAATTTTGTTAGTTAAGCGCAAATATTTGTTTCAAAACTATTTCTAAATTCAGTTTTAATTTTCAGCAAACAAATAAATGAACAATAATAATGAAGTGTGGTCAAAAAAACATAGTTTTATACTATCTATATAATGCTATGGATATAAATATGTACTATGTACATAGTTATATCCAAACACAGGTGGACAGGTGAACAAATCTAAGCTTGTTTTTAATAAAACAAATATAAATATGCATATAATATATAAATAATGGCAATGCGGTGGCGCAGTGGGTAGCATGATCGCCTCACAGCAAGAAGGTCGCTGGTTCGAGCCTCGGCTGGGTCAGTTGTCATTTCTGTGAGGAGTTTGCATATTCTCCCCGTGTTTGCGTGGGTTTCCTCCGGGTGCTGCTGTTTCCCCCACAAGTCTAAAGACATGTATAGGTGAATTGGGTAAGCTAAATTGTCCGCAGTGTATGTGTGTGAATGAGTGTGTATGGATGTTTCCCAGTGATGGGTTGCGGCTGGAAGGGCATCCGCTGCGTAAAACATATGCTGGATAAGTTGGCGGTTCATTCCGCTGTGGCGACCCCAGATTAATAAAGGGACTAAGCCGAAAAGAAAATGAATGAATGAATGACTAATAAATAATACTAATAATAATAATAATAACATTATACAAAAGCAAGTTGTTGTGAATAAACTGAAAAAAGCCCCCGATGTAACGCCTGCTTGGCGGATGGTGACATGACGAAGGATATATATACAAAAACGGATTTATTGAACACTTACGGGAAACAGATATTGGATGCGGGAAGACAGGACGACACAGGAACAGAACCATACGAATCAGAATACCGGACAACAATGGACACAGACGAAAGGGTATAAATGGATGAAGGGATGATTAAGCTAATGAGACACAAGGGATGAACACAGGTGGAACAAATGAACATTGACGGTGGCGGGAAGAGGACAAAGAAAGCACATGATGAAAACAAATGACGACATGGACGAACACTGACATCCGAGATGAAGGCATGGAGGCAGTGGTTTTTATATTTATGTAGAAAGTAATCATTTTTGGAATATTTTAATCCTTTTATTTTTTTTCGCATATCAACGCACCAACAATGCACCTTAACACACCTCTTTTCTAGACTGGAACACCCATGAGTCCATAAAGTGGCACAAATGGATTTGCTACAACATGGCGGAAAACGGGAAAATTAAGGTTGCACTGGTCTGAAAATAGCAACACGCTGCGGAAAACACATCTTGCGCCTTATTGCACTGGGTGTATGATAGGGCACATTAAGTTCTATGATTTTTTTACTGTAAAACAATTCTTGCTGACATTTTTAATGAACTGTTCTAGTCATCTCAATTTACATCAATCAAACTGACTAAAATGTTAAGTTAAACTTTGTATAACTTAAAAAAAATGTTGTAACCTGATTAACTTCGTAGCTGATCGTAGCAAAGAAAATTTAGCTTAGTTTAGCATAGATCAATAAATCAGGTTAGGTCATTGGCACCTTGCTCAAAAATGACCAAAGTTTCAATATTTTCCCATTTAGTATTCCTAATTTCTATTTCTGGAACAAATAATTTCTATTTCTGGCATAAATATTAATGAACTAGATATTACACAGCACCTGAAAATAGTCCCCAGCACCAGAAGAGTATAGTTCCTACTGTAGCCATAAGGATCTAAGAGCAAACTATAATTTTTCTGTCAATCCAAGTGCATAATGTAACTACAGAACAGTCAGTCAGGCTTTAAAATGTTTAATTTTTTTTTTTATATATATGAATTCTCTTTTTTAGAAATGCAGGATACAAAAAGCGAGATGCTAATAGTCTAATCCAATTCAATGATTTATGCTAAGCTAAGCTAAAATGCTCCCACCAGACCTGTAGATCTGACGGTTAAAAAAAAGGCAAAACTCAACTGTTTAACACTAGGGGAGTTGTAAAATAAGCCTTTCTTTTTTTTTTTTTAAGTGGACTGTTCTTTAAAAAAACTTCAGAGGTAAGAGGTAACTTGTGAAAAATAAATTACAATGAGCTAAATCTACTGTTAAATTAGTCTCCACTGTTAAACAAGGTCAGGTATCTTAAATTAAAATCCAAAAGCCCCATGATAAACCATTACAGGAGCTTTAAATGAATTTTTCATCTACCATGACCAGGCTGTGCTCATTTTTGTCTATTTTGTCTATTAAAGACAATTTCTGCTATTAAAAGAATACTTATGACTGCAAAGTTTCAAAGGTGTTTTAATGGAGTTTTAATGTGCATGTCTTTATTGAGATTTTACCAAAGTTTAAGGGTCTACATAGCAGGTTTGGCCTAAAAAAATGTTAAAGGGTTAGTTCACACAAAAATGAAAATTCTTTCATCGCTTACTATCCCTTCAGTTGTTCCAAACCTGTTTGATTTTCTTTCATTTGTTAAACACTATAGGAGATATTTTGAAGAAAGCTGGAAACTGGTAACCATTGACTTACATAGTATTTGTTTTTCCAACTATGGAAGTCAATAGTTACAGATTTTCTGCTTTCTTCAAAAAATCATCTTCGAGTCAAGTCGAGCTTTATTGTCATTCCGCTACATGTGTGGACATACAGAGGAACGAAATGTCGTGTCTCGCAGGACAATGGCGGTACATAAATTAATCATAAACACAAACATAACACTGGACATAAGAGCTATTTTAAAAAACAATAAGAACACTTTTGTGTTCAACAGAATCAAATATCAATCAGAATCAGAATCAATCAATTTGTGTTCAACAGAATCAAGAAACCATAAAGTTTTGGAATCACTTGAGGGAAAGTAAATAGTAAGTAAATTCGGTATAAATTTGCGGAATGAACCGGCAACTATTCCAGCATATGTTTTACGCAGCGGATGCCCTTCCAGCCACAACCTAACACTGGAAAACACCCATCGACTCCCACATTCACACACACAATCCTACACTATTGGCCAATTTAGCTAATCCAATTCACCTATAGTGTCTTTGGAATGTGGGGGAAACCGGTCCACCCAGAGAAAACCCACGTGAACACAGAGCAAACATGCAAACTTCACACAGAAATGCCAACTGGTCCAGTCAGGACTCGAACCAGTGACCCTTTTGCTGTGAGAGGACAGTGCTAACCACTGAGCCACCATGCCACCTTTGTTAATTGTTAAAAAAATTGTTAAAAATTAAAAACCTACATTACAAACAGTGTCTTTTAAAAGCGTAGCCACTGCAATATTCATTCCACATTTTAAATGATGTTCTGCATATCACTTAACAGGCATTTTAAATAAAATGTTTGAGTAATCTGCAATGCTAAAAAAAAATCCCTGCTAAAATCTGAATAAACCCAGCTTCAAAATGTTCATGCAAGCCTGAATGAAGCACATTTGGTCTAAATGTTTTTGAAGTGATTTTTGTCATATTCTAACACTGGTTCAACACTGAGTGGCCATTAAAGAAGAAACATCCATCCACTTAAACCTGCTGTCTACCCTTTAATTAGGCATTTAAGAAGCACTTAAGAAGTTCTCCAGTACTTAACTTCAGACTCCCTGCAAATGCTATACACAGACAGAGAGAGAGAAAGAGAGACTAATTAACTAAACATCCAGCAAATACAATGATGAATTCTTCTTTGGACTGCACGAATGATAATTTTTCCTCAAGGACAAAAGCCTCGCAACACAACTATTCATTTGCTCCATCAAAAGATTGGATTGGTATTCTGCGTTTTGTTTTGCCGGCTCTACCTAATTCCCCTTCTCCAATTTCCAATCTCCTCCTTCCAAAACCAGTCACAATGAAGGCAGAAATGCTTTATGATTGTGCTTGAGAAAATCAATCAGCAAGGCGCGTCACTGGAGACTAAACAGTCGGACTAAATATAGAAAATAAATAAATTGCTTTGAAGGGACAAAAAAAAAAATCTGTTTGTAAAAAGTGGACAGGAAAATACTTGGATAAATACAACCTGATCTGTCCACCGCATTTGTAATGACTGTAGTAAAGCAGATTCCTGAGTGAAACAGAACAAAATGCTGAAGCTGAATTTATGCATCTTAAAATGTCAAATTTGTGAAAATGGAGATTTGTGTTATACCGTTAAAAAAAGGTGGAATTTATGTATATATTAGTTAATATATAACTAATATATACATAAATACATAATTAATATATATATTTAGTATATATATTGACATATTTGAGAGCAGATCAAGCTATTTTTAAGCATAATTGTTTTAATAACTAAGTTCTAATAACTAATTTCTAATGTCTTTGCCATGATGACAGTATATACTATTTTGCTAGTTATTTTTGCAAGATATTAGTGCAATTTAAAGGCATAACTAGGTTAATTAGGCTAACTGGGCAAATTAGATTAATTAGGCAAGTCACTGAACAACAGTGGTTTGTTCTGGAGCCAATCGAAAAAATATATATACACATTTCTTAAGGGGGCTAATAATTTTGACCTTAAATTAGTTAAAAAAAAATTATAAAAACATATTTTATTCCAGTCAAACAAAAAAAAAAAGACTTTCTCCATTAGAAAAAATAATATAAGAAATATTGTAAAATCCTTGCTACTTTAAACATCACTTTTGAAAAATATTCATTCATTCATTCATTTTCAACCGCTTATCCGGAGCCGGGTCGCGGGGGTAGCAGTCTTAGGAGAGAACCCCAGACTTCCCTCTCCCCAGACACTTCCTCCAGCTCCTCCGGGGGGATCCCGAGGCGTTCCCAGGCCAGCCGAGAGACATAGTCTCTCCAGCGTGTCCTGGGTCTTCCCCGAGGCCTCTTCCCGGTGGGACATGCCTGGAACACCTCCCTAGGTAGGCGTCCAGGAGGCATCCGAAACAGATGCCCGAGCCACCTCAGCTGACTTCTCTCGATGTAGAGGAGCAGCGGCTCTAAAGAATAACAATTTCACAGGAGGACTAATCACTTTTCCTTCAACTATTTTCATTCATTCATTTTCATTTGGCTTAGTCCCTTTATTCATCAGGGGTCGCCACAATGGAATGAATCGCCAACTTATGCAGCATATGTTTTACACAACTGATCTTCCAGTTGCAACCCAGTATTGAGAAACATCCATACACACTCATACACTATGGCCAATTTAGTTTATTCAATTCACCTTTAGCGCACGTCTTTAGACTGTGGGGGAAACCGGAGCACCTGGAGGAAACCCATGCAAACATGGGGAGATAACGCAAAATTCACACAGAAATGTCAATTGACCCAGCCAGGACTCGAACCAGCGATCTTCTTGCTGTAAGGCGACAGTGCTAACCACTGAGCCACCGTGTCACCTCTTCAACTATATATACGACTTTAATTAATTTTTTTGTGAATAGAATTTGAAGCTTTTGCAAATATATCTGTGCAATTTACAAGCAAACGCATAAACATTTTATATATATTAATTATGTTAGTTCATTCATTCATTCATTTTCTTTTCGGCTTAGTCCCTTTATTATTCTGGAGACTCCACAGCGGAATGAACCACCAACTTATCAAGCATATATTTTTTATGCAGCGAATGCCCTTCCAGCTGCAACCCATCACTGGGAAACATCCACACACACTCATTCACACACATACACTACGGACAATTTAGTGTACCCAATTCACCTATAGTGCATGTCTTTGGACTGTGGGGGAAACCAGAGCACCCGGAGGGAACCCACGCCAACACGGGGACAACATGAAAACTCCACACAGAAATGCCAACTGACCCAGCCGAGGCTTGAACCAGCGACCTTCTTGCTGTGAGGCAATTGTGCTACCCACTGCGCCACCATGCAGCCCTAATTATGTTAGTGTAGAATGTAAAAATATTTTCTATAGGATGCTTTACAATATTATATTTGTGCATATACAATAGTTAAGTCAGCACTGACGCCAAATCTGGAGCTAATCTAACAAAATAACGTATGATAACGGTCCAAAATTAGTACACCCAAATTTATATGTTAGGGAAAAATATTACATAAAATTCAAGAGAAACAAAAAATTTTGTATCTTGTAATTTGTTTTCCAATATTTCACATGAATTGAAATGTATAATCTTTCTAATTTCTAAAGATTTTTGGTAACTAAAATATTATTTTAATAAATATATCAGTTTAATAAATCTGTTTTGCTCAATTGCACCGAAATATATGACCTATATTCACTGAGAAATGGATAAAAATATTATTTTTACTCATTTGTGTTGAGGACTGTATATATAAAAAAATTTATCAGAACACGTTATTTAAAACAAAGAATTATGATAATTAACCTGAACAATAAACTATGAAATATGGCTCTTACAGTCAATTTTATTTTTTTTAATTATTTCTGGTAAAGCAAAACAGATATTAGAGTTTTTCTGACCACATGAAACATTTTTGAGGGGGTTTTGCAGGATCACAAACACAAACCTCCACGGTGAATTCATCTTCATCCGAGTTTTGACTTTTATGTTAATTTATTTTTACAGACGTCCCCCATGAGAAACAATTACCGTCTGAATAAGGCTTATGACGACTTCGGCTTTTAAGAGAGAGGGAAAATATGAGAGACGTCCATTGAGAGAGAGGGAACGAACCAATTCTATATCTCTAGACCCACATTTCATCACAAGCATCAGGACTGTCCTTTACAGCCACGGGCATCAGGAGAGATGGAGAGAGTCTGGCCTTCCCACAAAACAAAAAAAAAAAACTTGCTTTGATTTGAAGGTCGCCCAGGTTTGCATTTTTCATACAGGTGAACGCAACATCTATTCTTCAATTTTATATCGTTCTGATTATTCCTGGACTCGACAAAGATGTGTATGCGAGTATAGCGAGTTCCCTTAGCGATCCTCTGAGCTTCAGAAACAATCATCTGCGTGAGTCCTGTGTGGAGGAGATAGCAGAATTGGCTATGAGCGATGATCTCTGCCATGGAGCAAAATACCTGCTCATCTCTCAGCGTCCACACAGAGCCAACACTTCACATGACTTCACCTACAGCGAGCTGCGTTTGTCCTTGAAACAATCTCGCTTTCATTAAAGCGCCAGCTCTGTGACTGGCAAAACACTTCATAAGGATGAGGTATAACCAGCTTATTCACATAGACGCACTGTGGAACATAAAGATACACTGTTTCAGTCGATCACGGTGTGAGCTGTACAACACGGTCAACCACTGAGAGAGGACTGAGAAAAGGCATTCAATTACTTTTTAATGGTAGGCCAAGATGAAAGAAAATGTAATTACGATAATACTAATAATAATACCTTTAACATTAGTTATAAAGGAGATGATTTTATCAAACGCAACTTACAGGGGATCAAGCGATTCATGCTAATTGAAAAATTTAAATACGTTGCTTTGGGTAAGTTTTGTTGCACATTTCAGATGACAAATCCACCAGAGGGCGCTGTCACATTATTTCAGTTACTTTGTTTTGCAAAGAAATGCACGAAAGTAATATTTTATTTATCAACAATGTGCCTGTAAATATCATTAGTGTGAAAAGGAACATTTCAGAGACTGTACCCACATCAAGTGCTACTAATACAAAGATTCTCATGTTGTTAGAAAAATACAAGCTAAAGTATATGTAGGCATTAAGAAAAGGTTCTTTTAACTCTCTTTTTTACTGTTACTCTCTTTTTTACTCTCCTTCAGACATACTGTAGGTGACGTTTTCCTTAAGTAGGCCTAGCTTTTTAGGAGAAACAGCAGGCCTTTGTGATTCATACAATATAAAACAATGGCTACTGGTACTTTGAAAGTAAAACCAACAACATATAATGTCTTTAATGTTCTACTTTTAAAAAAATAAGTCACCTACATCTTGAATGAGTCGAAAGTGAAGTAAATTAAAAGTAAAAAAATATATATGTATATATTTTTGGCAGTCAACTGTCCTTTTAAATTGATCTTAAACAACAGTAACAACCAACCCAGACTCATCGGAAATGCTTCATCTACATTATTGCCAAATTTAAATACGTTGCTCCAGGTACGTTGTTGCACATTTTAAATGACGAATCCACCATAGAGGGCGCTGAAACGTATTCCGTTACAAATCTTAGACATCGTTAAGTTGTTTTGTTGTATTTATTTCGTGTTATGCAAAGAACTTATGAAAATAAACTTTTATTATCCAATATGTCCCTGCAAATATCATTATTGTGAAAAGGGAAAAAAATGTTGCAGTCATGCTGTACCGTATAGCATTCGTTTAACATAGAAACTGCAGTCAAACTTACAAAAAATAATAATAAATTAAGCATGTGTATTTCCAATTCTCCTGTGTTGTTAAGAACTTTCATTCATTCATTCATTTTCATTTCGGCTTAGTCCCTTTATTAATCTGGGGTCACCACAGCAGAATGAACCGCCAACTTATCCAGCATATGTTTTTACGCAGCGGATGCCCTTCCAGCTGCAACCCATCTCTGGGAAACATCCATACACACCCATCCTCACTCATACACTACGGACAATTTAGTCTACCCAATTCACCTGTACCGCATGTCTTTGGACTTGTGGGGGAAACCGGAGCACCCGGAGGAAACCCACGCCAACACGGGGAGAACATGCAAACTCCACACAGAAACGCCAACTGACCCAACCGAGGCTCGAACCAGCGACTTCTTGCTGTGAGGCGAACGTGCTACCCACTGCGCCACTGTGAGGCCTAAGAACTTTCATATTCACTAAAATAATATTCATGATCAGCATCATATCTTGACAAAATGTTAAGCTGAATACTGAAGTCTAAGCAAATATGATAAAACTTCCTGCCTGAAAATATGTTTTTCATATATAAACGTACACCTTTTGCCTTATAAACATTACACTGAAGGACATATTGGTAAATCGAGTTCTGTAAATCATGGCCAAAGGGTATGTTGCTAATGTTTTAAATGTTTTGCAAAAATAAAGGCACAATTTTATGTTTGAGCTTAAAATGTTATGTTTGAGCTTATGTTAAATTAAACTTCGAGAAAAACAAAACAATTTAGTTGTAACACATTACAGTATGTATTTATAGTCGCTTCAGAGTATATATTTTCAGTGCATGGAAAGTCTGTTACAATATACAGTATATGTGTATATATTTTTGCATTAAACCTGGGTTTAATGTAGTATATGTGGCTCTTTAGTGTATATAATGGCATGAACAGCCTTTATAAATTATGTTTGCTGCATCTTGGGAATTGACAGTTCAGCCCAGCATCTTAAAAAGCTTCAGTGTGAAAAGCTTTTCCTCATGAGTGCATACGAGGACATTAATGACTTGTTGTGAGAGGAAAGACATTAATAATTGAAAAAAAAAAAACACTCCGGTGGTTTCTAAGGTCAGCAACTCTCCTTTTTCGCATAAAAAGCATGTTGACCAAAACAATATGCATAAGCAGCCTCATATCTTGACCCGATCCTGAACTGAAGACTGAATCCTGAGCAGGCGGAGCGAGAAAAAACTAATCGTGACTGATGTTTGGAGTGCGTCCCTCTCGTCTGCGGATCTCTCATCTTTCTCTTCTCTCATTCCTTCAGACTGACAACCAATACCCCTTGGTAAACACCCTCCCTAAAAAATGTGCAGGCCATATTCATTCATATGTGTTTGGAGGTGGCCAATTCTTGCTCTTGCTTGATAGCGGGACCGAAAAAGAGGGGAATTTGATTGGAGTGATAGAGCGGAAATGGGAGCAGACGAGGAGGGCGAGACGGAGTGACAGAAAGTAATTACCTAAGAGAAAAGAGGAGGAATAGAAGCAGCGCCACTGCCTCTGAAGATTTAATGTCCGAATGATCTTGAAAAATCACCATCATCTCATGAATACACAGGAAATGATGCTGACAGGAGACAGACGATGGAGTGGGAGATAGTAGAGGAGTAGACCAGGATCATGTCACACATATCTGAAGATTCAGAGATAAATTCTAGAGGTTTCACTCTTCAAAATCTCATAATGTTAATAAAATGCACCAAAAAAATTACTAAAAATTGCTGAACTAACAGCTGAATTTGAGTTGTATCACGAATTGTGTGCATGCATGCACAATATTCACATTATACAATTTTTATTTATTTAGCAAGAATGTCAAATTAATTAAAACAGTATAACACTAAAGATATAACATAAAATTCTATTCAATAAAAAAATTATAAAAAAAGGAATAATAAAATAATAACAATCAACAACAACAATAACAGTAGTAGTTGTAATTATATTGTTATTATTTATTATTTTAATGGTTTCAATGATTACAAAGGTAAAATAATAATAATAATAATAATAATAATAATAATAATAATAATAATAATTATTATTATTATTATTATTATTATTACTATTATTATTATTGGCAGTTCATTCCGCTGTGGTGACCCCTGATTAATAAAGGGACTAAGCCGCAAAGAAAATGAATTTTAACCAATTTTTTAACCATTGAAACCATTAAATAAATAAATATATAAATAATAATAATAATAATAATAATATTACAATTACTATTATTATTATTATTATTATTATTAATAATTGAAAACATAAATAAATAAACAGTAATAATAATAATAATAATAATAATAATAATAATAATAATAATAATGACAACCACAATAATGACACTAACAACAACATTTATTATTAATTTCATTTATTATTATTATTATTATTATTATCATTATTATTATTATTATTATTATTAATGTTATTATTATTATTATTTTATCTTTTTAATCATTGAAACCATTAAATGCGTTTTATTAACATTATGAGATTTTGAATTATTGAAAATTATTATTGTTTTCATCATTATTATTATTATTATTATTATTATTATTATTATTATTATTATTATTACTACTACTACTACTACTACTATATTTGTATTTATTTATTTGTTTTCAATTATTAACAATAATATTAATAATAATAATTAAGTTAATAATAGTAGTAGTAATAGTAGAAAACATCAAATCACACTTCTATTCATTCACATAAAACACACACACGCGCACGCACGCACACACACACACACACACACACACACACACACACACACACACA
>CAIGQW010003411.1:4152076-4192535 GCA_903798125.1 Danio choprae | reverse complement strand
CACACACACACACACACACACACACACACACACACACACACACAATATTCAAAATATACAATATGTAAATAAATATAAATCATTACTGTTCAAAGCTTTAGAGTCTGTAAGATTTAACTTCCTTTGGAAATGAACACTTATTCAGCAGAGACTTGTTAAATTGAACACAATGTTGAAACGAACAGCCTTTACCTAAAATAGAAATCTTCCATAAAAAAGAATCCTGGAATAAAATGAGCATTTAAAAGCCAGGAACAGGAGCACTTAATATACAAGAACATCCAATTAGAAAAAAAAAAATAAAAATCGAAATTAAATTGCTTCAACTGCATGGTAGAGTTTCGCTCTCCGCAATCCCATAATACTAAACATACAAAATACAAACGAGGGAAATTAGCAAAAATTGCTTAATCGCACACATTTGTTCTAAAGAAACTAGTGAACACAAGAGACAATCTCCTGAATAACCTGCACAGTTAAAGCCGCCGGCAGCAGCTCTTTGGGACGGTTTTAAATGCTTGTTTTTAAGCAGTTATTAATGAAGGCTTTAGACTCTAATGGTGTCATCTATAGCGTGGCCCGGGCGACTGCATGGATCATGTCCTAACCTCACTACAGGACGCCTGAGAGATGAGTGTAATGCACATCCTCTTCCAGCCACCAGACAAATAACATCCACAGAGCAGTAATTACACCAACACCCAGAGCATACTCATTAGCATCTCATTAGCATACCGGCCACAGATTGGCTCACATAAAAGAAAGAGCCCTCCAGAGAAGACTTATAGCAGAGTTAGCCATATATCAGTGAGCAGGTGAACATTAATGCTGACTTAATGACCAGCCTCATCTGTGTTAAGCCCACCTGTGTTATATTTCAATGGGTGCATTTAATCAAATAAAATAACATTTTATTTAGTTAAATAAAATAAACTAAAATAAATTTAATTGAATTAAATAATTAATTAATTAAATTTAAATTAAATAAAATGTTATGAATGACCTCTTCAAGAAGAGACTAAAAGTCTGAATTTAACATTTCAATTAATGTACTATGATATGTTAATATATGATGTTAAAATATGAATCTATGATATGATAAAAGATGTTAATATAATAAAAAAATTATATATTATCTAAAAACATTTACAACAAAATGTATTATAAAATATGATGTAATTGTCTGGAAAATAAGTGATGATAATATTATATTACCAGTGATATTAGAATACTGGACAGAAAAAAAATCTTAATGTACACATTTACCAGAAAAAATGTCAAATATTTTCTAGATGTACATGTTGTTGCTATTATAAGTGCTAATTTTAGCATGGTTATATTATAATATTATTATAATAGAAGATATTTTGAAGAAAACTGAATACTTATATATTATTTTTGTGTTTGACAGAGGGAAAAAAACAAGGTTTGGAACAAGTCAAGGGAGAGTAAATGATGACAGAATATTTACTTTTGGGTGTTCTGTCTATGTAAATAGTATGCATTAGTGGCGGCCCACTTTTTTTTAGCTATTTAAAAAGAAAATCCAACAATATTACAAACTTTGATTTGGTACAAAATTGGACATTGCTTCTTCTCTCCAGCCGTGTTGTGTACGTTACTTCAATGATTACATCATTTAAATTCTAATTAAATTACTTTTCTAATCTTTTTGTCTGGGAAAAAAACGTAACTACTCGATAAGTAATTTAATTACTTGACCTAATACTTAAATACGCACAGAAAATAGAATTTAAACTCTTTTATTTTTTTATATTGAGTCAAACAGGAACTTTTTGTTTTATTTCTTAAAAATAAATGTTAAACATTATTTGAAAACACAAAATGTTTCGATGTAATGACACCATATTCATACATACAATTTATTGACAAACTTCTGATTTGTTTCATTGTTTCTTAAGCATTTGTACTATTGTCTAATTTGACAAATCTAACGTTTTTAAAGTTTTTAATATCAGCTTCTCTGAATTTATATCATCATGTTTCTTAAACATGCAGTTGTCTTGATAAATGTAACCTTCGTCAGTCAAAAAAGGTAACTATTCTGCTAAATATATTGGTGTAACAAATAAAACATTACTCTTTCTCGAAATTGATTTAAACCAGAGGTGCCCAAACTAGTTGGCCAATGGTAATCTTTGATTTGGCCCTCCATCCCATCTGAGAAGAGAGGGAGAATGATGGGGATGGTTTAGAGATTGCCATTTCAAATTTAATGTAACCTTTTATTTGTTTATTTTATTGTTAAACTACAAAAAAAAACCTGCTAACTGAAATTAAATGTCTCCATTTAAATACTGTAATTTTGTTTAACGTACATGCTGTCACCCGACGGATAGACAAGAATGCAGAGACTTTGGGGAGCAAACCAAGGCAAAGGCAGATTCTGCTTGACTAGTGTATTCAGCATTGAACTCCACTGTGTTATAAATGGGATGGTTTCTTATTGCATTAACTTATAATTTAAAAAGAGGTTATACTGCATATAGTTAATATGATTCAAAGTGATGTTTTCTATTTATTTTTAAACATTTTTAAATAAATTAGGAAATTACCCATGCAACTTTAATGTAAAATAGTTCGGTATATTTATCTTCGGCCCACGGCTCTCAATGATGTTTGGTTTTTGGCCCTTCATACGAAAAAGTTTAGGCAGCCCTGATTTAAACAGGACTGTTGGATTTATTTACAGTATTTAAGGCAGGTACATTATAAGTAACTGTAATTAAATGACCTAAAAATTAAAAGGAATCCATTAGTAATCCAAAGCAATTTAATTACAGTTACTAGTTACTACAGTTTAACAAATTACACCCAACACTGCTCTCCAGAACATTAAATATTTATGTGTCTTATTCTTTTAAATAAATAATTTTTGTTTGTTTTTTGAACAACATGAACAAGACATGAACAATAACAAGATGCAAGTGCATCGGCTTGTCCTCTGAGAGACAAACCAATTAGTCTGATTAAAGCAACAGTGCGCAAGTCCTTGAAGAAATACAAGATATTGACCTTTCAAGGACTCACTAAAACTTATTGTATTACACAAGTGGCATCCCAGCTCACCATGTGTCAATACACTTACATTTCTCTAGCAAGGATGCTGGCATTTATTCTGTATATGAGGGATGAGGGGTATTAGCTTCTCTGATAATTACAATATTTAATGATGTCCTTCCAGCGATGCCATTTGTCTAGAAAAATCATTGATCGTTATTCATCAAATAATGCATGATAGATACAAATTTCTGTTTAATGCAAGAAAAAAAAAAACTATCTCTGGAGTCCATGAAGACAAACAGGGAGTGTTTGTGATTGTGGGGGATGATGAGATTGTCCTGTCTGCCTCTCATAGTTTTGGATGAGATGTGACAGCGATTCTTCATAGCACCATCTGGCTCTGGGGATGAAAATCATCAATGCTAAAACCTCCCCTACAAACAAAGTAATAAATGAAGAGGTTCCTTTGCCAAGGAGATGTACAAAGACTGAGCCAAACTTTCTCTCTCCCTGTTGTTTATGCAGGATAATGATAAACAGCACCGTTCGAACAGAAAGGACCCATGTATTTGCCCACAGCTCAGTCCAAGTCATTGTGAGTTTCAGCAGCCAAACCAGAAAGGTTCCACCATAATACAATGAATATTATAAGATTGACCTCTTCAAGTTAGAAAGAAATATTTAAATATTATTATATATTGGGGATATAAAAAATGTGAAAATGCAAAACTCTACACTGAAAATTACTGTGCCTTATAAGAAACCGAACTGTAACTTCTGCTGCTGCTGCTGAACACTCCTGGAAGTTCGTACTTATGAGCTGACAAGTCATAATACAACATTAGGTGCCTTCAAGCACAAAAGTGTTGGCAGTGTATCTTTATTTTGATAAATTTCAAGGAAACAAAGCAGGATTTGGCAACTCAAAAACTAAGAGCAAAGAATTTTTGTATCAGGTGTCTTTTGCATTTGTAATATGTTTTCTACTTTACGCCAACTGTATAAAAATGCAGTAACTGTCACATTAAAACATCCTGACACATTCAAAAAGCTTTTTTTTCTTCTTTTTTTTGAGAATAAATAGACTGACAAGCCTGACATATGTTGCCCTGTCGATTCCGCCATGTTTCTCACTGATGCCACCAATTCAGAAATTCATGTTGGATAAATCACATTTACAAGTCGAATACACATCATGAACACAACCATAAAGTCATTATTATGAGTGGAAAACTTAAAATGTTCTTTAACTTTTGAGGGTGTGTCAGTGAGAACCATGATCTAGGTTGTCAGTGACAAAACACAACTGATGCAAATTATTTGTTCTTCATTTTCTGATAGCAGAATTAACAAACCCTGCTGTAATTTCAAAGTTACATATATATACACATATCTGTACATATATACAAGAAGGTCACTGGTTCGAGTCTCAGTTGGCATTTCTGTGTGGAGTTTGCATGTTCTCCCTGTGTTCTTGTGGATTTCTTCTGGGTGCTCCGGTTTCCCCCACAGTCCAAAGACATGTGCTATTAGTGAATTGAATAAACTAAATTGGCCGTAGTGTATGAGTGTGTGTGATCGAGTGTGTATGGGTGTTTCCCAGTACTGGGTTGTGGCTGGAGAGGCATCCGCTGCGTAAAACATATGCTGGAATAGTTGGTGGTTCATTCCGCTGTGGCAACCTCTGAAATAGAGACTAAGCCGAAGGAAAATGAATGAATGAATAAAATATATATAAAATTGATTGACATTTGTTGAAGTATGGATCCATCCTGCTTTGTATAAACTTGAGGCTGCTGGTGTAGTGTGATGAAAATATTTTCTTGGCACACTTTGGTCCTTAGTGGCAATCATTTAAACACCAAAGCCTACCAGAGTATTGTTGATGATTATGTCCATCCTTTTATGGCCACATAACTCTTTTGATAGCTACTTCTAGCAGGAGAGCACAGCATGTCACAAAATAAATAATCTCAAATTGATTTCTTAAACAAGACAATGAGTTCACTACTCAGATGACCACTAGATCTCAATCCAATAAAGCAGCACTGGGATGAGGTAAAATCCAGATTCGAAACACGCATGTGTAGCCGACAAATCTCCAGCAATGATGATATAATGTTAATACGGATTAACATATTTAAGGAATGTTTTGACCTACAGTATTGTGCAAAAGTCTTCGGCCACAACCAGCTTTGGGAGGCTAAGGCTTTTGCACAAATCTATCTATCTAAAAGGTATGGAGCAAGTGCAGGGTCATTACTTTTGGGTGTACTATACTTTTCATATTTTAACAGACAATATGGGAAAATATGTACGCAATATTCAGAACAAAATTACCTTTGGAATCAAAAGACCAGCATCAAAAGTATCTGTTTAACATGGCCTCTTTAGCACCAAGCAACAGCTTGAGCTTTTGTTGAGTCCTTTCTGAAATGATGTGCTATTTAATATAAAGCATCTTTCAGCATTTCTAAGAGCTCTTCCTTACATTTAGCATGTTCTATCTTTCTTTTTCTCTCCAGGTGAATCTCATACTGCCTGTAATATTGCCAACTATGACTGTCTTTGTTTCATCAGCTGTTTTTGTCTTCAAATATGATTTCATTACATAAGCAGTGTGTTTGCTATCATTATCATGCTGAAAAATAAAACATATTACAAACTAGGTTCTTTCTAGTAGGAATTACTAACTGTACTTTTCAGCATTCACAATCCCATCAATTCAGACAATATTGACAACAGCTCTGGCAGAAAAGCAGATCAAACCGAGACAGAAACTCCAGTATTTGACATTCATTCTTCCATCTTTCTCTAACTCTATCTTTCATATGTCTTAAACAATTAGACCCAAAACAATTCAACTAGAACCTGTATTTTCTGGTTGTATTTTAATAAAGAGAATGAGAAGTAATATATAATGTCATTATACCCTCACTAAAACAACAAATGTAACTGGGGGCATAAAACTTTTGCACAGTACTGTATCCTATCTGTCTGAGCTAGTGTAGCATCCCATTGCAGTTCTTCATTTCCAGCCATTTATCTCAATATCTGTTAATTAGGCCATGAACGACAAAAACTAATGTTCAACATATGTTGTTTGTTTGATGTTACCACCTTGCGACTTTGCCCTCTTTTTAGGTTATTAACATAAAAAGTACCTGACATTCTGAAAGACAACTACATTTTAGTTCTAACAGATCCCACCTGTCTCTCATGAATATTCATCCCAGTCTTTTTTATTAGGAATTAATGAGTTGCGAGATACAGCTGGTGTATCTAAACGCCTGACTTCATGCCTTTCTCTTTAAACAGCAGAAAGGTGACAGGGCCCATTTGCAGTTCCTGTATTAAAAGTCTTTTAATAGCTATTTATATCTTGGCCTCATGATGTAAACTGGCAATAATAATCAAATGAAGACAAAGGTCTTTTCTGGCTTGATATTTAATGAAAATTCTACCACCGACATCATTTCTTAAATGAATGTCATAAATAATGTTATTACGCACTTGCAGCATTCCAACGTATGTTATTTTCAGATAACAATGAAAGTAATTACACAGGATCATTCGAGTATTTCAAATCATCTTGACTGCAGTGATTACGTTCACATACATATTTATATGCTTGTCTTTTGACTGTTTGGTGCCATCTTGTGACTGAATAATATGTAGGTTAGTGTATGCTGCATTCAGCCGTTTTTATTTGTCAGCTTTGCATTTAATTAAAGAATTTATAAACTATTATAGCTCAGAACAATGGTATGTGTCTAATTTTTAAGGTTTGTGTCATGTAGCCATGTAATAAGTGGGATAAAGTACAGTAAGGCAGTTGTTTTTGAAGAATAAAGACCTTCAGTCTTATACAACAGCCATCTGCTTCATGTCGTGCTGCTGATAAGCCTGTAGGGCTTTATGTAAGGGATAAAGTACATCCAGGTGGTTGTTATCACAGATTAAAGCCCGACAGGCTTATGCGACCCAAAGCAGAGGGCTGTTGTATATGACAAAAGTCTTGTCATCGATTCCAGTTGTAAGAGCAACACATAATAACTTGACTTTTAGTTGATCATTTGAGAAAGTGGCAGAAGGTAGATTTTTCTGATGAATCATCTGTTGAACTGCATCCCAATCGTCACAAATACTGCAGAAGACCTATTGGAACCCGCATGGACCAAAGATTCTCACAGAAATCAGTCAAGTTTGGTGAAGTAAAAATCATGGTTTGGGGTTACATTCAGTACGGGGGCGTACAAGAGATCTGCAGAGTGGATGGCAACATCAACAGCCTGAGGTATCAAGACATTTGTGCTGTCTATTACATAAACCACAGAAGAGGGCAAATTCTTCAGCAGGATAGCGCTCCTTCTCAAACTTCAGCCTCCACATCAAACCTGAAACAAACCTTTGCTCCTGAAAGCAAAGAAGGTCAAGGTGCTCCAGGATTGGCCAACCCAGTCACCAGACATGAACATCGAGCATGTCAGGGGTAAGATGAAGGAGGCATTGAAGATTAATCCAAAGCAAGAACACTTTCTTTGCCATTCCAGATGACTTTATTAATTAGTTATTTGAGTCATTGCAGAGGTGTATGGATGCAGTCGTCCAAGCTCATGAGAGTCATACAAAATATTAATTCTTTTCCCACTGCCCCATGACTTTATATTCTATACTGTACATTATTTATGTTTAGTGACAATACCTTTGTCTAAGCAAAGTCATACCTTACTGTGTTAATTAAAGAATTAAAATAAAAGCAAAATAAGCTATAAGTCAGATTATTATATGTTGTTCCTAAAACCTATATAGGCGACAAGACTTTTGTCAGGTAGTGTAAGACTGATAGCTTTATTCTGTAATAACAACCACCTAGATCGACTAAATCGGCTGAATGAATTTGATGGAGCATACACTAACCATTGTATTAACAACTGCCTGGATGTACTTTATCCCTTACTTTTTACACAGCTCTCTGGAACACTTGATTCTGGTTGGATAATCATCAAATTCCAAGGTATGTTATTCCAAGATAACAACAATAATATGTAGGATATTGTAGGCTGCATTCAGACATTTTTTCATTCTACAAGCTTTACGTTTAATTAAAGAGCTAGACTAATACAGCTCAGATCAATGTTTTGTGCCTAATAGTATAATTTTGTGGCCAGTGGCCGTGTAATAAGTGTGATAATGTACATCCAGCCACTTGTTTTCATGAAATAAATCCCTTCAAAATGGAGTAAATGGCTGGCTTTCTCCACAACCACAATTATTCATTATTTAGCATGTACATAATTACAGAGGTTTTGCAGCATTGAGAGAATATGATTGGCAACCTTTTATTTTTTATTTATTTTATTTATTTATTTTCTCGCCGAGGATAATTTAATATTTTTATGTATGTGTGTATATATGTATACATGCGTGGAATGGATATATATGGTGTATATATGTATGGGTATGTATATGTATGTATATAAATATATTTTTTTGTTTTCCGTTTTGTTCTTACTGGTTGTATGGTCCTAAATAAATCCATAAAAATTAAGTTTAAAAAAAAGAAAGAAATATAGCCATTCTGTCTTATACCATCAGTCTTATACAACATCTGATTTGCATAGGGTTACTAATAAGCCTGTTAAGCTATATTAAATGTCAGCAAGAAAATCTCGTATTTGATCTCGTATTCTCTTCATAAGTACAGGTGAAAATGGTGTTGTTTCATATTTACATAAATACATTTGCTGTGCTGAATGACAACAGTCATAATTTCACCTATATTTTAACTTTTGCAAAGGTTATCTGAAACTTTAAAGTGGACATTTGCATTTATTAAGCTTGATTTGTGCAATTTTAATTTCCTGAAAAAAGCGGTTTTATCTCACTCCATCTACGCCAACATGCTTACAAACCAATGCATGAAATATGCATTTATATTGATTTTACACCCACTCTGAATGAATTAACCTATACGTTTACACAGATCCATAATCTCAAAATGCACACACATGCCAGGAAAGAGAATAACATCAAATGTTACTGGGTAAAACGTCCATAAATAGTACCGTTAAACTGTCTGTTCAGCCATGATGAAACATACTGACTGAAGAGTCCACATGTGCTGCAGGTCATTCATTTCATACTGGGCTTTATGATCAGACATCACAACATCACAGTGGATATAGCTCTGATCCAATGTGGATCAAATGAAAGATTTCAAGCAGAGGAGTAAATGGTTTGCCTTCAGGACAATATATGGATCATTTAAAGGGTTTGTGAAAATCTATTCAGACCTCAATGTTATTCTGTATGCAAGCATCAACTAAAAGTTAGTTTTTTCTATTTCTATAAAAAACAAGAAGCTTTTATTCAGAAGGGATTCATTCCGTTGATGAACAGAAAAGTAAAGACAGTAAACAGTAAAGTAAAGACAGTAAACAGTTATAATGATACAGCATAGGATTTCGATTTCAAACAGATGCTGTTCTTTTGACGTCTTTATGTGTTAAAGAATGCAAAGATTAAAAAAAATATATTATTATAGTTTCCACAAAAATAATGTTGTGTGCAGCAGAGCTAACAGTAAGAAACGATTTCTGAGAATCAAATTTTAAAATGATTTCATGATGATATGTGACCTGATCCAGCAAAATCACAGTCAAAGTGACCCAAGTAAAAAAACTTCCAAGATTTTGATATTAATGGAAAGAGGAGACTCTACACTTTAAAATGATATCCTATTCATACTTTGAATGGTTTGGAAGATATGCCCATTTGAATTATATGCCCAAGGCGCGCCACTAGGGTGGGAAAGTTAGGACGATTCTAAGGGCCCACACAGTTTTGGGGGCCCAAGAGTTACTATTAGGGGGCCCAGTCTCGACCCCTACCCAGATCTTTCAGGTCTCCCCTTTTTCCAATTGGAAACCTGAGAAAAATCGCGACATTTTTTTTTTTCCTGTTTATTGCTAATATCGTTCAAAATCCATTGCATTTAAAGGGATAAACTACAGCTTAATGTGTACATATACACAAATGCTATTAAACCAAGCTGAAGCTCAAACTATTTTTAAAGTATTTATTCAATAAATATTTTAAAAGGCTCTTTTACAAAGACTTACTAAAATCAGAAAGTTTGCTACATTTTAACAGTGTTAAAGAATTCATAACAGAGATACCAACAGTTAAATATTGGGTTAAAATAAATCTCGTATTTGGTGAGAGAGGCCATAGACGTAGCTCATAAACAAAATCTTCATCAAATGACAGAAAACATGGCTCTCCATCATTAAGTTTACAACCTTTACAGCAAGGCACATGTTTTGGCTAAGTCGTCATCTCGATCCATGCTAACTGTTTCAACACAAACTGCTTCACAACTATCGTGTGCCTGTCAATTTGAAAGGTGGCTTCTCTATGACAAATGATCAGCGTTTATGTCACTGTTTGTGTACATTTATAAGCTATTTGATTGGTTTGATACAACGTTTAACACCATATTTGGAGAGCAGAGATATTGACGGTTCACAGGATAGCCAGAATATGGAGACGAGAATTTCCGGCGAATTTAGTAAAACTTTAAGTCAACTTTGTTAGTCATTTAAATACCTTTACTCAATGATCTGGAATATGAAACTTTGTGAGATTATTTTTGAATGCCCGCTCTGTGAATTTAGCTTCAAAATATATTTTATCAGTCATCAGCCTCTATCTTAAAATACAATGGTGCGACTTCCGACTCATTTCGCCATATCGGGTCACGTATTATGACATTAGCTTTGATTTCATACAAAGCTGCAAATTTACCTGCTTTCTAAAATAATTTTTACTTAGATAATAGCTTTCTTGCACTTCTGTTAAAAGCATTGTCCCGTTAACTTGCCTGTTTGTGAACACAATGTTGGAAAATCATTTAAATGACAATGTTTGAAACTTTGTTTGACTTTGGTTGCAATATTTCAGAACGAGTTAAACAACATTTGACTGATTGAGACTGATCTGCTGATTAGTCCAGTTATCCAATCACATGATTGAATACAAAGCCACGCGAGTTATTTTGTTGCACATCAAGGAATTTATTTAAAAGTTGTGTTACCATCATGCATAAAATATACAGTGCTCAGCATGAGTACACCCCATTTTGAAAATGTGTATTTCTATCCATTTCTCAGTGAATGTAGGTCATATATTTTGGTGCTTTTAAACAAAACTGATTTATTCAACAGATATATTTATTCAAATATTATTTTAGTCACCAAACATCTTTAGAAATATAATAAAAAGATAATAGAAAGAAAGATAATAGAAAGATAATACATTTAAATTACTACAAATTTCAACAAAATATTATTTGTGTTTTTGTTTCTCTAGTTTTTCCGCTATTTTAAATTTTTTTATTTAATATTTTCCCCTAACATATAAATTTGGGTGTACTAATTTTGGACCGTTATCATAAGTTATTTTGTTAGATTTGCTCCAGATTTGGCTTCAGTGCTGACTTAACTAATGTATATGCACAAATATAATATTGTAAAGCACCCTATAGAAAATATACATTTAAATGAGAGATTTGTCAGGGGTGTACTCATATATGCTGATTTTCCTAATTAAATAAATAAATAAATATACTGTATGTAGTACATTAATTTATTCAATCTACCTATCCATCATTCATTTATTCATTTTCAGCTTAGTCCCTTTATTAATCTGGGGTCGCCACAGCGGAATGAACCGCCAACTTATCCAGCATATGTTTTACGCAGTGGATGCCCTTCCAGCTGCAACCCATCACTGGGAAACATCATACACACTCATTCACACACATACACTACGGACAATTTAGCTTATCCAATTCACCTGTACCGCATGTCTTTGGAATTGTGGGTGAAACCAAAGCACCTGGAGGAAACCCACGCAAACACGGGGAGAACATGCAAACTCCACACAGAAATGCCAACTGACCCACCCGGGCTCGAACCAGCGACCTTCTTGCTGTGAGACGATTTTGCTACCCACTTTGCCACCGTGCTGCCCCACCTATCAATCAATCAATTGATATAAATATTATTATTTTATCATATAAATTGTAATATTATTTTTTACCATGTTTAGTAATACATAAATACAATCATGTGAATTTGAACCAAAAACAATTCTATGATCTTTTTAACAATATATCATATGCAGTGTACTGTAATCATACAATAAATCCATCAATCAAAAAATAGCAAAAATAAATAAATATCCCAAAGAAATGAACAGCACAAAAATATTTAGCACTAATAAAAATCTAATTGTGTAGTGGACAAAGGAGGATCATTTTACAAAAAAAAATTAAAAATGATCACACGACCAACTGTATACTATTAATTTCTACAATAAATTAGACCAAACCTGCATGGCATGTTTTTTCCAACTTTTCAAAACATGAATTGGCATTTTTATGTTTTTATTACAATAAATACCATAGTTTATACATCTGATTATAATATTCAATTCAATTCAATTCATCTTTATGTCTATAGCGATTTTACAATGCAGATTGTGTCAAAGCAGCTTAACATAGAAGTTCTAGTAAACTGAAACTGCGTCAGTGCAATTTTCAGAGCTAAAGTTCAGTTTAGTTCAGTTCAGTGTGGTTTAATTTTCACTGCTGAAAGTCCAAACACTGAAGAGAAAATCCATCGATGCGCAGCTCCTCCAGTATTAATACCCAGAACAGTGTCTTTCAGCCAGCTTTGAACTGTCATTGGCATAAATGGAAATGGACGTCTCTCTCTAGCTAATATACAGCACACGTCCTTGCTTAGTGCAGTTTTAACAGCGTCTGTGACTAATACATTTAACTGAAATGTTTCTGCCTCTGTTATATTACATTAGAGGTCAATAGCCATTGATCAGCTCACGCTCATTTATGGATCAGACATAAAGGAGAAATTAAATAAATGACCCGCAAAACAGAAACGCAGAGCAAACAAAGACACGTAAAATATAATCGATCCTTAAATGCTTCTGAGGATATGATCTGAATGTCGTCCTCCATCTTAAGCTCTGCTGAGTTTTAAAAGATCACCTTTTTTAGGAAATAAGCTAATTTATAACACTCCCCTAGAGTTAAACAGTGGAGTTTTACCATGTTTAAAACCATTCAACCGATCTCAATGTCTAGCAGGAGCACTTTTAGCTTAGCTTAGCATAGATCACTGAATTAGATTAGACCGTTAGCATCTAGCTCAAAAAATTCAAAAAGAGCTATGATAATTTTCCTATTTAAAGTCATCTTTTATCTTTATTTCCATAGTCCTTTTACAATGTAGATTGTGTCAAAGTAGCTTAACATAGAAGTTCTAGTAAATTGAAACAGTTGAGTTGAAGTTCAGTTTAGTTTAGTTCAGTGTGGTTTAATTTTCACTGCTGAAAGTGCAAACACTGAAGAGCAAATTTATCGATGCACAGAAACTGGAAAAAGTAAATGGAAAAAACCTATAATGTTTACTTTAACAATAAGTGAATTTTATTTTTAAACTAATTTCGAGGATCACGTGCTTATGATTGCTGCGGCTGGTCCCGCATTATCCAATTCATGATTCACCAAATCAGACGATTCCTAAGCCACTATAAACACCCTAAGTTTCATATCACAGCCATCTTTGTTTTGAAGAAACCCCTACTCCTCCTTTCCTAGATGGGTGGCACGGTGGCCGAGTGGTTAGCACTATTGCCTCACAGCAAGAACGTCACTGGTTCTATTCCTTACCAAGCCAGCCGACGTTTCTGTGTGGAGTTTACACGTTCTCCCCGTGCTCACGTGGGTTCCCCGGTTTCCTCCCACCGTCCAAAAACATGCAATTTAAGTTAATTGACTAATCCAAATCAGCATCATAGACATGCTCCTAGTAAGTAGTCATCTCAAGAGCAATCACTATCTGTTCATTAGCTACTACAGCAGGGGAGTTCTTGAGATCTACCTGAGGTCAAACTCCCCTCTCGCATTGGAAACGGGAGGGAGCCCCGGGCTCGAGGATCTATAAGCACAGGGCTCTCTCCCAGGACAGCATGCCAAACAAGCTTTATAACCAATCATCAGCTAAGTGTGAACTCTTGAAATATTATTATTTTTAATCATTTCAAATCTAATTTTAATTCATTTTCCGGTGAAATATGAATCTGCAAAAATTCAGTATCGGTAGTTCAAAATACCAAAAGAAAATCTGAAATCGGAATCAGTCAAGAAAATTGCAATCGGTGTGTATCTCTAATTTTCATGGTATGTCCCCTTTTTTGAGACTATTGATCAAACCTAATTTGACTGAATGCGGCATGCAAAGCGAACACCCACATGCAAGTCAGCAGGTCAAATCAGTAAGAGACACGGTGTAAACACAGCTTTATTGGTTTTATTCCATCAGCTTTGCTTCATTACACCCTCCCATGCACTCGATAGCCTAGTATATGATTACACCCTCTCGTCCATCAGAAAGCACATACTGAGAACCAATTCAGAGTCCCGCCCGCTCAGAGTGAGCTCTAACAATCAGAATATTTACAGCTGCAGCTCTATATTACCCACAGCATGAAACTGACGCTGATTTAGAGGAAACCATGAATATTCATCATGCGCTAGTAATCACTGGCCATGTAAAGAAGCACATCATTTTTTATTTTTTATAACACAGTGACTAGCATAGTCCAAACAAATTAAGCATACAGTAACTTTATAAAATACTAAATAAACAGAATTAATAATGAAAAAATGAATAAATAAAATTAGGGCTGCACAATACATCATATATAATATATGTTTTAGCATCGATATCGCAATGTGTGAATATGCAATAGTCACGCAATGTAGAGTCAAGATTATAGTTGACCAAGTACAGCAGTTCAGAACACATTTTGGAGTCATTTCAGTTAAGCCATGATAAAGTGAAAGTTTATCAATTGCTTGTGCTTTTAAGGCCTTCAGTAAACTTTTTAAAGCGAGAATTAAGGAATTATTACATCTGTAGCTTCAACAAAGATTAATTGTATTGAATTATTTACACAATGAATAATATGCAGCTTCACTGTACATTTGATTCTTTTATTTCTGTACCTGTATACTGTTAAGACTCCTTCATTTAGTATATTTTTTCTGATTTATGTATCTATTCCTGTCATTTGTTTATTATATTTTATGCACTCGCCAACAAAATCATCCCAATCAATCTCAAATTATTCATTTACATATCTTGTGGACAAAAAAATAATAAAAATTCGCAATATAAATTGTAGAACATTTAAATATGGCAATGTACTTTTCTTCCAATATCGTGCAGCCCCTAAAATAAATAATAATATATGTTATATATAGCATATTTTTTTCTATATTTAAATTCAAATGTATTCATTGAATATATCTTATTATAAAAAACTAATTAATACAACTAATAACAAAATAATTGTATTAGTAGTTATAATATCAATAATGATCGAAATAATCATTTTATAATTTATTTTATAATATATTTGTATTTTAAAATCTATTAATAATAATAATAATAAGGCTTAACAGGATTTATATCCAATTATTAGTATTAATATTATCAATGTATGTTTGTAGAAATAGTGTCGTCAGCATTGGCTTAATTGGATTATTAGTTTTACTTTAGTTAATTTAGTAAATAGTACATTAATTAACAATAATCTGCCTCATGTACAACATTTATTCATATTTATGTGGTTAAAACACAAATGAATAACATAGTACACACTAAACAAATCATCTTTCAGAACTTTTATATCTGTGAAAGACTACCTCATACATATGGGTACAGATCAATATTTTTAGTCTGTTTTCTCCTAGATAACACAGACTGTATATCTGTGACAGACTGGGTTAATTTTGTCATCTTTTATGAGTACACCAGCACACAGACGTCCTCAAAGCTAACACACATTATTGACTAAAAGAATCCTCAGAGTCACGTATGTTCAGGGTTCCTGCTGTTCAGAGTCGAACTCAACGACTGTGAACTAAAAAAACAGAACTGAAGGCTGACCGTGCTTTAAAATACACTTAAAAACAGCATGTGGTGATGAGGAATCGAGCTTAAAAGTCTGAGCAAGTAAGCAGATGCTTGCTCGAAGTAAAGAGTCGTCACAATGTGAAGTTTCACAAACTAATTTCGAGAGGAGCACGTGATATGATCGACTACAGCTGATCCTTATCAGTAATCATTAGCTAGCCTATCAGATCATTCCAAAACTACTATAAATATCCTGCCTACATTTCATTCCCTATATTCGTTTTTGGATTCTCCAAAACTGTTTGCCAAGCTTACGATTAAATTTCATATTTGGAATCAGCAATAAAGTTAAACACCAACTGTCTCTAAAGTTTTGTTTCTAAACATTCAAGTCAAACAAAATCTCGATTTTTTTTTAGGTTGCCCAAGCTAATGCACAAGCACACTTCAAAGGAACAAGATCATGACACCAACCTCATTTATGGCCACACTGCACATCATTCCAATTATATCTGTCTACGGACTACAAGAGAGGGGTGTAACATGAAGGGGGCGTAACTTGTAGTTATCGAGATCCTATTGAACCATGCGAGAAGTCACAACGAGATGCTGTTGGCAAGATGATGGAAATACTTTCCAGAGACCTTTTTTAGCAAATGTTTTCATGCGTTTTCTCTAAATTTATCCACAAGCTATTCATTCGATAAATTATTTATATTAAATTATATTCATTCATTTAGCAACTCCACTTATTGACTTCTTCATCCGTTTTGACATGACAGTTAGCCTACTTGGCGTCGCCCCCTTGTTGTTGCAAATAACAGAACAATGGCGAGCGCATCAAGTATGAAAGCATCCACAACTCACAGCTGTAAGTGCACATTGGAGTATGTGTAGATGTTAATAAATATGATGGTTGGGTTTAGGGTTGGGGAAGGTGTAGACATTAATAAGTGTGATGGGTGCAGTGCCATGTTTGACGTGGGTCTTGATAACTTCAAGTTACGCCTCTAATACCCCCTTCATATTACGCCCTATAGACAGACCCTACTCCATCATCCTCTGATTAATTCCTCATCCAATCATGCTGGTCTTCTGAAGTAATTCCCAACTTGGTCTTGATGACAAATCTCCTCCCAAAATGACAGCAACTCTTTGTTTCCAACGTTGTGGGTGTTCGAGTGGTAGCTGTCATGTGATGCGCGTTTGACAAGATGGACTGTACCTCGCATTCGTTTCATACAGATTGCAAAACCAAAAAACATAGATTAGTATAGATTTTAAGCTTTATGTGGATATGTTTCACATGTCTGTGAAGCAAGTATTCACTGAGATTCCCGTGCATTTGTTGATTTGTGTCATAAAACACATGTCTGGACGGAGAGTTCTCAGTCTATAGCAATTGAAGATTGGCTCCTCTACTAGAAGGAAGGGCTTCATTCCTCATATTGACCGTTACACTTCCCTCATTCAAAACTATGCAAGTGGCATGTCTTATGTATTCTATAGCCTTTGCGTAAATTGACCAGCATCACACACACTCGAACCAAATGAATAAACATGTACAACTGACACTTTCATCAGAATCTCCAAAACCCATAAAGCCCTCAGATGATTGTATCTGTTCCAGCAGCTCAGGTTACTCAGCGTTAAGTGTGACACCCTGAGGCCTGACAATTTTATGCTTAAGTTTATTGGCTGCAGTAAAAGACAAGCGAAAGCCTCCTGCCCTTGTCATCTTTGGCGGAGGATCAGTCCCGTCAGTGTAAATGTCGATGTAACTCACAACCTTGTTCGCGTTCAGTGCCATCATGACACCGGCATTCTGAGTCACTCACCTACAGGCTTGTGAGACATTTTGACATAAATTGTAGTATGTCCAAAGCATGTTTAACAGCTGCAGTTCACACTCTCGCTCTTATAAACTCAGTCCTTCAATAATAGATCTGTGGAGAAAGCCAAAAGAGCGGCTGAATTCACACTGCAATTTACCCACAAATACACTCTTGGATAGACTTAAAGACAGGGGCAGTTGAAACACGAGCAATTACTGTAGTCTGACCTGAAGTGTCCAAGGAAATTGATTCAAAACGAGGAAGAATTTATATACGTTTTGTTCTGCTAGTAACTCATATTTAAATTATGTATCAATCACCAAATTGTAGATTAAAAATGTTCATTTGCTTTTTTTTTTCTTTTGATAATCATCTTAAAAATAAGCAACAATTATTTAGCATTAAAGTGCTTTTAACATGGTTACATTTCAAGAACACACCTCAATACCATGGATAAAACCATAGAAATATAGCATGACAGATTATTGCTTATTTTCACATTTAATTTACTCAACAAAACATTACAATATTATCAGAAGAAAAAATGGACAGACTAGTTCTCCTAAATCTATAGCCATGAGCCCATTAAATCTGCTTTTGAAGAACACTAACACTGTGGAGTTTGAATGTTCTCCCCATGTTCTTGTGGGTTTCCTCCGGGTGCTCCGGTTTCACCCCCAGACCAAAGACATGCGCTATATACGAATTAGGTAACTTGCCCAGCTGGAACTCAAACCAGCGGCCTTTCAACTGTGAGGCTTAACAAAGCATAAGCATAAATGGGCATATGTATATAAATGGGGAAAAAATCAATTTATATTACTCTAATAATTGACTGATAATCCTGTTCAATGTTGGTGCTTTGCTCATCTTAACATGATTCCCTATAATACTAATACATATAAACTGGTGCTGCCACGTATCACATCATTGACATCTATAGGCCATTGATTTTTTTTTGGAAAACGTAGACCATGTCGCCACAAAGGAATGACTGATAATAGGTGTTAAGAAGGTGTCGTAAGCTCATGGATGCGTCCTGAATGTCACTGCACATCTGAAGCTCTCATTAGTCACGATGCTTCTAACACACATGCCTTACAGGCTTTTCAAGTCAACACACCACGAACACAAGCAGGGCAGATATGGTTAAAAACAATATTCTGAATAGTTATTTTCTGATTTCACTAAGGGGCTCACGGTGGCGCAGTGGGTAGCACGATCGCCTCACAGCAAGAAGGTCACTGGTTCGAGCCTTGGCTGGGTCAGTTGGCATTTCTGTGTGGAGTTTGCATGTTCTCCTCGTGTTGGCGTGGGTTTCCTCCGGGTGCTCCGGTTTCTCCCACAAGTCCAAAGACATGCACTATAGGTGAATTGGGTAAGCTAAAAATTGTCCATAGTGGTTGTGTGTGAATGAGTGTGTATGGATGTTTCCCAGTAATGGGTTGCAGCTGGAAGGGCATCCGCTGCGTAAAACATATGCTGGATAAGAAAATCGTGAGATGCAGCATTTAGGATTGTTTTTTTTTTTTGCCATTTGTTTTATTCTAGCCAAAATAAATCAAATAAGAAATCTTATAGGAAATACTGTGAAAAATTCCTTGCTCTGTTAATCATTGTTTGCAAAATAAATTCACAGGAGGGCTAATAATATTGACTTCAACTGTATATATGATATGTATAGAACTATGTGATTGTCGTCACAATTACAACAATGCCAATGTGAAGCTTAGGACACGCCCTCCATCAAGCGTCAACATTGTCACCCACGTTTACGTGGAAAAACAATGGAAAAGTAGTACATTGGAATGGAAAAGCGCATTCTGTGTGAATGGCCTTTAAGATGTCTATTAAACAAGCAAATGGTGACTTAAAGCAAATCCAAAACAAAAATGTCATTTGAAAGCACAGTTAAACACATCAGTTGTGTTTAGCTGTCAAGTAAATAGAAATCCTCATGTTAATCTTCAAATGATGTCAGGATTAGCTTTGATAGTCATAGTCAACTAAAAATCTGAGATAAAACTGTTAGTTCTACATTCATCATCAAAATTGACATGATCAGTGGATTAGTATTTTAAATAATAAGTTTCTCATAGGGGTGGTACGGTGGCTCAGTGGTTAACACTGTCACCTCACAGCAAGTGTGGAGTTTGCATGTTCTCCCCGTGTTAGCGTGGGTTTCCTTTGGGTGCTCCGGTTTGCCCCACGATCCAAAGACATGCGCTATAGGTGAATTGAATAAATTAAATTGGCTGTAGTGTATGTGTGTGAATGAGTGTGTATGGGTGTTTCCCAGTACTGGGTTGCAGCTGTAAAGGCATCTGCTGTGTAAAACATATGCTGAAAAAGTTGGCGGTTCATTCCGCTGTGGCGACCCCTGATGAACAAAGGGACTAAGCCGAAGGAAAATTAATGAATGAAGTTGATCGTACAAAATCACCTAAAAGTTGACATTTTTTAAATCTCAACTTGTTCCAAATTAACTCCACAGTTCAATCAACCATCAAAATAGCAGTTCTTTGTCATATTATTTGCATTTATGTGCATTCTGCAGCCTTTAGATGTCTTGCTCTTATCTTCTTCTTCCTCTAAAGATGAATATTTCAGCAGATGCTGCCACTGAGGGCTAGAGAAACGCCACTCCTCCAGCCCTGTCAGTGAGATCTTCTGAAGAGGAAAAGTTTGTTCTACTTTTAGTGGATCCAAGACGAGGCACGTCAGAACCTTTCACATGCATTAAATCCTACAAGCCCAAATCTTCGTGACAGATCACTCATCAGATACTGGCGGACCAGCTGTCTCTCTCAATCCCATCTCACATCTCTCCTCTCTCTTTCTCCAATCCATTTCCCATTTAAAGTGTCCTGGAATCTTCCCGCAAATGTCAATTAATAGACAAATAGATTTTGTCTCCTCTGCTGTACTCCTGCAGTCACGGTGTATGAATCTGACCTTTCCATCCTCTCCAAGGCGATATTGTTTGAAATGCTTATTTTATGTTATTTTTGGGGGGGTGTTTAACAGCGTGTGTGGCTTCAAGCTGTCCTTTCAGAACAAAACCTATAAAAACCTCATTCAGGCCCTGTAGTACAAAATTAACACTTGTCAAGTGTCAAATGTGAGTCAGAATTGGTTTTGGCAAGTACACAAAGCTAAATGAATCGCCAGTGGCTAATAACTCTATCAACAATGCGTGGTTTATATTATATTATAAGACTAATATTCTAGAAAAAATTATAATAATAATAAAGGCACATGAATTATTTTAAAGGAATAGTTTATCCAAAAGTGATAATATAATTTACTCACCCTTAAGCCAGTGAAGGGTATATTTTTCTGTCCAATCAGAGTACCTAGTTAAATTTTATCCCAGCTCTTCTATGCTGTATAACAGTGTTGGATAGTGGTTTTTATTTTGAAGCTTCCAAAGGCCCATGAATCCATTGTCAAAGTAACTCATATGCCGCCAGGGAGTTAACACATGTCTTTTGAAGTGGACTGATGTGTTTTTGTAATAATTTATTTTAAAATTATAATCTCCAATCACTGACATCCAGTAGCAGCCAAATGCATGTAATGCGTGACTGAAGTACACGGCGTATAATGCACTCGTAACGAAAGCTCTGGAAATAGACACATCTTGCGGGAAACACTTATCACACAGTTTGTTTACCACAGAAAATGACAACAAAACAATAAAACAAGTTTGCTTGGCATTACTGAATAACTTTATATTCTATATTACTCTTACAATGCTGCTGTGTATCTGTCTTACATCATGTGTCATAAGTTGTATACAACATGCACACCGGATGTCATTAATTGATTGATTGACAATTTCTTTTTATAATACATTTTTTAGGGATTTTTCACCTTTATTGTTTAGGACAGTAGAGTTGAGACAGGAAAGTGTAGAGAACAAATAGAGAAGAACAGGATCAGCAAAGTAACTTGAGCTGGGAATTGAACTCTGGTCACCGCAAGAACCCCAGTGCTGCATGTCGGCGCACTTAACGCACATAAAATAAAAGCCACTATCCAACACCATTATACAGCATGGAAGAGCCAGGATAACATTTAAAGAGGCACCTTTTAAGATGTACAATAAGTCTCTGATGTCCCTAGAGTGTGTATGTGAAGCTTCAGCTCAAAATAAACCACAAATAATGTGTTATAAGTTTTTGAAACTGCCTCTTTTAGTCTTTGATCCTAATTGTGCCATTTGTGGTGAATTCAAATGAGGTTGTGCTCCCAGCCCTCTTTTCAGAAAAGGGCGGAGCTACAAATGCCTGTGTGTCAGCATAGTGGGAGATTGAGAAACAAGACTAACGTAATATGCTAATGATGAGAGATCGTCACTAAAGGGCGGGGCTTTCCCCCTCTGATGACACATACAAAAGGAGAATGTCCATCAAAGTGTTTCTGCAGACTCTTTTTATGAAGTGTGATAATAAATAATAAAATGAATACATTTTACCATTAGAAGGTGGTTATATTCACACACTGTTGCAAAACAACTGTCTAAACCTCTTACAAAAAAAGTGATTTTTGCATAATATGTCTCCTTTAAAACTACTCCGACTGTGTTGATCTGACAGAAAAATAGTCATACACAGAGGATGGCTTGAGAGTAAGCTGATTATGAGGTCATTTTTATTTTTGGGTGAACTATTCCTTTAAGAAACAGATATAAACATTAACGCATTTCTACCTTGTCTTATGAAAAATTGACATCACTGTGAAAAGTTATCATTAGATGTTTATTCTGAAACAAATCACAATAGGTCAATGTTTTTGTGTCAAATGTCAATTCATGACAGAAAGATTTGCTCAGTGACACCAAAATTGCTTACACACACACACACACACACACACACACACTCATTTAAGTGTATTTATTTATTTGTTTATATAATATCGCTTCATTTTCAAGTGCAAAACCTGTAGCAACAAGTTGGCATTGCCCTTGGGCATGTCATTATTAATTAGATTTTTTTTTCCCCTAAATGAAATATTAATAGAGAACATTCAGGAAATAACTCCATGTGTGTGCCGTTCTTGAGCCCGGAGCATGTGTTGCAGCTCTTTAATTCAGTCTTCATGCTCTTGGTCTGTTCAGTGATAAGAGCTGCTTTACAAACCTCTCACACGCTCACATATTCCAGAATGACGCCTGACTCGCACCTAAACAAACTGCTCTGTAGAAATGAGTGAATGAACTTCAAAGTGAATCCTCTGATCTAAAACATTCAGAAAAAACGTTGAGATGATATGATCATTAGAGGACTCGTATTCTTTAACAAACTTGCATCACTGTTATTGATAATCAGATACATACCACTATCTTAATGAGCGATTCATTGAATCATTCATTCTGATGATTTATTTAACAACAAAGCAACACATTAGGATGCATTTTGTCTTTTTATGATCGTTTAAATTGTTAAATTGTTTAAAAGGTTCAGCTCAAGCTTTGTTTGAAACAATGTCAGTTGTTAAAACAGAAAGAAACTATAAAGAATATAAGAAACTATATACTCTGAATATCTAAAATTTAAATCACTCCAAATCACCTTCCTCTTTACAGTTTTGCTATATAAAATTCATACTACATCTTTAATTGCTCTCACATTTGCTCTCACACATACACACAAAAACAGAAATACACACACACACACACACACACACACACACACACACACACACACACACACACACACACACACACACACACACACACACACACACACACACACACACACACACACACACACACACACACACACACACACACACACACACACACACACACACACACACACACACACACACACACACACACACACACACACACACACACACACACACATATTTTACAAATATACACACATTTCAAGTGAGTTTAAAGCATTTGGGCACAAACAAATTGTTAAATTTTTTATATTAAAAAAGGTATTACATTATTGTATTTGATTATTTAATTTCTGTCCATGAAAACTGCTTGACTCCTCAGAAAACTATAAAGCGCTTTGCACAGCGGGGAAAAGAAGTATTGAACACGTCACCATTTTTCTTAGAAAACATATTTCTAATGGTGCTATTGACGTGAAATTTTCACCGGATGATGGTAACAACCAAAGAAATCCATATATGCAAAGAATACGAAACTATATGTGAAAATATGCGTAATAAAATGAAATGATGCAGGGAAAAAGTAAGAAAGGGAGGTATAGAAAGGCAGTGAAAGCCCAGACAGCAGCTGAAATCTCTCAGTAGTTCTTAAGTAACCCTCCGCCCTTCCTCATTGTAAATTACTATTAGCTGCTTCAGTCCAACATCTACATTATAAGGACGATGAAGATGAAACCAGGGTGGACATTTCAGCAAGCCAATGATCCAAAACACAGCCAAGGAAACTCGCAAATGGTTTCAGAGAAAGAAAGTCAGGCTGTAGAATGGTCCAGCCAATCACCTGACTTGAATCCAATAGATAATACAAAATAAAGATCAGATCTAATAGACGAGACACGAAGAACCATCAAGATTTTTACACTCTGTTGAAGTCTGTGAAAAAATCATACCTGAGCACCAAGTGTAAACACCTTCCTCCTGTATTTGAGAGATTTCTGCGCCTGTTCTGATACCTTGACCTTTAGCTATTAAGCAAGACAGTACACCTTATTTAATCTCATATGCTACTTCATCCTTTTATTGCTTCGCTCACTTTGGTTTTCCAAATCTTTGCCTTGCAGGAACTACAACAGACAGATGCATACATTCTGCTTTGTTTGCGTTTACCCTTGTCCTGACTCTACCATTAGGATAACTCTAAAATCACATCACATGTAAAATCCATTAAGCCTTTGTGCTTTATTGTCCTGAGCAGCATGTCAATGCACAGAAGTCTAAGTCAGGTTGAAATGATTGACATCTTTGACCTTTTTTTGGTTATTTATATTTGTCCTTGGGACCAATAATGTAATTTGCTTATAGAGACAAAATACATAAATCATAGAGCTTTCTGCAGTAGTTACAGTACAATTGAGAACCAATTGGTGAGACTTTTTCGAAATTCAATAAGTTGGAAATGTCAAGGCGGTTCTCAGAAATAAAACGGGCCAGTGAATTATATTTGTGCAGCATGGTAAGGTTCAAGAGTTTCTCTGAAGAAAAAAGCAGAACAAATATCTACATGAATATTTAATCTGAGTGTGACAGAATACAGGAGCATCAGTAAGAGCTAATATTCTTCAACCTCCGCGTGGCATTCATGTAATTCTAAAGATTCATCTTACAACATGAAACAGGTCCTTTTTTATAGTCTTTATTAACATACAACCATTTTAAGATTTATACATGACACCATCAAACTATTCACTTCCCTGAAGTAACCTCAGCTTAACAGTCTTCCTCAAGGCTATGGGTTCTTTGCTAATGAACTACATTTCGATAACCAACAACAATCTGGTTATCAGCTCTTAAAGCGGTGGTCTGATGCTATTTTTCATGCGATTTTATCTTTTTATAGACTTTTATGGGGGCTTGTAATGGAAATGTATGCGTGTTATTCCCTGTGAGAGCACACCTATCCCTCCGTAACAGTGCAACACAGGATTCCAATAGTATCTGATTGCAGACTTGCATATGTAAACTGAGAAACACACAGTCTCAGACATGCAATTTCAGACACAATGCACTCATTTGAGCTAGTGACGTCACTGTGAGGGTTTAGGGTTAGGGGTGGAGTTAGGTGAGCGCATTAAAAGCATTGCATGCAGCTCAGCTTGCATCTGCACCCAGTCTGCAGGCAGACCCTTCTCCAGGATTTGGCTGTGAATGAGTCCCAAAAAGTGGGCTTTTGGATTATTTGAACCATTTCACACATACTGTATGTTTTAAATACTTCAGCTGACCCCCTTTGGGAGTCATTTAGAATGCATCACTTTTATTTGTCCATTGTGACACATCTGGCTTATGATATGACACGCCACAGCCCTGTGCACTGCAGAAATGTTTACAGCTGCTGGATTTACAACACGTCAATTTATCAACTTCTCCTAAACTACATGAAACTAAGTGGCTTTTTAACTGAAAGTAAATGTTCTAGTTACCTAAACAGTGTGTATCTGTCATAGATAACACACATAGTAAGAGTAGTGTAAAACCATTGTTATTGTACTCTTCTATAGAAATCCACAAGCATTTTACAAAAAAATATGTTTTTGCTAGTAAATCTGTGTTTTAATATGCCTGCAACCTAAGCAAAAATTATTTTGCTGAAAGCATTGGTAGGTTTTTATCTCTGACATTTTTTTTAATCTAATCAGCAATTGCAGGAGGGAGGATTTGACTTTAGCAGTGCTGTGACTTTAGGGTTACAATTACAAATGTACAGCAATAAAATTTGTACAAATTTACAGCAATAAATCTGATTTATTTACAGCAATATTACAGGATGTAGTCAGTGAAGCTGCTCGGTAGACTGCAGGCACTTTTTTCCAGAGAATATTGGAAAACTGTAACTTTGTTTGAAAAGAATTTTATAAAAAACTAAAGACTTTTTTAGAGAAAAGATGAATACAGTGCTACTCTATAGGTACGCAAAATTAATACGAGATTGTGTGTTATGAAGGACGATTTGGGCATTGAATATCATTGGTTGGCTTTGATTGACAGCTCAAGCTATCAATCAGTACAACCTTAACACATCTTAAAGCAGTTTAGTTCTGCTATAGTCAGTTCAGTGCAGAGCTGAAATATTCTCCACAATATTATTCCTAGTTTGTGCATGCAATTAGAAAACCATCTAATTTTCTTGCATAAACAATGGAGAATAAATGTTGAAGTAGAAACATCAGTGTCATTCTAATAGGATGTTTCATAATGACTGCAAATCATTACTAACCAGCGAAAAAGTACTCTCACATTGTGCAAAGTGCGCATGATACATCCCCTTTAAACTTAAACTCTACACCAAAAACAAACTGTATCTTAACAAACTGAAGACCAACAAACTTCAGTAAAGAAGTTCACCGTCACATAAAAACCCTTCAATTGGACCTATTCTCTATACGACTAAATAAAGCAGCATTAAGAGCAGTGCAGGCCTCAGCATGAGTGGTTATTGTGCGTTTAAAAGCCTGGTTTTTGCGAGAGTGCAACCACTGATAAGGGGAATGAAATAGCGGTGTAGTCAAACTAAGCTCAGTTTAGACTTTTAAGTGCACTTCATAGCAGACAGCATTAAGTGCCATAGGCCCAGGAACTGCTTGGTTTGTCTGAACAATGAAAGAGGAGTGTTGAACCCCGTTGACTAAATCTGCTGAAAGTACAGCCTGACATTACCAGTAGAGAATTCGGTAGCACTGACCCTGTACTCATGATACAGTAGTGTCCTGCCTTACCAAGCGCAGCCTTATGACATTTTACAAAAAAATTTCCAAACTTAAAACTGAAGTAAGTTGACTGTAGGCGCCATCCCTGTTTAAAACATGCAATTGGAGTCATTGCCAGCTAAATCCCTGGCCATTTATAAAGCCCTGCTCACACCGTGCGATTTCAGCTACGATTTGGTCGTCTGAAACAAATTTGGGAAATCCTAAAAGATTCCTGAAATCCTACGCTAAAATGTGGGATCTTTGATCGCTGGTTTGCAGAGATGGGAAGTAATGAAGTACAAATACTTCGTTACTGTACTTAAGTAGATTTTTCTGGTATCAGTACTTTACTCCACTATTTATTTTTTTACTTTAACTTTTTACTCCTACATTTTTACACAAATATCTGTATTTTCTACTCCATACATTTTTAAGCCACGTTCGTTACTTTCCTTTTCATGTGTTTGGTGGCGCAATCAATCTATTTTTCATCATTGCGCACCTGCGTGCTGCAGTGCGTGGCTTTCTCAACCTAGGCTATCACGCACCTTATTATGTAGCCTAGTTTATGAAGATTACTATCAGAAAGGCAAGGATGACTATGCAGATGAGACAGAGGGTGATGGCGAATTTAACATGACTGATGCTGCCCTGTTTACACGGTAATAAGACACATTTTGCTCGATCACATCACAGGTAAACATGAGAGATACATTCCAGTTCAAAAATATGCCATGATATCGCTTTGTTCCTGCCTATTGCTTTTAACCCTGATCTCACAGTAGCTTATAAATATATTGGTCAAAAATATTGGTCTTTCAAATTGGTCCAAATCAGGGATTCTAAAATTATCGGGCTTCTTTACAGACAGTACACTTAAATCTTTCTAAGAAATTTTAAACCAATATAATATACCACAATCCAATTTTTTTTAAATACCTTCACCTCATTTCATTAAATCTTTGTCCGATAAGGGTAAACTGAGATTTGAACTTACAGCCACAGAGCAAATTGTAACGAGCAGTTTTTCCAAGGGACTAATATCCAAAATATACAAAGCTCTGTCTAACTCATGTCCTTCTTCCTTTGAGAATTTGAAGAGTGTGTGGGAAAAAGATTTAGGTCACGAAATTGAAGATACAGACTGGTCTGAGATATGTAACAATTTGTTTTCTAAATGTACTTCATTGGGTGTTCATGAACTCAATTATACCTTCATTAACAGACTTTATCTTACACCCTTGCTTCTGAAAAAGATTTACAGAAACTCCTCTGATCTTTGTTTTAACTGTAAAAAAAAAAAAAAGCACTGTTTCTGGTATTGTGACGAAATCATCTCTTTTTGGAAGAAAGTACATCACTTTCTACAAGGACTCTTTAAGATAAAACATAGCTTTTCTCTGGAATTTTATTTGTTATATGGTGGAGAAGAGAATGCGTTGGACACCCACACCAAACATTTGTTTTTAATCTTGGTCAATCTGGGAAAGAAATATATACTTTTATTGTGGTCATCTCCTCAGGTACCCTCCTTTAAAATGTGGTTGTCTCAAGCATGTACGTTATTTCCACTCGAGAAACTCACCTATGACATGCATCAAAAGTCAGATGACTTTTGGCAGCTATCAATACATCAATAACTCCTCCTGATTTTCTATTCTATGGTTTATATACATTTATATAAACCTAACCTGACTGTATTAGCCTGTTTACTTGTTTGTATATTTCCCTTTTTTTCCCTACTGTATAGCTGAGCTGTATAACCGAAGATTAATAAAAAAATAAAAAATAAATAAATAAATGCCATGTAAACGCTTAAGGTTAGAGTCTTTTGTCCACTTCCGATCATACTGCACAGGCTTTCTCTGGTCTTTCAATCTAATACCATGGAAAAAGTGTTTTTTTGTAAAGATTTGAACGTTTAGTACTAAAACAATCAAATACTTTATAAAAACTTTATGCATTGAGATTTATTTTCTTTATTTCTGGTGAGTTTATTTTTCCTAATACAGAATTTATGCTGTTTTACAGTTTTTTTTTATTGACTATATGCTTTTACATATAGGCCTATTAATTCTCAATAAAAAAAATTAACAAATATTTTACAACAACAAAAGTAACTATACTGAGCACTTTATGAATAAATAATGCAAAAGATCCTGAATTTATCACGTGAAAAAAAGATCATGCACACTTTTTGTAAGTTGCAGTCAGGTCTGTGTATGTTGCTTTTAGCATAGAATAAATGTATTAGCAGAATGAATGTTTATCCAATAAATAAAATATCCACAATACCCTGAAAAAAAATACTGAAATAATGGGTTGTGTATGAGAGCTGCTCTTTGAAGAGAATAAAGCAGCTTTAGCCTAATGTCAAATACGATAAGTATTTATTTTTGCAAAATAAAAAAAATCCAATACATTTTGAACAGAATTCAGTGTAAAATATAAGACATTATTTATAAAGATGTACAGGCCTACAGAATTATTTTTAGAGTGTATGAATATGAATGGCAGCTGTTGTTTTTGATCTACATGCTGAACGCTGTGAATTTGCATCAGGATGATGAAACATGGGCTGACTTTTTGAGCAATGTTGTTGGGTAATATTACAGGGTGTGATGCCGCTTGGCTACATTTAATTCAATTCGATTCAAGTTTATTTATATAGCGCTTTTTACAATGTAGATTGTGTCAAAGCAGCTTAACATAGTTCTAGTAAAGTCCAGATTTTAGAGTTTAATTTCAGTTTAGTTCAGTTCAGTTCAATGTGGTTTAAGTTTCACTGCTGAAAGTTCAAACACTGAAGAGCAAATCCACCGAAGCGCAGCTCCACAAGTCCCAATCCGACCATCATTCAACAAACAATTTATAAAAAACATTACTTGTTTTCCCAGTGATGGGTTGCAGCTGGAAGGGCATCCGCTGCATAAAACATATGCTGGATAAGTTGGCGGTTCATTCCGCTGTGGCGACCCCAGATTAATAAAGCGACTAAGCCGAAAAGAAAATGAATGAATGAATTACTTGTGGATCCAGACACGAGCGTGTCTGCAGAGCAAGTTTTCTCCACCTTGTCACCGAATATAATGGATCAGCTGATCGCCGCAGCTGTTTAACATCAGTGTTACATTTGCTGAACAGCGCCACAGCCACGCTGACCGTTAGAGCCAATCGCTGCCTTTTCTGTTGAGTGCGTGATCAATCATAGGCGTTTATGAACTCGCTCAACAATGCTCAAAAAGCAAGCGGGATAATAGTTACATTGGTTTATTTGCTCTAAATGCTCATGTTGTTCTGTGCATGTACTTTAGTTTTGTTTGATACATACAAAAAGAGTGTTTTGTTTGAGCAGGTAAAATTAAAGGTACAGTATATATATCTGACTGCTTGTGTTAAAGGACAAAACTGTATTGCAAATAATATATAAATATATTTATAAATTATACATTTTTTAATTCAAGAATTATTGTGTTGCAAGTAAAATATCAAATTGTTTATGGAAAGCATCGTCAATGCACCGAGATATTGAATTGAACCGAATCAATGGCATGATAATGGTAATCAAACCATGAGACCAGTGTAGGTTCACACCCCTAACGTTTATGTAAGTTTTTGCGGTTTCTATTGAGCCTGTGCTGGTTCTTTATGTGATTGGGCATCTGCGCGGTTCCTCAGTGGTCTGCATCTCCAGCGCTGCATTAAATCACTAACATATTAGCCGTCAATGTTGCATGTTCACGACTCTAAAAAATTACATAATTTTTCCTTCACAATAGTTTTTTTAAAAATCTGCTATGACAACAACTCCTGGATGAGTTTTAAAGAATGATACAATCCCGGATCGTGTTAATAATCAAATCCAGCTAACGGAGTAATCCATGTCTGAAAAAAATGTACCCCGGGACTCTTTCTGTGTTTACAGACATGACTTAATGACGCAACAGTATCAGTATCATTACATGATTGCAAGTTTACCATTGTGGATCAGGCTATGGTAAGGAAATAGTTTTCAACACTGGCTGGTTATGTAGGCTACTTTTCTCACAAATTAATTTCAAGTCATTTTTAATCCCAAAAAAATGTCACAGACTGCAGCTTAATTTCCTAATAAATTTTTTGAGAATCTTATATCATTCTCAGACATATAGGTAAAAGGACTGATGAAAAGTGTGTAAAGGACCTGAAAACTGAAATGAATAAGTCTCACATTGGGAAAAGTATATCAATTCTCATTCCTAATTCATTTACATCTTAATTTATGTCAGTAATCGTAATAAAAAAAAGACCTCTCTTTCTAGATTGCAATGTTTTCCTCAATTAAATTGTGGAGGGGTTTGCAAATCTAATCATGCAAGGGAAACCTAATTTCTTTATAGAACAATGGGTGGATAAAGGCTTTGAGGTGTTAGACTTCACGCCGGTCCAAGAAGACATAACATCCATTTAATATTTATTAACTTATGTATCCTTATGTGCATTTTTATCTTTTTCATTTTAGTTTTTGGGATCATTTTAGCGGTTTGTTTAGCTGCAAACAGCATACGTTGTGGCAAAAAGGTGTAATTTTATTGACATTTTAATATCTATGTTTACATGGACATCAGTAATCGAATTATTTGTCTTAATCTGAATAAGACAATAATATGATTAAGGTGTTTACACGAGTTGCTTTTTGAATGTTCCTTTCATGATCCCGTTTTACGTTATAGCACATAACTCAATTAACCTCATTGTGTCACCGGGCTATCCACATTTCCTCAAGAGATTCATGTAGTTTCGGGTGTTTCATTTTTAATTTGTCGACTTTAACTGCAGTTTGGCACTTTCACTTTCATTCGGGAACATTTCATGCATGCCCCCCCTGACAAACGAGATATTGGATGCGAGTAAGAACTGCTGGAAGAGTGTTGTTTTAATGGAATTTGATACCGCATGCCGTATGGGAAAAAAACCTAAGCATTTCGCGACGCAGGTGTCTGTGGTCCTTAGGTGCAGAGAATAGTGTCAAACAGCCATGTGTGTATAGACTATCCTGTTGCAAAACGCGGTAAAAATCCTACACAACGGTAATAGTTTGATTGCGGTTTACATGTCTGTACTGCACTTCAATAATGCAACTATAATCAGCATACTCCACGTCTTAATCCTATTTATGTTCAGTTCGATTATGACATTATTCTGATTAAATTAATCAAAAATCGCTGTTTACATGGTAGACTCTTAATCAGGGTATTGTCTTAATCATATTAAAATCAGATTATTGGTGTACATGTAAACGAACTCATTGATATTTCGATATAAAGTAGTTATACTTTGGACACTCGGGACCAAAAAATCTCCACTGAAAAACCATTTAAACTCCAATGTTTCATCCCATTTAAGCAAATAATATTTTTTTGTTTACAAGCTTCCATTTTGTTGGCAAGAATTCAAAATGTGCACAATTTATAATATTTTGTTAGCACTTTTTTTTTTCATTTTTAGCATGTGAAGCCAAGAAATGCATTACTCCTGTTTTCTGCTTTTGGACACATTTACACACCAAATCAAGTAAAATTATGTAATAATCTAAATTAATTATTATAATTAAGTGTGTGGGGCGACACGGTGGCTCAGTGGTTAGCACTGACGCCTCACAGCAAGAAAGTCGATGATTCAAGCCTCGGCTGGATCAGTTGGCATTTCTGTGAGCAGTTTGCATGTTCTCCCCGTGTTGGCGTGGGTTTCCTCCGGGTGCTCCGATTTCCCCCACAAGTCCAAAGACATGCGGTATAGGTGAATTGGGTAAGCTAAATTGTTTGTAGTGTATGGGTGTGTATGGATGTTTCCCAGTGATGGGTTGCAGCTGGAAGGGCATCCGCTGCGTAAAACATATGCTGGATAAGTCAGGATTGATGCTGGTAAAGAAATATATGCCAGCAAAAGTATTAAAATATGATTTTTCTATGATTATTTATTTTTCTTTTATGTATCTATTGGAAATGTAGTCTATTTAAATATACACAAAAGGGTTAAATAAAATGCTGCTGGCACTGTATGCTGACAAACATCGAACATGGAGACTAAATAGGATTTTTCTTTTAAATTAAATACAAATATATCATACACATAATTGTTTACAAACATGTTAGAACTTTATCTCTAAACAGATAGATGACAGCTATTATGACAGCATTATGATTATGTCATCGCTCACTGACTCACTGAATATATGATTAGGAAGCACATGTTTGAGCACAATGAGATAAAGCTTGTCATTTTAATAAGGAATCAATCGTGGCTTTAATGAGCTTCTTTCTTTTCCTCCCTCCCTCCATCTTGCTTCTGCCATACATTGATAAGCCTAATAACAAAATCACACAATCGCTCCGGGCATGATCGATGAACATACCAACAACACACAATACTGACATTATTTATAACTATATCATAGCGCAAATAAAACTCAAAAACACGTCAGTCTGAGGCAAAAACTCTCACAGGTGTTCATAAAAGCAGCATGAACCGTCAGGAGCTCTTGCAGATCAACACACAGACAGTAATAAAACAAGCACATCACGTTCACTGCTACATATATCACGGAGAGCTTTTCGGTTTCCACTGAATTTCTTACCCGGATCTGATGCCAGTGGATTGAGTTTTGCGTTGGTCTCTCTCCATTTCCATCCACAGTCATTCAGTGTGTGGGAAAACGCAAGAGCAACAGCGCCACCAAAAGAACATATGCCGAATTACACACTGGCTAAAGTGTCACATGCAGGAAAATAAAGATGAAATATGTGTAACATACGGGACCAGGGACAACAAAAGCAGTCTTAAAGGGATAGTTCAGCCAAAAATTAAAATTCTGCTATCATTTACTCATCCTCCACTTGTTCCAAACCTGTCTGAGTTTCTTCCATTTTTTGAAAACATTGGAAGATATTTTGAAGAAAGCTGGAAACCTGTAACCATTGACTTCTGTAGTATTTGTTTTTCCTCGCCAACCTGATTTTACCAAGTAGGACATGATCCTGGATTAACATCTATGTTGATCCTGGAACAACATTCCAATCAGCCAATCAGAATTAAAGGATACGTTTACAGTTTTGTTAAGTTTAGGCTTACTGCACTTGTACGTGATTGTTATTCAACTATTATTTTCCTCTGCTTTTGGGAATCATTTACGGTTGGGAATAATTTACGGTTGAATAATTTACAATAAAGTTATGGTTGGGTTTAGGGTTAGGGAATAGGTATGGATTACATTTTCGATTAAAAATGATGTTCCAGGATCAACATAGATGTTAATCCAGGATTGCACAGTACTTGGCAAAATCGTGACGTGCGTCTTTCCTACTATGGAAGTCAATGGTTACAGGTTTTCAGTTTTCTTCAAAATATCTTATTTTTAGATCAACAGATGAAGGAAACTCATAGAGGTTTATTACAGCTTGATGGAGAGTAAATAGTGAGTAAATTTAAGTTGTGCCCCTTTAAGTTGTGTGGGTGTATTGTTGGCAATAGCCAAATATAAATTATATAGGTAAACATGTAAGATTTTTCTTTTATGCCAAATTGTATTTTAAATTTAGGACCATGTTCCATGAAGATATTTTGGAAATTTGTAACTGTAAATGTATACAAATTAATTGAATAATTAATTAATTATTAATGTGCATTGCTAAGTGTTTGATTTGGACAAATTCAATGTCTATTTATTTCATGTCTAATTATTTCGATTTTTTAAACCCCCAGAATCCATATTTTCAAATAATTGTATCTCAGCCATATATTGTTCAAGCCTAACCAGAGGCGGGTAGAGTATTCAAAATCTATACTCAAATAAAAGTACAAGCACTTAAGGACATTTTTACTTTAAAAAAAATCCTTTTTGCTTAAAATATTTAAGTAAGAGTAAAAGTAACAATCTTAAAAGTTACTCGATAAAAGTAAAAAGTATCAGAAGGAAACAAATGACTCAAGTAACTACTTTTAATCTTTTACTTATAGTTGTAATGGTTAACGGTGTGAATGATTAATATACGCTGAGCTAATAAGTCCTTGCTCTTAACAGCAGTTCCTTTAAAAGATTTACAAAAGGTCATATTTTATTACCATAATTACCATAATTAATACCAATATATTATTGACCGTAACAGAGGAACACCGCCAAATGTAGTTTCTCAAACCTTTGTAAAAGTACACATCTTTAAATGTACTCAAAAAGCACAAGTTACAGTTTTACTCAAGTAAATGAAACAAAGTAAGTGTCATTTGTTCCTGCCCACCTCTGACAAAGTGTACATCAATGGAAAGCTTATTTATTCAGCATTCAGATGATTCATGGATCTCAATGTCCAAAAATCCACACTTATTACTAGCTTTGCAGTCACAAATGCAGGTCATATATATATATATATATATATATATAAAGAGTTGATTTTAACATCGGGCCTCACGGTGGCGCAGTGGATAGCACGTTCGCCTCACAGCAAGAAGGTCGCTGGTTCGAGCCTCGGCTGGGTCAGTTGCCGTTTCTGTGTGGAGTTTGCATGTTCTCCCCGTGTTGGCGTGGGTTTCCTCCGGGTGCTCCGGTTTCCCCCACAAGTCCAAAGACATGCGGTATAGGTGAATTGGGTAAGCTAAATTGTCCGTAGTGTATGAGTGTGAATGGGAGTGTATGAATGTTTCCCAGAGATGGGTTGCAGCTGGAAGGGCATCCGCTGCGTAAAACATATGCTGGATAAGTTGGCGGTTCATTCCGCTGTGGCGACCCCAGATTATGAAATGAATGAATGAATTTTAACATCTTAAGCCAGTAAATTAATTACTTTTGTTGTTGTTGTTGTTTTATCCTTAATGGACATCTCAGAGCTGAGCTTTTTTTTTCTGGGGGCGTTTGCCGGCAAATTGCTTCTGACGCTCTAATCATATTTTAAATTACATTCAAATTAGGAATAATGAAAAATCCCTGCAGTTTAAGAAAAGCAGGAGGACAGAATGACACTCCAAGAACTGCAAATGAAGAAACGCAGCGGGACAGCAGCTCAATGACCGTGTGCTTATCCACATGAAATGATGCACTTTATTTATTTCATCTATATTTAAACCGCACTATAATTATTATGCCCTGGCTTGCTTGATCAGCTTTATGTATTAAAAAGAAATGTGATGTTTTTGCACGACAATGCAAGTAACGAATTCATTGAGTGTCAGAAGAGAATAAAAAAGAGAAAAGTTTTGTTTTTTGTGTTGATTTGTCATTCATCTTCAACTTCAGAGCATCTCAATGAAAGAGCTTTCTGGCTTTGTCCAGTCAATAATTATAGGAGCTGTGTTTTTTTTTTTGGGTTGGCTGTGTGAGATATGGTTTATGGATAATAACAAGCTTTTATGAGAGAGATGAAAACCCAAAGCAACCATTAGGGAGAACTGTAAGTCAGCAAAGAAGAATCTGTTTTCTGCAAAACTAAATTTATGCACTTTATCACAGGATAAGAGCAGTTTTGAAATCATAAGAGGACAATCAAATGTTCTGTTGAAAGACTTCATATTTTTATTCCATTATTAATGATTAAAAAAAAACACTGCCAATCAGCACTGAGTCTAATCAGTTTTTAATCAGCAGATTAAAAAAAACTAACTGCATTTATGGTATCATTTCAAGTTTATTTGAAAAACAATGATCAAGGGCAGCACGGTGGCGCAAGTTGCAAGCAGTTGGCATTTCTGTGTGGAGTTTGCATGTTCTCCCCATGTTGGCGTGGGTTTCCCCCACAATTCAAAAGACATGGATGAGTGTGTATGATGTTTCCCAGTGATAAGTTGGTGGTTTATTCCGCTGTGGCGACCCCAGATTAATAAAGGGACTAAGCCAAAAAGAAAATGAATGAATGAATGAACAATGATCAAGTTCTTTGAAAAATATCTTATAATATTAAACAATAAAACTTCTAAGATCATTAATAATTTAATGAATTGCTTTCTGTGGGGGAAAGCGGAGCACCTGGAGGAAACCCACGCCAACACGGGGAGAACATGCAAATGCCAACTGGCCCATCCGGGACTCAAACAAGTGACCTTCTCGCTGTGAGGTGACTCCACTGAGCCACCATGCCACCCTTTTAATACGTTCATATCAGGCAAAATTATTTGTATAAATAAACATAAAATAATTAATAAATTATATAACAGTGTAATTTTTTGGCAGCAAGGAAATGGACAACATTGGTAAACAAAATGTTAAAATAACAACAAATAAAAATTTAATCTATAATTAGAATTTGCAATGGATTCAAAAGTGCATTTTTAGAATAAAAACATTTTATTTGCAGCAGAAATGCAGTCATTAGGAGATGTCAATAACTCAGTGCAAGAGCATTTTAACAGCACCGATAAATGATTACTTTCCCTGAGCTACATATCATTTTTAGTCAATTATTTTCATCTTACTTTGTATGCAGTGAACTCTTTATTTCAAAGGTTTAAGAAAAAAAATCCAGTTTTTCAGTTCTATTTAGTTTCATTTAATTGTTGTTAACAATTGTCCCTTCCAGCTGCAACACAGTACTGGGAAACACCCACACACTCTCACATTTGCACACATACACTACGGGCAATTTAGTAATATTTATATTCAATTCACCTATAGCGCATGTCTTTGGACTGTGGGGGGAAACTGGAGCACCTGAAGGGAAACTAACGCCAACAAAGGGAGAACATGCAAACTCCACACAGAAACGCCAACTGGCCCTGCTGGGACTCGAACCAGCAATCTTCTTGCTGTGAGTGCTAATCACTGAGCCACTGTGTTGCCCCATATACTGTATATATTTCTTTCTATTTTATTATATTATTATTGTTATCATTATTGATGTTATTATTTTTATCAATATTGTTATTACTACTATTTTTATATAGATTCTTTTTCCCCCTGCTATGAACACTTTGGCAATATGTACCCATGTACAGTTGAAGTCAAAATGATTAACCCTCCTGTTTCTTTTTGAAATATTTCCCAAATTATGTTCAACAGAGCAAGGAATTTTTCACAGTATTTCCTATAATATTCTTTCTTCTGGAGAAAGTCGTATTTGTTTTATTTCGGCTAGAATAAAAGCAGTTCTTTTTTTTTATAAACCATTTTAATACTATTAGTCCCCTTAAGCAATATTTGTTTTCAATTGTCTACAGAACAAACCATCGTTATACAATGACTTGCCTAACTACCCTAGTTGAGCCTTTAAATGTCACTTTAGGCTGAATACTAGTATCTTGAAAAACATCTAGTAAAATATTCTGTACTGTCATTATGGCAAAGATAAAAGAAATGAGTTATTAAATTAGTTATTACAAATATTATGTTTATGTATTATTACGTTCAGAAATGTGTTGAAAAAAAAATCAGTTAAACAGAAATTGGGGAAAAATATACAGGGGGGGCTAATAATTCAGGAGGGCTAATAATTCAGACTTCAACTGTATGTCATGTCAATAAAGTGAATTGAATTAAATCGAGAGAGAGAGAGAGAGAGAAAGAAATAGACTGTAGTCTCCGAGCAGGTCAGATGTCATTCCTTCAAAATTAGTTCTAAAGCAGCAAGAAGGTTCCTCAGTCCATAAATGTAGCTCTGGTCCGCAGTGTCACTGGGAAACACATGAGCGAAATCAATCATCCTCACCTCCACTGCCTCCTCCTGTCCAAACTGCTTCTTATCCTCCATTCCAACATCCCCGTCGTCCTCTTCTCCTGCTCCTCCCAGTGTCCCGTTAATGTTCTGTGTGTGTGTTGAGCGGCTCTGATGGGAGCTGGAGTTGTTCTGCGGCTGATGTTGTGTTTGCTTGTGTTTTTGTCCGTCGAGTGTGTGAGGAGAGCCTTCATACACCAGCAGCAGAGAACTGGCGTAGAAGTGCAGCTGAGTCTGAGTCTCAAACCAGTGGAGGATGTGTCGGATTTTAGAGATGATCAGGGAAATCGCATGTCGTCGTAAGTCTTGGCCATTGTGGAAGAATCTGGTCAGGCCTGCTCTCAAAGAAAGATTGTTGATGCTTGTTTAAACTACTTTTTTTTAAATGAGCTGAAACAACAATCTAGAGATTTTTCTTAATTGTTTCATGTTCAATCCACCTAATCGTTAATAGCTAACTTAATGGATTTGTGTTGGGACAGCATGAAGGAATTGTGTGGAATCCTGCCTTTTGTTACAGTGTGAGGAAATACAAATTCCAGGATTTTCAATTTTAGATTAAATGATCAGTGTAAAGTACTCTTTTAGTCTGCATACTTTATTAAAGGCACAATATGTGACATTTTTTTCATTCAAATATAAAAAAACACTTGAACAGTGTTATACTGTATATATATTTACTGATTTATGTACTTACGTTATCCCAAATGTTTTGAAGACTGTTAAAATCTAGAGAATTTAGTGCTCATGCTAATGACGTCCACCCTGGATTTCTAGTTCGGTTTTATTGAAAACATGTAAATACACGGTATATACACTTTAATATGTTGTGTGTTTTATTAAACTGCACAGAGCAGCATTATAACAAAACCTCAAAATGTATTTAGTATGATAAAACAGAGCTGCTTCTTTTCCACATGATCACGACCGGAAAAACAGGAAGCGATGGACTGTGGCATAATAAAAGCTCTGCTGCTTTACCGCATCATGCTCATCTCTCATCAGAAATTGCTTTCAGTCTTACTCTGCTTTATACTGCCATGATGATTAGATGTTGAATACTTTAGCTCATCCATCAACATGATTGCCTGTGGTATGTGATGAAGACCACAACTCCGCATGATTCCACACTCAGTCATGGCATAATCAAACCTTGCCTTTGTTTGTTACAAGCCCTCTAGTGGCAAAAATTACATACTGTGCCTTTAATATGTTTGCTGACCCATTTTTTTGAATGATGAATTTCCAAGTGAGAGAGTGAACAATAGATGCAGGAGAATAAATTATTTACTTATCAAGCAAGTGGTTGAGCTGGTAAATGAGTAATTGATCGATTAAATGAGTGAGTGGGAGATCAATAGATCAACTGATTAAGCAAGGGTGCAAATGATTTCATGACTGAATGAAGGATTAAGTGATTAAGACAGTGAGCAAGCAGTACATCAATCAGTTGGTTAATGAACTGATTGATTGATTGATTGATTGATTGATTGACTGACTGACTGACTGACTGACTGACTGACTGACTGACTGACTGA
>CAIGQW010003411.1:4116990-4142471 GCA_903798125.1 Danio choprae | reverse complement strand
TACTGTTTCAGTTCTAGCATGAATTAGCCTACTGTTTCAGTTCTAGCATGAATAAGCATGTCTTAATCTGCTTTATCAAACTGTTAGCATGTTTCTATCATAGATTAATGCAATAGAAGTTGTGAACATGTTTGTAACATAGATTAAGATTTTACTAGCATGTTCATATAATAGTATACTTCTAGCATGAATTAGCATACTGTTTAAGTTCTAGCATGAATTAGCATGTTTTTAATCTGCTTTATCAAACTACTAGCATGTTTCTATCATAGATTAATGCATTAGAAGTTGTGAACATGTTTCTAACAGAGGTTAAGATTTACTTGCATGTTCTAAGCATTTTATAACATGTTGTCAGTTCACATGTTGTTAGCATAAAGTATCATGTTTAACATGTTACACAGATTAACATGTATCCAGTGTGTTTTGGTATGCTGCTGACATGGATTATCATGTTGCTATGTTTAACATAGGCTATTGTTAGCATTAATTGCTAGCATGCTTTTAGCATAGCATGTTATTATAATGAATTGTTACCATGAATGGTCTTAAATAGAACTTCTAGCATGAATTAGCATACTGTTAGTTTCTAGAATGATTAGCATGTTAGAGGCAAGTTTTTAATACCTTTTATCAAATTGCTAGCATGCTTCTATCACAAATTAATGCATTAGAAGTTGTTAACGTGTTTCTAACTGTAGGCTATTTTGTTTGCATGTTTTGACATGTTGCTAGTACGTTTTTAACATTTTTAACATGGTTTACATGTTGTTAGCATGAAATAGCATGTTGCTAGCATGTTTCTAATAAGTATTAACCCATCATTTTATTTCAAGTTTAGAAATATATTTAGATTACTCAAGATTATGGAAACGGGCAGCACGGTGGCGCAGTGGGTAGCACAATTGCCTCACAGCAAGAAGGTCACTGGTTCGAGCCCCAGCTGGGTCAGTTGGTGTTTCTGTAAGCTAAATTGTCCGTAGTGTAAATGGGTGTGTATGGATGTTTCCCAGTGATGGGTTGCGGCTGGAAGGGCATCCGCTGCGTAAAACATATGCTGGATAAGTTGGCGGTTCATTCTGCTGTGGCGACCCCAGATTAATAAAGGGACTAAGCCGAAAAGAAAATGAATAAATGAATGAAGATTATGGAAACAAAATGAGTTACAGAAGTTATTTCATGTCAACTACATCTACAACAAAGCAGGACATTATAGTTTTATCTCACCGTGCGGCGACTCTCGTGGTGCCCATGTGCCGTAAAACTTAGGGAGATATTGCTGAAGCTCTAGTAGCCTTGTGTCTGTGCAGTCTTTAGCATATACCTGCAGGAAAAACAGGACATGTGATTTTTTTTTTCTGCATCAGAAATTCCAGAGACTTGTACTCTTCCATTTAGATCTGAGACTCTCAAGCTGTGAATATACAGTATATTGAAAAACTGTACAGTTAAGCTGAGTATGATGCATTATGCGTTACCCTTAAAAAAGAAGTGCATTAAAGTCAGCATCCATTACACCAGCTAACAAAAAAGTTTTTTTTCTTCAAAGAAAGTTTCTTTTAAGTTATAGGAACGTTAGATGGTATAATTTTGAAAATGTTATGAAAATGTTACATTTGGATGTTCTCTCATTAGATCAAAACAATTATGTGAGAATTAGAGAAATATTCGATTTTATTGTTCATAAAATGAAGTTTTTAAAATGACCAGTTCTTCAATGAATAATTAAAGAATAAAATAAATATTCGGGGCGGCGCTGTGGGTAGCGCTGTTGCCTCACAGCAAGAAGGTCGCTGGTTCGAGCCTTGGCTGGGCCAGTTGACGTTTCTGTGTGGAGTTTGCATGTTCTCCCCGTTTTCGCGTGGGTTTCCACCGGGTACTCCGGTTTCCCCCACAAGTCCAACGACGTGTGGTATAGGTGAATTGGGTAAGCTAAATTGTCCGTAGTGTATGTGTGTGGATGAGTGTGTATGGATGTTTCCCAGTGATGGGTTGTGGCTGGAAGGGCATCCGCTGCGTAAAACATATGCTGGATAAGTTGGCGGTTCATTCCGCTGTGGCGACCCCTGATTAATGAAGGCACTAAGCCAAAAAGAAAATGAATGAAAGAATGAATGAATAAATATTTATTAATATCAGAATGTTCCCACACCTTACTTAAAAAAAATTGTCCTAACTAGAGCTGGGCAAAAATTAATCGCGATAATTGGCATCCAAATTAAAAGTTAGTTTTTGACATCATTTAAGTGTGTGTACTGTGTATATGTATTATGTATATATAAATACACACAGCCATGCACATATTTGAGAAAATGTTTATTGCTATTTAGATATAAAAAACATACGTATAAGTTGGCGTTTCTGTGTGGAGTTTGCATGTTCTCCCCGTGTTGGCGTAGGTTTCCTCCGGGTGCTCCTGTTTCCCCCACAATTCCAAAGACATGCAGTACAGGTGAATTGGGTAAGCTAAATTGTAGTGTATGTGCGTGTATGGGTGTTTCCCAGGGTTGCAGCTGGAAGGGCATGCGTAAAACATATGCTGGATAAGTTGGCGGTTCATTCCGCTGTGGCGACCCCAGATTAATAAAGGGACTAAGCTGAAAAGAAACTAAATGAATGAATATATACGTATATGATACAAATTATGTATACATTTAAATACCTCTGTAAAAAAATGTTTTTTATAGTTTTGTTTCTATGTGTGTGTGTGTGTATCACATATACATAAAATATACAATACACAGAGTATATTATGTCAACACAAACTTTTATTTTGGATGTGATTAATCGCGATGTGCTTTATGTGATAAATCTTTGCCCAGCACTATCCTAACATTTACATAACTGTTGCAAATTGTTAGTGAAGGTTATGTTCATTAAAATGTATTCAGTATGCCAATTTCTTATTATTATCAGTGCTGAAAATCTTTTGCTATTTTTGAGGTAAATAAAATGTATTTGATAAATAAAAAGCATCAATGAACAGCTTTTAATTTTAGCATCTTTTAAAATATAAAAGTATATATTTAATGTCACTTTTGATCAATAAATCTTTTCTAATTATATTAATCTGTGCTTTTTTTTTTTAATTGCTGTATAGGCGTTGTGCTGCTTGCCTGTTTGTAGAAGTGCATTTCTCGCGGACCTCTCGGAGGAGGCTGGAGCTGTTTCAGGATTGTTCCATCAGGATGCTTCAAAACACCTGCACAAAAAATACAATGGAAAGAAAAAAAAAACACTGACACTTCCTTATCAAGACATTTTGTGAGTAATTTGAGTCTGAACGGTTATATGAAAGCCAGGAAAACATCTGAAGAGAGAGAATAAAGCCAATGATCGAGTGTATAAAAATTACAATTAAGGCAGTAATTTCAGGATTTAAGAACTAAATGGGGTGACAAGATAGTGCACTGGGCGACATGGTGGCTCAGTGGTTAGCACTGTTGCCTCACAGCAAGAAGGTTGCTAGTTTGAGTCCCGGCTGGGTCAGTTGGCATTTCTGTGTGAAGTTTGCATGTTCTCCCCGTGTTGGCGTGGGTTTCCTCCGGGTGCTCTGGTTTCCACCACAGTCCAAAGACATGCGCTATAGGTGAATTGAATAAACTAAATTGGCCGGCCGTAGTGTATGTGTGTGAATGTGAGAGTGTATGGATGTTTCCCAGTACTTGGTTGCAGCTGGAAGGGCACCTGCTGTGTAAAACATATGTTGGATAAGTTGGCGGTTCATTCCGCTGTGGCGGCCACTGATGAATAAAGGGACTAAGCCGAAAGAAACTGAATGAATGAAGATGGTGCACTGATGAGTGAAATGCAAGCACACCAAAGCATTTATTTGATCAAAATTACAGTAAAAATAAAATTGTGAAATATTAAATTTATATAAGAAAAATATATTTTAATATGTAAAAAGTTTATCTACTCCTGTTATGGAAATGCATCATCAGTAGCACACGTTCCTCCAGACATCATACACTGTAAAAAACAATGTCAATGGGAATGGTTTTGAATGATTTCAATTGTAAAGAAACTGTAAAAATGTAAGAAATTCCATTTTTCCAGTAAGATGAAATTTTATGGAAGATTTTAAAAAGTTGTTCTAGATTATGATCATAAAATTGCTCCAACATAAATAGCAATTTTTCCATAATTTACAAAAAGGTGACACGGTGGCTCAGTGGTTAGCACTGTGGCGACCCCTGATGAATATAGGGACTAAGCCGAAGGAAAATGAATGAACTAAGATGGAATAGTTTATATACCATTAATTTCTTATTTACAACAAGAATCATTTTTTTTTATTTTTGGTTTTTTTTTTTTTGGGGGGGGGGGGGGTTCACCTTTAATGGATAGGACAGTAGAGAGTGTTGACAGGAAAGCGTGGAGAGCAGATAGACCTCGAGGCGGGAATCGAACTCATGTGTCGATGCACTAACCACTACGCCATTGGCGCGACTATTTGTTATATTTGTTGTCTTAAAACTGTTAAAATGCTGCAGTAAAAATCCGTAACCTGGTTAACAGTACGTTTCCTTAATATATACAGTAAATAACCGTAAATGCATGACACTTCACTTTTTAAGCTTTTTTCTTATGAGTTAAGTACATTATAAGTTTTATGTTGATAAATAACGTTCATTGCATTGCTTTACGTTTAGCAGTTGTGTGAATGACACTGAGCACCTTTTATATGTTAATATGCTTGTGGGAAAAGTGCTTTCTCATACTGTATGACTGTTTGCTTTCTCATACTGTATGACTTTCTCATCAGCACATGCTTATCGGTTGTGTTTTTGTCTGTGTGACAAAGCTATGTTGTGTTTATGTTAGTACTTCAAAACATTGGTGTATGACTATAAATGAATGAAATGCAGTAATGCATTGTAAAAAGTGACCAAGGTGGCTGCTACAGCTACTGCAACTGCTTGAGTGTCTCTGCACCTGCAGGCTTTTGTCTTCACTTGGTTTAAACGGGTCAGTTTCACTTTTCATAGTTCAGATCCCATTCACACTAATTAACACACATACACTACGGACAATTTAGCTTACCCAATTCACCTATACCACATGTTTTTGGGATTGTGGGGGAAACCGGAGCACCCAGAGGAAACCCACGCCAACACGGGGAGAACATGCAAACTCCACACAGAAATGCCAACTGACCCAGTTGAGGCTCGAACCAGCGACCTTCTTGCTGTGAGACGATCATGCTACCCACTGTGCCACCATGACGCCTGCTATCCCATTTAATAAATACAAAAACGTAGAATTTTATTTTACATTCATACTTCATAGCGTAGTTTAACTGTAAAATTCCAGCAACTACAGCAGCTGTTTTCTACCGTAAAGTTAGTTTTTACAGTTTAAAATGATGATTTGCCGTAATGCAGTAATTATTATGCTATTATTATCAATGTTGTAAACAGTTAGTAATGTTTTTGTGGAGTATATGATTTCAAGATTCTCTGATGAACAGAAAATGCTAAACAACTGTCACGGTTACTACAGTAAACCTGGCTTTGTAGTGGAAACATTAATCAAAACTCCTCATTTTGAAATCATTGTGACTTGATGCTACAGAACTGTCATTTCCTTAACACAGGAACAGCAAGACAAAGTGCTGACCACTGACAATCTGGCGGTCCATCAGATAACAGTTCACTTCTCGTTCATTCAGAAAATCCCCATGACAGAGCCACCAATAATGCACATGAGCGTTACTACAGCAGAGGAAATGATGTCATCTCACTGCTAGCAGAGGCAACGTAATGCCTCTTTTTCATAGGAATCACCAGGACAAGATTCCACGTTAAACAAAGTGACAACAAATCATGTGACATTTCAGTAAACTACAGCTCTCTAATACTTTTGACATACAGTAAAACATATCTCAATCCAAAAAGCCCATTAGGAAAACCTGCGCAAACGTGACATTTTATTTTATGGGAAAATGTCACATGAATATAAAGACTCCTTTTGGAATTTTTGTCAAAATTTTGGTCATATTAATGGAGTTTTTGTGCAAAACAGACTATGATTATACATGGGATAAATTGTCATGCAGGTATTTAAAGTTAAATCTTTAAGAATTTCTGTAAGAGTTTCCATTTATCCAGTCGGATGAACTTTTATTATGGATGGTCTGGATGAGTTTATGGAGTCCAGTTTATGATTTTAAAAATTGCTCCAACATAAATAGCCTAAATATTTTGCTATAATTTACTTATCTTTGTCTTTTATACATCTTTTATACCTTTATACTTTGCACTACTTTAAGAAAAAAAATACTCTTTTTATTTTAATCTTTTAAAATATGATTGTCCTACAATTTATTAGTATTATTATTTTTAAACACTATATATTTTAACTACAGGTCAAAACGTTGCTCCAATTTTGCATAAAACATGTTACACTGAATGACGTTGGAACATTATTTTACTCAGCTATTTGACTCATTATTTGACTTATTTTACATTGAAAGTAACACAAACAAACTAATATTCCGATGGGATTTCACAATCATTCATTGTTTCTTAAATCTAATGTAAAAAGTTAACTACAAACATGCTTAATTCGTTTTGAAAACACGATATAAACTGACCAGTATTATTGATCCCGCATTTATGTCCGGCCACCTGATGAGAGAAAGGCACACATCCGTCCAGGAGCCCCTGTTTAACTGACCCGTGGTGATTATTTCCATTCTCCAGTTTTACCAGAGTAAACTTTAAAGATGATGAGTCCACTATCTGACCATCTGCAGACATATCCAGCCTCAAAATTATCAGAGTTCACTCGAAGCTCGCAAAACTTCTGTTAATGGTTGTCCATGCTATCTGACTGTCATTCTACGTTAACATTAAACGCTCGTTAAAAGGTTAAATGTTACTGGTCGTACGCGATTCTGAAGTTTGCGTCCATTCACTCGCATATGAGGCTTGTTTTTTTCCCATCTTCACTGATGGAGCGCAACGCGTCGGGTTACTGAATGAATCGTGACGTTACAGCGAGGTCCACCAATCAAAGTCGGCGTCGGCCCAGGTTGAGTTCCTGAGGGTCGCGTCGTTCGGGTGATTGAATGAGTCGTGACGTGCGCACGCGTTCCACCAATCAAAGTTGGCGTCAGCACAGGTTGAGTTCTTGAGCGTCGCGTCGTTCGGGTTACTGAATGAGTCGTGACGTGCGCACGCGTTCAAGCGTTCGAGTTGACGTTCACACAGGTCGCGTTCAAATAAAGCAAAGTTGTTTTCATGCGCTTGCCAACTTTTTAATTTGCATGTTTTTTTTTTTGTCTTTCTCCCCCTTTAAACTGTTATTCAGTCTAACAGAAAGATAAAATCCAAATGTAAGTGTTTTTTTATTGTACTTTATCACTTTTCTGTACATTTCAATAACATTGCACGTTTTTAAAATATTTGTTTCTCAAAATATTTTCCGTCCTGAGCCATAAAACTCCACTTCAGCAGCACTTACATGCGTTAAAATTGTTATTATATCTTCTGAAGGTTTTAGAGGTTTTTATGTTCATACTCATTTCTGTGATATTTAATTGAACATTTTGAACCGCGAGAATTTTTTTTAAAACTTTTATACATCTTATTTTATAAATCTTTATTTTTCCTGACAAGAAAGTTTATTCCTAGAAATTAATGTAATTTTGGGCATATGCAATAATGCATAATTTGCATATTTAAAAAAAAAATTCAACACGGTGGCTCAGTGGTTAGCACTGTCGCCTCACAGCAAGAAGGTCACTGGTTCGAGTCCCGGCTGGGCCAGTTGGCATTTCTGTGTGGAGTTTGCATGTTCGCCCCGTTTCCTCCAGGTGCTCTGGTTTCCCCCACAGTCCAAAGACATTTGGTACAGGTAAATTGAATAAACTAAATTGGCCGTAGTGTATGTGTGTGAATGAGTGTGTATGAGTGTATGGGTTTCCCAGTACTTGGTTGCAGCTGGAAGGGCATCCGCTGTGTAAAACATATGCTGGATAAGTTGGCAGTTCATTCCGCTGTGGCGACCCCTGATGAATAAAGGGACTAAGCTAAAGGAAAATGAATGAATGTCTCACAACATCGGTTTGACATTGTTTATTTAACATCAAACTTGTACATAGAACTTTTCTGAGAGACAGCAAAAAAATTCAATAATTTCACACACAAAAAAACAGGTCATCAAAATGCTCGATGTAACATTGTTTTGTTGTTGTTCTGCTATAGAAACAGATCAAGTACATCTTTACGCATGAGAGTCCAAGTATGCCAAATTAGATTTTAAATGACATAAAACAGTACCCAGCAGATCCAGAGACCACAATTCAACACATTTAGAAAGATTCGATATCATTTTAAGTACACTAAAAGTCAGTGATCAGTTAAGGTCACATGTGAATTTAATAGGCAACACACTCAAAGAGGACACGAGAAGCTGGACGTTTGGTTTCCATTCAAATTCATACATTCTGTCATAACAAACAAGTCACATTTCCAACTCATACTAAGGTGTTTTTTTTGTTTTGTTCAAGTTTCAAAAGGTAGCATGTCTACTACAGTAACATGACCAGTGTTCAAGCACAGGAACACATTTAGAAGTGTTTAGCTGAACCAGAATGCATCAGTCATATTATAAAGCCTTTAAGCAGAGAACAAGAGAAAATAAATATGTATTGCTTAACCACCACCCAGATACATTAGAATATACACACTGCAAATAATGCTTTTCTTACTTGAGAGTTTTTGTCTTGTTTCTAGTCCAAACATCAAAGAATTTGTGCATCCAGACAAGTAATAATGTTTTATTTTCAGAAATAGTAAGTCATAATTAAGTGAGTTTTGCATAAAAACAAGCTAAATAGTCTGCCAGTGGTGTAAGCTAAATAATCTTGCTTTCGGGCTGAAGTCAGTTTATTTTCATTATCCCATAGGCAGATAATTAAGCTTATTTTAAGGAGACGTTCACTTATTTTTACTTGTTTAGACAATGCTTCTTGATTTAAGAATTTTGTAGACATTTGGACGACAAACAAGACAAAAACTGTAAGCATTTTTTGCAGTGTACTATAGGTCTGAGAGCAGATCACTGGAAACTCTCAACCATACAGTATCAAACACACACATACACAGGGTAATATAATCACACTTTTAATCCCACTACCCCAACACACACACACACATACACATAAAGCGAAAACGCATGAATCTCTATCAGTGAGAACAGTGGAAATGCTCAGGCTTCTTTGCGTTTGATGATCAGAGGACCGACGTTGTCTCCCGTTTCTTGATTGTGTCTAGCATGAGCACCATCGCAGAATGGAAACTGGAAGAAAGAGACATTTGATTAGAAAAAGAAAGAAAGAAAGCGATTGCAGACGAGTCAGCAATATCGCCGAGACTAAAAACCACATGAATCTCACAACTCATGATTGATCAAAATGGGAGCACGTGAGTTTGGAGCACAAAAAGGAACTGAGACTTTATGGAAGAAATTAATACATATATTTAGCCAGGATGAATCATATTAAGGGTGACTAAGTGGTTAGCACTGTCGCATCACAGCAAGAAGGTCGCTGGTTCGAGTCCCAGCTGGGCCAGTTGGCATTTCTGTGTGGAGTTTGCATGTTCTCCCAGTGTTGGCGGGGGTTTCCTCCGGGTGCTCCGGTTTCCCCCACAGTCCAAAGACATGCTCTATAGGTGAACTGGGTAAACTAAATTGGCCGTAGTGTACGAGTGTTTGTGTGAATGAGTGTGTATGGGTGTTTCCCCATTACTGGATTGCAGCTGGAAGGCCATCCGCCGTGTTAAACACATGCTGGATAAGTTAGCGGTTCATTCCGCTATGACGACCTGTGAATTTCCGAATGAATATCCACTGATTGAAGTATACGCTGAAAATGCATCGCAGTTTTCAACACTGGTAATATTAGGAAATGCACTAAATGAGCTTATTAGAAAGTATTCTGCTGGATTATATTATAATTTCATACAGGAATGAATTAGATTTGAAAGTAGAGAACAGCTATTTAACATATTTAATGTTCTACTGTATTTTGATCAAATACATTCAACCTTTTAAATAAAAAAATATTTTAAAACGCTATAAAATAATACTAACTGAAGCAATTTAAATGGTATTCCATTTCTTTTGACAGCGACTCTAAAGCATTACTCGTGAGAACGTGAAAGATATAAAAATGATGAAGTGTATTATAATAAAAACGTTAAATAATTAAAATCATATAGTTTAAAATAAGCATAGTTTAAAAATGCAAAAGCCACATATCGAGTTTAATGATCTTCAATTTTCAAACTGGTGTTACAATAATAACAAGGGGTTTCCGAATTCTACATAAAGCCCCTTTAATATACAGACTATTGGCTTAAAAAAAGGACGTGACTTGCAAATGATGCAGAAACGAGTTCATGGCAGTTTGATTCGCCCTTGTAAAACATGACTTGCAAGTTTTGCAGGAGCTAATGGGAATGCTAACAGACAGGTTAAAGGTACATGCCTGGATTCAATCACACCCAAGTGCAAATATAGACCTTTGTCTGATTTCATGAAGGTTAGTTTCAGGAACCGGCATTTGCAGAATGTTCAATCACAGTAAACAGTGCAAATAGTGTGATTTTCATTTGGACAGCTGGCAGCGATACACAAACACTCACATTTACTCTGAATTTTCAGTATAGACCCTTTTTACAAGAATTTTATGATGCATTTAATGGTCGGTCGTCATTAGGGATGCAACAATTATAGATTTTGGTTGTACGATTTTAGTCTGAGAAATAATCACGGTTTGACGGTTATCACGATTATTATGCATTCATTCATTCATTTCAAAACACTGCTAGTTTAGTAAATCACAAGAAAACTCCTTATATTTTAAAGAGTTATTTATTGCTGCTCAGCAACCAAATAATACAGCACAAAATAATAATAAAAAAACAAACAATAGTCCATTTCTCTCTTTGGACTTAAAAAGAAGAGAAAACTGTTTTTGATTTTAAACATAATAATTTTACACTTAAACTAAATGACAGAACAATGAATAAATAAATAAATTCATTCATTCATTCATTTTCTTGTCAGCTTAGTCCCTTTATTAATCTGGGGTCACCACAGCGGAATGAACCGCCAACTTATCCAGCATATGTTTTACGCAGCGGATGCCCTTCCAGCTGCAACCCATCACTGGGAAACATCCATACACACTCATACACTACGGAAATTTAGCTTACTCAATTCACCTATAGCGCATGTCTTTGGACTTGTGGGGGAAACCGGAGCACTCGGAGGAAACCCACGCAAACACGGGGAGAACATGCAAACTCCACACAGAAACGCCAACTGGCCCAGCCGGGGCTCGAACCAGCGACCTTCTTGCTGTGAGGCGATTGTGCTACTCACTGTGCCACCATGCTGAATAAATAAATTGTATTTGTTTTAATGTAAATCTAAGCTATATATTAGCTAAGTATTTAAATGAACTGTTGTTATCATCTTTGTTCATATATACATAATCTTTTTTTAATTTGTAATAATTCGTCTAGCACATCTTTTGTTTGCATTGCACAAAAAGGCACGCACAACTCTCACCGCTACAGCGTGAGATGTTTTCAACTGGGTGCGCTTGGAAGGCACAAGCACGTCGCTCCCTATATATTTCCTCCATTGGAAATAACGAACTTGTGTGCGAAAAAGACGCAATATGTGAACGGCCTGCTGCTGTAAGGTGTCTCAGCCATAGTTAATCCAGTGTGCGTGCTTATTAGCCTCAGCGTATAATCCCAGAACTAGCGCACAATTGGCATAACTTAAGTTATTTACTTAGTTGAGTTGCAGCAGTTTTGTTCTGTGCAACAGAAACGCAGAGTTGAGAAGCCTTTACGATTAATAAACCGTGCCGAATTAAAGTGCAGTTAATAGTGAAATCGGTTAATCGTTGCATCCCTAGTCATCATCATCTTAGATCCTTGAAAGTTTTTAATATTTAAATCTTTTAAAAAAAAGAGAGAATATATTTATATGTATATATCCATGTACTATATCGTCTAATAAAACTAATTAACGCTTATGTGAGGTGTTCGTAATGTAGCATCTATAGACAGGACAGTAAATTTGACATTATTCTCTCTTCCGGCTGCCATTATCAATCTCACATGATTTTTATTCCTTTTTCTGTAAGTCTTAATAACACCATCACTGAGTTTTTCTTTTATTATTTCAGCAAATAGGATTGTAAAAATAATGATTTGTTGTACGCTCCCATTCACTGCACTCTAAGTTTACCCAACTATGACGACTGCCGCTGCTGAGAAACCCGGAAATGTGAAAAAGCGCCATTGTGATTGATAATGTTAAGTTGAAGGGTTTCATTAGGTTCTTGCTCACTTTTTTGGATCTCCAGCACCTACAGTACACCGCTTTGTCACCCAGGTCCTCGATGTCGAACGCATGCACCACTTTGGGGTTGTCTTTCTGCAAATCAAGGTTGACTTTTGGCTTCACACATTTGGAATTGTGGAAAAATGTTTTGTAGACGAGGAGTCCCACTGCTGCGGCTCCGAACGTCACAGAAACCGCAGCGATGATCTCAGCTGGAGGACAGAAGAGATGTTACCATACACACACGCATTCATCTGTATTAAATCAACTGTATCAAAATCATCAACTGCAATAATAATAATGATGATAAATATTAGAGCATTTCCCAGAGATGGATTGCAGCTGGAAGGGCATCCGCTGCGTAAAACATATGCTGGATAAGTTGGCGGTTCATTCCGCTGTGGCGACCCCAGATTAATAAAGGGACGAAATGAAAATGAATGAATGAATGAATATTAGAGCGATTCAAAACTAAACAGAGATATGATCACAAACTGTAAATTGTGGGCACTTGTGATCCATACACTGCACCCGCAGCTGTTTTTCAGTCGTTTAAAACCCATCATGTCCCTGTCAGAGCTCTAATTCGGCAGTTTTTAAAACAATCTTTTGGATATTCTTCAGCGATTTAGTCATTATTGATGCCGTTATAGCTCGTAAGTGTCTGCTTTTATATTTGTTGAAGGTTTCTTTTGCTTAGACTTTGCATTTGAGCAATTTGATGCAAATGTCAACGTTGCCGTGAAAAAATTAAGTTTTCACCAAATTAGCGAAACCGTTTCTCCATTTCTACAGTACTTTAAAAATACTCAAAAATGTCTCTGTCAGTTTTTTCCAAACAATTATATTTGGTTTACCAAAGTCACAATTTCACATCCATAGAGAAGCCTTTTCTTCATAAATGCAAAACTTTTAAATAAAATAAAATCAATAATTTTTGTTCTAACTCTTATCCTTTTGATTAGCATTATTTATTTTTGGTTGTGCAGTTTAATTCACTGAATTTCCACAAAGCACGTTGTAAACTGTAAACTTGGATTATGGATGTGACCAAAAAAAGTATGCATGTTTATTTTCCTCATTTCAAATATAAAAAATGTTTACAGATTGATATTTTTCTGATCTCATAACTGTGGTTAGTTGTTTTGGAAAATATAAACAGATATTTCAATATAAAGTTAACATATACGTTCTCTGTGTGTTAAGTTTTACTGCAAATGTCACATCCATAACGCTGGAATTGCTAATTAATTATAAATACAATAATAATAATAATAATAACAATAATAGATAAGCAATGTTAAACATGTAAAGATATTGTTACTTGTATAACTGATGAAAAGTTTTATAAGGATTATAGGATTTATAACTAATTAAAAATAACTGAATTACATATTAATTTTGCTACTAAACATTATGATAAACGTAAACTTTTACCAGTCTCTGATTGTACAATCCTACCAGACACATATCTACTACTTCACATATTTGTATAAAGACGGCATATCATAATATTGCTAAAAAATTACGCTGTTTAAAACTGAAACATACATTATTATATTTTCATATACATAATAAAGAGCTTATGTTCATTTGATGAAGTACTTATAATATCGTATCACATGTAATGCACGACGATAACATATTTGAAACGTTAAACACTGAAATTGCCTTGCATTAATAATAATAACGAAATCCAAGTCACTTACTGAAACTATATTTAAGTGATGAAAACTGATACGATGCGAGATGGTCTATTAAGCTCCCAACTATAAATCGCTCAAATGAGAAACAGTGAGACATCTAAGACTAATAATCTACACATTACAGTCTGTTGACGTGTATTAGCGAATTCTCCAATTATTTCATTTGTTTATTTGCTGTTAAACTACTGCTAGAATCTGACGACAGAAAATACAACACACTCAGCATGAGAATAAGAGCACATTCAGCACAACAAAACACATCTACGCAACGTAATCAATACGAGCTTTACCTTTATGGAAGGAGTTTGAAGCGCTCATGATGAACTATTATTGTTTGTATAAATATGAATATTATTTGCTCATAATTTTGGGATCTTCGAGCGTCCTCAAGGCCAAATGGAGAATTCCCGCTGTTCAACTGTGCGCTGTATTTACGCAGGAAGCGAACTATCGCGCCTGGGAAAGACTTTTATTTTGAATGTACGGCTGTCTTCCGTTTATACAAGTGATCGGTGAAGGTTGTGCTAGGGGATCCATCAGAATTCGCACACTTGGCTACCATAAAGTAAAAAATAATATGTTAATAAATGTAGTAAAAATAAAATGATAAATAAATGTAGTAAAAAGAATAGCTTACAAAAGAAGCACGGCTGGATTCAAAAATATGTCTACATTTCGACATGTACAGTCATATTACACATTTATACTAATGTACATAATATTTTACAATGTTTATAAGAAACTATTTCCCTAAAATAGGTACCAACTTAAGACCTAATTCAGACCCAAATAAAAGTGTTTTTAGTGTTTTGTTATTATATAATAAAACTACAATTATTTAAAATAATCAGAATGAAATGAATGTGAATTGTTTCAAAACTTAAACACAATTTGTAATTTAGTTTTTATAATTTAGCAGCTATCTGTATGTAAACACGCACGAGCAAGTAAATTAAAGTATTTATATTGTGTTCGTTTTCAAAACCTTTAGTATACACTTTTATTCTGAAGTGGGATTACCGGAAGTCCTGCGCTCCAGTGCCGAGATCACGTTGACAAACACACACGTGTGTCCACAGCAAGCATGGATCTCTCCAAGTGGTGCAATCTAAAGACCGAACCGAGTTTAAAACATTTGACAGAGGCAGGATTCGGTGTCCCGAAAGAAAAACAGCGCGTGCCCGTGCAGGAGCTGGTGAAGGCGCACATTGAGTCCTTCGATCAGGCGGTTACTGATGGATTATGTCGGGTTGTGGAGGTGAGATGCAGACATCACGTTTATACTGTACACATGAACATACTCTACAAATAACGTTACTTGGACACAATAAAAAGTCTATGGTTCTTTATTATTCTCTATCGTGTATTTCGTGCTGTCACAAATACATTGTTTACGGTAATATTTGTTTCGTCATTTATATGAGCGCATCACAGGGATGTAGACAGGAACACAGTATTGTTATTTATTTTTTATTGCAGTATAACACGTACAATAAGGCAAAATTTAAGTAAACATGTTCATCAAAACAGAACAGAGCACAAATAATAAAGATAATCAAACAAATAAACATAAAATAAACAAAATTTAAATCATAAAGCAAACAACCATACAAAAAATGTTTTTCCATTACGTACAGGCTCTTTTTTCAATAAACTAAACAGACTTCTCCCCAAATAAAATTAACACATTTAAAGATTAACAGTATAACCAAAATTCATTTTGAAAAATAAAACAAAAAAAGATATATTATTCAATAAAAATGATGCAGACAGAAACATGAATAACAGCATCTGAGAAAGTGTCATCTTTAAAGTTCAATGTTTACATTCTGCATTTTATATCACGATAGACCTGTAACCAAAATGTGTTTTATATTGAGTTAATTTGACTTTTCTATGTTTTTAATCAAACATTTGCCTTGCAGTTGGAAATAAAGTGAGAAATGTGATCACATATGAAGAACTATATTTTTGAGTATATACTTTAAATTTGTAAAAACAAAACCTTTACATGTGACAATATGCAATATATAAACTAGTCATTGGTTGACAGAAATGTTACTATATTGTGTTATATATCAGTACTATACGCTTTCACTTTATATCAGTATATTACATGACTTCAATTATGACGTGAGATTTTTGGCATATCGCCCAGCCCTACTTTACGAACATAAACAAATGTTTGTGTTCAGGCTATTCCTCCTATGGAGTTCCTGTACAAGGGTGACAGGATCAGTCTGTCGTTTGTGGAGGCCATCATTCACACTCCATCAGTGTCTAAAGGAGGAATCAGCAGAGACCTGCGGGTCTTCCCTGCCGAGTGCAGAGGCAGGCGCTGCACATACAGAGCCAAGCTGGTGGTAAGTCATTTATTATGGGACTAAATATGGTGACGTATTGCCAGAAGAGCTGCTAGTTTACTAGTACTCTGCTATATGACATTTTACTGGATTAATAAAAATATATTCATGATAGGTTTGCTAAAAGTAAATAGGATACAAAATTTACCCATGCTCCTAATTTTATGCATTTCATCCTAGTCCATGTTATGTGTATATTCCATGTACTTTTAAGTAGTATAATTAAATGTAAATATTGTTACTTGTATTAATCCTATAAATGTGTAAAGGTTTACTGCTGATACATTCAACAAGTGTTTTTCTCTATTGAACATCCACAAGTGTAAAATATCCTCAATATTTAGTCAAACTCAAGTGGTTATAAGCTTTTATGAATTTCATTCTTCTGGAATGTTAGAAAAAAAAGCAGCCATTGACATCCTCGGTACAAAAAAATACTATGGAAGTCTTTGGCAATTATTTATTTTCATCATTCTTCATTATATCTTCCTTTGTGTTCAACAGAAGAAAGAAATTCAAACAGGATAAGTACATGCTAACATAATATTTATTTTTGGGTGAACTATGCATTTTAATGATCATAGTAGCTAAACATTGACACTCTTAGATATGCATGTATATTATTTTTTAACTCAATATATTTTTCATGCTTAAAGTTGGACAGTACAAATAAAAATGTTTTTCCATTAACTTAAAATGATAGTTGTTCGCTCATAAATGAAAATTTACTCACCCTCGAGTGGTTCTAAACCTTTAAGTTTCCCTTTTCTGCTGAACACAAAGATATTATGAAGCATTTAACCATTGACTTCCATAGTAGGTGGGAAAAATATTATCCAAGTCAATGGTTACTGGTTTCCAACATTTTTCAAAATATCTTCTTTTGTTTTTAACAGAAAAAAAACTGTGACGAGTGACAGTTAAGTAAATGATAACAGATATTTTATCCCTTTAATAAAGCATTGAATAAAGCACATTTTGAAACCACTCCTATAATATCATGCTGCAAAGAGGAATTTTCAGCTTATCTTGCATTATCTCAAAAGCAAAATAAATAGCTATAATCTAATATGAACCATATGAGCAAAACTGCATTAAACGTATTCCCTGGCATCCAATGAATTCTAGGCTACCAAGAACTTAAATTAATTCAGACGCTGCAGTAATCAATGTTGAGACTATTTCAAATATCAAAATAAAGCATCACTGTTTTGTTTTTACAGGCAGACGTGAGTTGGTCGGTCAATGGCATTCCTAAAGGAATCATCAAACAGTCTCTGGGTCAGATGCCGATCATGGTCAAATCAAAACTCTGCAACCTTCACGGCCTCTCACCCAAAGAACTCCTCGAGCACCATGAAGAAGCGGAGGTATAAGGCTGCATTTACACTGCAGATCTTGATGGTCAAATCCGATTTTGTGATTGTATTTGTTTTTTTTTTGTTTTTTTTTCTTTTCTTTTTCTGCTTACATCTTTTAAAAGTGACTGTATTCGCTGTCTGCATTTACACTGCACACGGAAAAGACACAATGACCTAGAAAAAAAGAGCAGGCGCTGACTGACAGCTGATAATAAAAGAGCGCTCTTTTCTCCATTCCTGTATTTAATCAGTTTTTTTTTTATAATTCTTTTTGACAAGTTGTTTTACTATAGTTTATGACAGAAAAGTTCTGATTTGGCCATCTAGATTTGCATCTAGTTCTAGATTTGACCATCTTTTAATCTAGGCTTTTTTTAAACCAATAGGCGTCTTAATGTAATGTCCATGGTGATATATGCAATAGTTTTATATTAGTTAATAATGTTAATGCTGATTTTTGTTAATAATGAAAATCCTGGATTTCACCAAATTTAAAAATGTTTGTAAGCAGACACTTGAATTTTGTTCAGTTTGAACTTTTCTGATGTCTTGTATAGAGAAAGAGAGCGTTTACTGCCATATCAGAATCTCTGGCTATGTTATGTTAAAAAACCAAATAGATAAACTGTATATACATTTTATAAATATGACTTTTCTGTAATAAAAATGTTATAACAACAAAAACACATCAACAGAAATAAATAATACATAAAATAAGATACAAATTATATCATTTTTTAATTACTCGCATTTAAAAATATTTCCTTTAAAGTCTCTCCAGATAAAAATTGTTGTCTGATAACATTAAACATAGGGCATTCCTAAAGTATTTGTTTAACAGTTTAATGCCATTGCAGTATTGACAATTTGGAGGAACTTCCCTTTGACTAAATGTTTATTACCAATAGGAAATGGGAGGCTATTTTATTGTGAACGGCATAGAGAAGGTGATTCGTCTTCTGGTCATGCCGAGAAGGAATTATCCCATTGCCGTGTCCAGACCCAAGTTTAAGAGCAGAGGACAGGGTTACACTCAGTACGGTAAATGCTGCATCTGCTCCAGATTGGACAATTTAATATGATTTATTAAAAGCAGAGATTGACTTTTAATATGTATTTTGCACAGCTATTTCAATGCGATGTGTGAAGGATGAACACACAGCTATTAATATGAATCTTCACTATCTGGACAATGGAACGGTGATGGTGAATTTCATCTACCGAAAAGAGCTGTTCTTTCTTCCCTTGGGATTTGCACTAAAGGTAAAGTACAGTCATCTTTGTATTGTTATAGTATTTGTTTTTCCTACTATGCAAGTCTATGTTCTATCTGATATGATTAGTTTCATTAACAGTGTCGTTTATATGCTATTATGTAGGGGTCTGCAATATGCACTGGCAGTTGTAATGTCAAATACATTTTATACAGACTTTTACCAGCCAATATACCAACACAAATACACACTCAGCAAAATAGTTTAAATTGATGTCAAAATGCCAGAAATGCAATATCTAAAAGAATATTGGAAACTTCATTAATCATTGATTTCCATAGAATTTGTTTATATGGTATTATATAGGGTCTGCAATATGTATTGGCATGTTTAATGTCAAATATATTTAATACAGACTTAAACCAGCCAATATACCAGGACAAAAACACACTCATCAAAATATTGTTTAAATTGATGTCAAATGCCCAAAAATGCAAATAGTTTTTTCCTCTATCTCATTATATTTTATTTCAACTAACATATTGCAGTTATTGCCATTTTTATTTCTTTGTATAATATACCTATATAGCAGTAATTTGTTATGATTTCAGTTTAGTAATTAGTAGTTATTTTGGTTAGTTGTCAATTTTTTATTTTTATGTTTTATCTTTTTAAGCTTTATTTAATATACTGACTTGCTCAATTTACTATTACACAGCATCTTTCCAAGTTATTAAAAACATCTACTTGATCTATTGATTTGTTTATATTATGATGTCAGACAGTTGTGTTTCCAGAGAGCTCTGCTGAATAATTATATTTGATCGGTTTCTCATGTAAAATGTCTTTACTTTTCCCATTAGGCGCTAGTGGATTTTTCCGATTACCAGATCTACCAGGAGCTGATTAAAGGTCGAGAGGATAACTCTTTCTATAAAAGCTGTGTCTCTGAAATGCTGCGCATAGTCATGGACCAGGGCTGCACCACTAAAGCCAAGGTGCTGAATTACCTGGGCGAGCGTTTCCGGGTCAAACTCAACCTCCCAGAATGGTTTACTCACGAGCAGTGCGCTCACTTCTTGCTAGAGTAAGTCCAAGCTGTACAGAAATAAAAATCTATTTTATAAGTAGAGCTGTAGGTAAAAGATATGTTTCCCAATGTTTTCCCCCTGAAAATAAGCCTTACCTCACTGTAAAGCCAAGTTTCCACCTGGTGTTACTTTATAGTTTCAGTGATCTGGAATAGTCAAAAATGGAAACTCAAAACATTTTATATGCCTTTCACACCTGTATTTCAATCACTCATTTGTGCTTGTACTTATTAAAATGCATTAAAATTGTGTTGTTGAGAGGGAGAAAAAAACAAAAATGACAATAACAGTGTAAAAATAGTCTACAAATACAAATAATAGTTTCTCTCACTGCACAACAAATACATTTTATTGAGCAAATTGAGAAGAAAAATGGATAAGAGTTCAAACAGATATTTTAGTGGCGAACAAAATTTATTCTGAACCAATTTACTGCTGCCATGTGGAAAATGAGTTTTAGAAATGCTTGGTGAATCTCTGTGATTCAACACAAATGTAAATTCCTGCCACGTTTTGCTTGCTTGATGTAATTTTGATGTATTAGTAATATAGTCACAATTTAAACAAAAATAATACATGACTTACATTCCTGAAAATATGATAGGGATAGTTAATGGCCAGAAATGAAAATTATCTGTGTATTAACTCAGCTCATCCTAAGATTTATTTTTGAGTAGAACATTAAAGAATCATTTTTTAGCTTAAATTGTGGTCCTTGATTCATAAAATGCAAATTGATGGCACACAGCCTCTGCAAATCAATAATATCTCATAAATGTGATGGTGTTTTTGCAGTGAATGTCTGTGTATTCACCTGAAGACTGATGTGGAGAAGTTCTACATGTTATGTTTGATGACACGGAAGCTCTTCAGCTTTGCCAAGCAGGAGTGTATGGAGGAGAATCCTGACAGTCCGATGTTTCATGAAGTTCTCACTCCAGGCCAACTTTACCTCATGTTCATGAAAGTAAATCACCTTTATCAAAGCTGACATTCATAGGCTCAACAGTGTGATTGGTTATAATGATCAGCACTGCAAAAAAAAATAAATAAATAAATGCAGCTAGCACGTTGATTAAAAAAAAAGATTCTTCAAAAACTTTGCTTAAAGTTTTCCCAAATGTTTTTCAGGAGAAAATGGAAGCCTGGTTGGTGTCTGTGAAACTAGCTTTGGAAAAGAGACCTCAAAGAGTTGGAGGACTGACCCCAGACTCTATGACCAAACTCTTTAACATGGGTACAGATCTCACCAAAGCCTTTGAGTATCTGTTAGCCACAGGAAACCTCATGTCCAAGACTGGTATGAAACTTACTGCATTATACAACATTAATAATAAATAAATACAAAATAAATAGGGGTGGGAATCTTTAGGGATTTCACGGTCTGATTCTGATACTGTGAGTCACAATTTGATTACACAATTCTGGACCTTCATTTTTTTCCCATTTCATTTCCATTTTCGCAAATACGTCTTTCCAACTGTATATTTTAGCCAGAATTTGAGTTTATATGCTCATGTTTTTGATTGAAATCTATGTATGACAGTATGGCCATCTTAAAAATGATTTATTTTGTTATAAACAAAGTAATATTCAACACGAACAAGCTCTGAATGCAACATTGAAAAAAATAGATTACAAAGAGCAGTTAAGAAGAGCTAACAGTTCATATTACAAAAACAAAGAAAAATGTTGTCAGTAAATATATTAAAAAATTATATTACGTTTGCTTTTAGTTCAGAGCTACAGTTAACTAGCTTTAATATAAATACAGTAGTCAAAATTAGAAGTGGATCAAAATGTTTTTTTCAATATTGACTTAAAACAAGAATGAGTGTTGTTCAATAGTTTTAGGATGACTTTAATGAAAGGTGATGAACCATTATAAATGTTGACTACTATAGTAGCCTAGTACACAATGCTTCATTCATTTGCAACACTTTCACTTTACAATCTAATTTGAGTACAGAATTGATTCTGAACTTTAAGAATGGATTCAGAATCACTAGAGAATGAATCGTAATGCATCGATTAATTGTTCTTGGTTTTTTCCCATGCCTATGAATAGTCGCTGAGTTTAAATGTGTTAACAAGCTTTGAATGCACTTCATGCCATTTTACAATTGATAGCATCTTGCCTTTTTAACCCCAGGTCTGGGCATGTTGCAGAACACTGGTCTGTGTGTTGTGGCAGACAAGCTGAACTTTATCCGCTACCTGTCTCACTTCCGCTGCGTGCACAGAGGAGCCGCCTTCGCCAAAATGAGGACCACATCTGTGCGAAAGCTGCTGCCGGAGTCCTGGGGTTTCCTCTGTCCGGTTCACACTCCTGACGGAGAACCGTGTGGACTTATGAACCACATGACAGCCCACTGTGAGATTGTGGCCCCAGTGTATCCCACAACCACCCTGCCAGGCCTTCTCTGCTCTCTGGGTAAATTACATCGTACACAAGATCCGGGGTTATAATTTAAATCTAGAAGTTATAAGTGCCTGTAATGAGGGCTGCATGAATTGTATGATTTTTCAAATGTTTATTTTGTTAAATGTTGATTAACTCACCCTCAAGCTATCTAATAGGTGACTATTTCTATTCAGTATGATTAAACGTTAATATTTAGCTATTAGAATGAAATTCATCTAGAATTGAAATTAACAAAAATATTGTCAAAACAATCCATGTGAGTCGGCACTAATTGCATAGTGGTTAGTGCATTAAAACCACTTTAATAATAAAAATGTATGTTTATTTTTTTCGCCAGGTGTGAATGCAGCAGACGGTAACTCAGGCCAGGCATATTCAGACTGTTTTCCTGTCATACTAGATGGGGCCATGATTGGGTGGGTGGAAAAAGAAGTAGCACCATCAGTCATTGAATCTCTCCGTAGATTTAAGGTGAGAAATAATATAGTTATAATTATAGTTATCCTAAAGTTTAAAGGGGATAGTTCACCCAAAACATTTAATTTCCTCACCCTCATGTGGTTCCAAATCTTCTTTTGTTAAACACAAAACAAGATATTTGGAAGGAAGCTGAAAATGTTTAACCATTGACTTCCATAGTAGAAAAAACAAGTACTATGGAAGTTACCATTGGGTTACAGCACAGGTGTCAATTCCAGTTTCTGGAGGGCTACAGCTCTGCACAGTTTAGTTCCAACCCTGCTCCAACACACTTACCTGTAGGTTTAAAACACACCAGAAGGACTCAATTAGTTTGATCAGGTGTGTTTAATTAGAGTTGGAACTAAACTGTGCAGAGCTGCGGCCATCCAGGAACTGGAATTGACACCTGTGGGTTACAGGCTTCCAACATTTTTCAAAATATCTTGTTTTGTGTTCAACAGAAGGAAGAAGCTCATAAAGGTTTGAAACAAGTAAAAGGGTGAGGAAATTATGACAGATTTGTGATTTTTGGGTGAACTATCCTTTTAATGATTTAATAAATTTCAATGCATGTCATCTGCAGGTGCTTGGAGAGAAAAAAGTGCCACCCTGGACTGAGATTGTTCTGGTTCCTCATACGGGTAAAGCCAGCTTGTACCCAGGCCTCTATCTGTTCACCACACCCTGTCGCATGGTTCGGACCGTCCGAAACCTCAGTCTGGGCAAGCAGGAGTTTATTGGGACATTTGAACAGGTGAGAACAGGATAGTTTTTGTAGAAACCCTGGTACTCGGCAAAAGAAATGACCCCAAATACATTACAAATCACTTTAGGTGAAATATGAACTAGCCTGCCATAGTTTACTATATAGTGCAAGTCAGGTTGCAGAAGTAAAAATCTAAATAGTTTTGTCCATATGGGAATGTTCAATACTAATACGAGCTGTGAGCTTAGTATATAAGTGCATTGAAGCTGCCAATCTGAATGCTTTCTTTTTATTTTAAATCATGCCATTTAACAACCGAGTTCTTGATTAAACTATTGACAGTAATTCTCCAATCATAAATTTAAAAACTTCAAAACAATTCTACAGTGCTTTCTACTGTTTCTTTTTACCTGTTGGCAGGTTTTTACCTGATCTCATCAAAAATAAAATGGAGGAAAATGCTTTTGAATGTCAGTCTACTACTGTTTTAAAGTAATTAAATATATGAAATATTTTGCAATCAGTTTAAAATATAATATCCACACTAGGGCTGGACGATATTGTAAAAATCTGATATTGAGATCATTTTATTTTTCTGCAATAAATATTGCGATATGGAAAAGTTACATGAGATAATTTAAATAGCACTATTTGATGGTTTTCTATGGAGTCTTAACAGTCACAATGCAAAAAAAAAAATGCTTTCCTTGTCTCGTTTCTAGTCTAAATATCTAAAAATTCTTAGCTCAAGTAAAAATATTGTTTTGTTTTCAACTTTTCTTTAAAATTTTCCTTTTCAAGTTTTTACTTAAAACAAACAAAACTATCTGTCAGTGGGGCAAGTATAATAGTCTTGTTTTTGTATATATTTGGGCTAGAAACAAAAAGAAAGAAATCATTTTTTTGCATTATGACTTAAGACATTTTTTTGTTGCACAAATCATATAAATTCCATATAAATACAGTAATTAAATACAATTCTGTAGCTACTGGTTACCTATAATTCAGACTCAACATTGCATATTTTGTGACGTGACTATTGCGATGTGCACATTGTGATATCGATGCTGAAACAATATCTTGTGCAGCCCTGGTCCATACACAACTCCAAATTAACTTCTTTTGTTGTTCTTACCAAGTGTATGTACGAGCCGTGTGTATTGTACATCTCATAGTTACAAGAATATGTATGTTTGTGCCCAGGTATACCTGAATGTGGGCATCTTTGAGAAGGAGATAGAGGACGGAGTGACCACCCATCAAGAGCTCTTTCCTCACAGTATGTTGAGTGTAGTTGCAGAATTCATCCCTTTCTCCGATCACAACCAGAGTCCCAGAAACATGTACCAGTGCCAGATGAGTAAGAACCTGTCTCCACTTTTCCACCTTTTATGGATATATGTGATAACATGCCTGCAGAAGTCAAAAATAAGCACGCTTTAAACTACATCTTACATAATATTGTCATGTTGTAGGTAAACAGACCATGGGCTTCCCACTGCACTCGTACCAGTACCGATCTGACAATAAACTGTACCGTCTACAGACACCTCAAAGTCCTCTGGTCAGACCTGCAATGTATGACCACTATGACGTCGACAATTACCCTATTGGTACCAACGCGATAGTGGCAGTCATTTCTTACACTGGCTACGATATGGAAGACGCTATGGTAAGGAAACTTTTCCATTTGCACATTTCATATGCCTCTTTTAGCATTTTTTATATAATAAATATATATATATATATATATATATATATATATATATATATAT
>CAIGQW010003411.1:4098233-4116590 GCA_903798125.1 Danio choprae | reverse complement strand
TATATATATATATATATATATATATATATATATACACACAGTTGCAAGTTCTTTCCATTAAACAGAAATTTGGGGGGGTGAATATACAGGAGGGCTAATAATAATTCCGACTTCAACTGTACATATTTTTGTGATCTTAACTTTCTCTAGATCGTCAACAAGTCTTCGTGGGAGCGTGGCTTTGCTCATGGTTCTGTTTATAAGACTGAAATCATAGACCTTTCAGAGAAGATCAAAGGCGATGACAGCATTGTGTTTGGGGTGAAGCCGGGCGACCCTAAAGTTATGGACAAGCTTGATGCAGATGGACTGCCATTTATCGGCTCCGTGCTGAAGTATGGAGACCCTTTCTATGGCTACATCAGTCTCAACACCGGCCAGAGCCATGTGTATTTCTACAAGTAAGGCATCACTTTTGTTTTTTTTATTTTTGTTTAGTAATAAAATAGCCTCTAAGTATAATCATGTTAACTTTTATCTTAGTATTGTTTTTTATTATTCTTTTTCAATTCATTTTTCAATACACTTTATTTTAAATTTACATTTTCATCATTTAATTTAATTATTTGTGTACGCTTAAATGTTACTTTTTAGGGATAAACTAATACCATTTTTTTTTACATCCGATCCAATGCAAAAAATACAGAATATCGGCCGATACAGATACTGATCTGATAATCCGAGTTACAGAAACAATCACATAAATACAGTCAAGGCCAAACGTTTTGAGAATTACATAAATATTGGAAATTGAAAAAAAAAAAAAAGGTTGCTGCTAAAGTTTTTATAATAGCAATTTGCATATACTCCAGAATGTTATGAAGAGTGATCAGATGAATTGCATAGTCCTTCTTTGCCATGAAAATTAACTTAATCCTGAAAAAAAACTTTCCACTGCATTTCATTGCTGTCATTAAAGGAGCTGCTGAGATCATTTCAGTAATCGTCTTGTTAACTCAGGTGAGAATGTTGACGAGCACAAGGCTGGAGATCATTATGTCAGGCTTATTGGGTTAGAATGGCAGACTTGACATGTTAAAAGGAGGGTGATGCTTGAAATCATTGTTCTTCCATTGTTAACCATGGTGACCTGCAAAGAAATGCGTGCAGCCATCATGTTGCATAAAAACAGCTTCATAGGCAAGGATATTGTGGCTACTAAGATTGCACCTAAATCAACAATTTATAGGATCATCAAGAACTTCAAGAAAAGAGGTTCAATTCTTGTTAAGAAGGCTTCGGGGTGTCCAAGAAAGTCCAGCAAGCGCCAGGATCGTCTCCTAAAGAGGATTCAGCTGCGGGATCGGAGTGCCACCAGTGCAGAGCTTGCTCAGGAATGGTAGCAGGCAGGTGTGAGCGCATCTGCAAGCACAGTGAGGCGAAGACTTTTGGAAGATGGCCTGGTGTCAAGAAGGGCAGCAAAGAAGCCACTTCTCTCCAAAAAAAAAATCAGGGACAGATTGATCTTCTGCAAAAAGTATGGCAAATGGACTGCTGAGGACTGGGGCAAAGTCATATTCTCAGATGAAGCTCTGAGCGATTGTTTGGGGCATCTGGAAAAAGGCTTGTCCAGAGAAGAAAAGGTGAGCGCTACCATCAGTTCTGTGTCATGCCAACAGTAAAGCATCCTGAGACCATTAATGTGTGGGGTTGCTCACAATTTTGCCCAAAAACACAGCCATGAATACAGAATGGTATCAAAATGACCTCCAGCAACTTCTTCCAACAACAGTTTGGTGAAGAACAATGCATTTTCCAGCACGATGGAGCACCGTGCCATAAGGCAAAGTGATATCTAAGTGGCTCTGGGACAAAAACGTTGAAATTTTGGGTCCATGGCCTGGAAACTCATCAGATCGTAATCCCATTGAGAACTTGTGGTCAGTCCTCAAGAGGCGGGTGGACAAACTCCAAGAAGTTATTATGAAAGAATGGGTTGCCATCAGTCAGGATTTGGCCCAGTAGTTGATTGAGAGCATGCCCAGTCGAATTGCAGAGGTCCTGAAAAAGAAGGGCCAACACTGCAAATACTGACTCTTTGCATAAATGTCATGTAATCGTCGATATAAGCCTTTGAACGTATGAAGTGCTTGTAATTATATTTCAGTACATCACAGAAACAACTGAAACAAAGATCTTAAAGCAGTTTAGCAGCAAACTTTGTGAAAACTAATATTTGTGGCATTCTCAAAATTTTTGGCCACGACTGTACAAACTATTTTATTAAAAAAATACATTATAGACATAGATATACTGTATATAAATGGAGAAACAGCGCAAAGTTCTGCTGCCGCTTCGAAAATTTAGCAACACAAAGGGAAGATATCAATGCATTGTGGATTTGTGCAACATATTATTGAGCCTTTACTTTTAAATTTCAAGTACTTTGTGCGTGACGTGAAGGTAATAACGCATCTCCAGTGTTGGGATCTAACAGACACAGAGCAAAATGTATATGATTTAGAAACAACAATGAACTCTTGCAAATCAAAATAAAGTCCTTTAATGCAAAACTAAACATGTTTAAAAATAAATGCAGCATAGAAGCCGATCTGAGTATCGAATCGGTGCATCCCTATTACTTTTTTAATGTAATATTTCCCAAAAATCAGTTATGCTTGATACGTGTAAGCATATGACTATTAAAAAAATGCTAACTTGTATGCAGTTCATTTTATTATTAATAATATCAATTTATTATTATTTGTTTTTAATTAGTATTAATTAGCCTATATATCAGTTATCAACTTCCATATGTAACCAGTTATTGGAATAAGCCAAAATTTCCATCTGTGCATGTCTACAATATGTATTTTGCATTCATTGAATCTTTGGTTTCCACTGCAGCAGACACTGCAACCCATGTAAAACAGTGTAAAAACTTCAACTAAAAGCGTCAATCTTTATTAATGCACAAAATATTACATAAATGTGATCGTAGTTTTAATATGTTACCATTTATCACCCAGCTCTATTTCATGCCAGTGAATAAAATATAAAAACATTTTGATCTTATAACCACAGATGTAATTTCAGGCATTTAAAGGAACACTCCATTTAAAAAAAAAAAAAAAAGAGGACTCATTTTTCAACTCCCCTAGAGTTAAACCAGTTGAGTTTTACCATTTTTGAATCAATTCAGTTGATCTCTGGGTCTGGCGGGAGCACTTTTAGCTTAGCATAATTATTGAATCAAATTAGATCATTAGCATCTCGCTCAAATCACTAAAGAGTTTTGATCATTTTCCTCTTAAAGCTTTTCTTCTGTAGTTACATTTGTGTACTAACTTTTTGAGCTCAGTGTCTTTTGTCTTAAAAAAAAAAGTCAGCATTAGTCAGTCTGATTGCATTCGAAATTGCATACTTCCTTGCTATATAGTATGCTAAAAACAGTATGCGAGCAGAGTAGTAGGTCCAAATTTATAGTATTCGAAAAACAGTATGCTAGAAGTACCCAAATGACCTCGTGGCACGTGATAATGACAAATGGTGGATGTAGTACGTCCGAGTTCCATTCATACTCACATACTGTATAGAACATGCTTTTCTAACGGTCATGTAGTAAATTCAAATATAGTACAATATTACTATTAATATAATACAATACGAGTAGGCAATTTCAGACACAGCCTCTGTCTTTAGATTATGACTTTGGAACCTTTGTTTCTTTTCAGGTACCAAGAAAGCTGTGTGGTAGACAATATCAAGGTATGCAGCAATGACACTGGAACTGGACGCTTCAAGCGCATTTGCGTCACATCCCGTGTTCCCAGAAACCCCACCATCGGAGACAAGTTCGCCAGCAGACATGGACAGAAGGGAATCCTGAGCCGTCTGTGGCCTGCAGAGGACATGCCTTTCACCGAAAGCGGCATGAGCCCAGACATCCTATTTAACCCTCACGGCTTCCCCTCTAGAATGACCATCGGGATGCTCATCGAGAGCATGGCAGGAAAATCCGGTTCCCTTCATGGCTTGTGCCATGATGCTACACCGTTCACATTCTCTGAGGAAAATTCGGCACTCGAGCACTTTGGGGAGTTGTTGAAAGCCGCCGGATACAATTATTATGGCACAGAGCGCCTGTACTCCGGCCTCAGCGGCTTGGAGCTCGAAGCAGACATCTTCATCGGGGTTGTTTACTACCAGCGTTTACGTCACATGGTCTCCGACAAGTTTCAAGTGAGAACTACAGGAGCGAGAGATAAAGTGACCAATCAGCCAATGGGAGGCAGGAACGTTCAGGGAGGAATCCGATTTGGGGAAATGGAGCGGGACGCCTTGCTGGCTCACGGGACGTCGTTTCTGCTTCATGACAGGTTGTTTAACTGCTCGGATCGATCCGTGGCGCAAGTTTGCATGGACTGTGGTAGCCTGTTGTCGCCGCTTCTGGAAAAGCCGCCGCCTAATTGGTCGGCTACACGTCATCGGAAAACCATCTGCCTGCTATGCAATAAGTCTGACTCTATTGAGACTGTGTCTGTGCCTTATGTGTTCAAATATTTCGTAGCGGAGCTTGCGGCAATGAACATTAAAATCAAGTTAGATGTCAAGTGAAATAGCATTTCGAGTGCATTCGGTTGCTTTGCTTTCTTGAAAAATAAAGTGCCTGAACTGAATATGTCATTTTTATTCACTCGAGTGTTTATGTCTCACTTGTAATCATTTCTGCAGAATTTGAATAAAACAAAGAGTTATAGTTCAGATTCTCATTCTCCTTTTTTAGTAGGTATTATTTATGTGCAATTAAAAACATCAGTTTTTGTTGAAACGGAACATGTAGTTCCTCTGGTGTCAATGAGTCCCTTCAGGTTGAAATGTATTACAGCGACCTTTTGAGAAAACTCTAACATGAGTATTTTTAACTCATTTATTCCAATAAACTGTGCCTTGTTAACAAATATTTACACACAAATATTATGCACAAAACCTGCTTTGACCATTTTTTTTATTAAAAAATGCATTATGTGGGAACCAGTCTTTGTCATTGGTCACTTTAAATACAAAGCTAGAGGTTAATTTGTTCAAATACTGTCGATCGTTTAGACCCACAAGCCACTATCAGAGTATTTTGAATACAATGTTCCATCAATGTCAGTGAAGGATGTACATTTTCAAGGACTGAACAGTACTTGATAAAACTCGAACATTTGAGTATTTTTAATTAAATTATTCCAATAAACCGTGCGTAATTACTAGCAACTATTTCCAGTTTTAAACCCCGCACAGAAGCTGCTTTGAGACTTTCTTTGACCAATTAAAAAATGCATTAAATGGCAACCAGTCTTTGTCATTGGTCACTTTAAATACAAAGCTAGAGGTTTGTTTGTTGTAATACTGTGGATAGAGGGCCTCACGGTGGCGCAGTGGATAGCACGTTTGCCTCACAGCAAGAAGGTCGCTGGTTCGAGCCTCAGCTGGGTCAGTTGGCGTTTCTGTGTGGAGTTTGCATGTTCTCCCTGTGTTAGCGTGGGTTTCCTCCGGGTGCTCCGGTTTCCCCCACAAGTCCAAAGACATGCGGTACAGGTGAATTGTAAGGAGCCGAAATCCGAATGTGCGAATATAAAACCAACTTTACCTATCTTGGGTAGGTAAGCTAAAATTGTCCGTAGTGTATGAGTGTGAATGGGTATGTATGGATGTTTCCCAGAGATGGGTTGCAGCTGGAAGGACATCTGCTGCGCAAAACATATGCTGGATAAGTTGGTGGTTCATTCCGCTGTGGCGACCCCAGATTAATAAAGGGACTAAGCCGAAAAGAAAATGAATGAATACTGTGGATAGTTTAGACGCCACAAGATACAATATTTTGAATACAATGTTCCATCAATATCAGTGAAGGATGTACATTTTTAAAGACTGAACGTGGTTTAATTGTTGTTTAAGGTTATTTGATTGAGTTCTGTCATAACATTTTTGTTACACGCAACTCTACCGTTTTGTGAATGAGCACGAAACAACATTTCAATTAGGAGCAAGACAGAACGCACACTGTGCGTTCGACGAGGGAAACGTAATCTTATACTCGAACAGTTGTGTACCAGACACTATAAATCGCTGTCCTCGAAGGGAATTGCACAGTTTTATTTCTTGTTTGAACACGACAAATGCTTTAAAACACACAGGGCTGATATTTCACTTACAGCGATGATTAAAGTCGTAATATTATCATTATACATAATGAAATGGTAGGCCTACGTGACAAACGTATACAAAAATGGTGTTTGCTGTGCACATAACATTTACTTGCATGAAAACGCTCCAAGCGAAAGTTGTAGTGCGCTAGGGATGAGGAATCGACTCCCAGAGTTGAGTTTGTTGGTGGGTTCGACGCTTACGTCCATAGATTTTTGGCTTGCGTCTCGGAAGCTCGCCGGCGCCATCTTGTGCACCGAGCCCATTAAACTTATTCTTAAGTGAATAAGTATTCACGTATTCTTCGCGTAAGAGCGGGCGCGGCCATTTGAATCTTTTTGGCTTGAGACTTCCGGTCTCATTCACTATTATTCATTTTTAGACGTTAAACCCCGCTCGTTCTGCTGCTTGATGTTGCAAACTGATATTTTCTTATTATATTATTCTGCTTTGTCTGTATAGGCATGCTAACACTTGTTTGTAGAGCGAGAAGTGTGACCGCTTTCTGCCGTTTATTATTCCTAGTCATTTCTCCCATAGGCAACTGAATCGGAAGTTCTAAAACAATCGCAAAAACGAGCGCTCTTCCGCACTGAAGAATTAAGGTCAGTACATTATCTTCTAATTTAGTTTTTATGTATACTCTTTTTGGCATTCAATAAAAAACTGTTACTTTTAATATTACAATCTTAAGTCATAGCTAATCTTAAAAAAAAAGCAAATTAACATTACACAAAGGCTACTTGTACCTTACTAACACATTTAGTCACCCTTTTAAAGGTGCCGTGAAATTAAAAAATATATATTTTTTTAGATGCAAGTATTAGTATGTTGGTTTTAATGATATCTATAAGCTTGTGTGCTCCAAAACAGTGACAGAATGCATGTTTAGAAGATATAAACCTGATATAATGTAGAATGTGTGTGTCAATGTGAGAATGTATGGGTGTTTCCCAGTACTGGGTTGCGGCTGTGAAGGCCATGCGCTGCGTAAAACAAGTTTGAGAACAAACAAGTGTTTGATACACACACGTTCTGAATTAGATTGAAAGTTTCTGCGTTAAAATACAAAACAAATTGTACAGATTTTTTTGTGAATAATAATGTTTTGTTTTTTTTAAAACCTCCGGCAGATTTTGGTATGACGCGCCGTGCAAAAAACTGGTCGACCAATGACCAATTTGTAATTTTATTCACAAATCGTACTTGATAAAAGCACAAGGAAAAAGCATGAGGGTGACTCCTACGAGTGTCAATGTCTAAATTAGTGCAGTGCCACCTTGTGTATCAGAGTATTTCTGTTTGACACATTAAATGCCATCTAATGCTGGGAAGTGATTTTGCACGTTCACTCTGCTTACCGCTAGTGCAAAAAATTGCTTGGGCATTAATGTTGAAAACAGGCCTCCAAAACTGCTATGAATGAGCCATACACATGCATGAGTCTTCAGATTTACACATGCATCTCTAAAGCAACTAAATGATAAATATGTATAACCAGTAAAAAAAAAAAAACAAGCCACACCCACTGTTTTCTTATTTAATATTCTGTTTGTCTAGGAACTGCGTCACAATACAAAACAAAAAAATAGTCGGAGCTTTCAGTTCATGCAGACTTTACCCATTACCCTCCTACCGTTAGTTTGCTATGAGAGAATGATATGCAAAAAAGCCCCGCCCCCTAATCAATCTTCAGTTTCAGTTGGAAGCACGTTTAGGTTGTTAGTACATCACCTTACTGAAATAAAAACTTCCGGTTCACATAGACTTTAACAGTAATGTATCCCTCTTCCATTTGTAATCTATTCAAACCAAAACGCATCATAACACAGGTGTAATCAGTGTCTAAATGCTCACCTGGCCCCTGGTCGTCATGGTTGGGGAATATATTCAGGAGGGGTAATAATACTGGCTTTAACTGCATATACTGCATATGCATTGGGCCCCAAAATAGACAATTAATTGCTAATTCAAAATTTGACAATAAATTAATTACAATTACTTCTTACTGAATTAATCATCAGACAAATTTCATAATCGCGAGAGCTCTATGTGTGTGTGTGTTTGTGTGTGTGTGTTTCACCTGTGCTTCCCCCAGGCCCAGCTCGATGTCCTCCAGACTCTTGCGCAGCAGTCTGGATTTCTCCAGCGCTCCGGCTGGTTGACTGCAGTCCAGGATGGTGTTGGGTAGTTGAGCGTGTTCCTCTCCCATCATCTCCAAACCCTGCATCACCGCTTTAGTGTTCAGCACAATATCATCCTGCATCCGCCGCTCCAGAGACTCGTCACGAGGGTAAACCATGGTGGACATCACCCACTGCAACACACACACACACACACCTGTTGATAAAAAAATAAAACACAAACCCATCAACATCATGCCATCTTACAGAGCTCACCATAAATGAACTGAACATATTTTTGTGCTCAACAGAATAAAAAAAACTTTAAACAAGTTTGAAACAAATGGAGAATGAGTAAACGATGACTGCATTTTCATTTTGGGGTGAACTGTCTCTTTAACCCTTGTGTACTGTTCAAATTGACTAGCTTTTCGTTAGGGGTTTTGCCCCGTTGACTTCCACTATAACCACACTTTTTGATTGCAACGCCGTGACAGCATGTAATCATGGGAATCTAGCACAGAGGGAACCTACCACACAAGTTCAAATAATTCAACTTGAGCAAAAAAATGCATGTAAGGTGAAAAACATCCAGCGAGTAAACTAGAGAGAGTGACATGCTGCTAGGCATTTGGTGTGACCCAACATCAACATTAGACATGTCATCAACGCTAATGTGCATTTCGAATTTGCAGTGTGTATTATGTGTCTCCACTTTTGGTTGTAGTATTAAAAAGTTAATCCAAATGTAGTGTGTAGGGCTGCATGGCATAGGAATATGGCATTGCGATATTTTATTATTCTTCAATAAATATTCAGAAAACAAAAAAATTTCACCAGATGACATGAATATCTCTATTTGAAAAGAATTAATAGTTTTAGACTGAATGGGATGACTCTGTGGAGACGTGCATCTGCATAAAATATAATAAACTATCTACAAGCATAAATCAATAAAATAAAAAAACAAAACAAAAGCATACAATTGAAATAATGGTTTATCGTTTTCCGTGTATTCAGGTACAGTAATGCAATAATAAAAATAATTTAATACAATTATTCATTATTAGGGCCTCACAGTGGCGCAGTGGATAGCACCATCGCCTCACAGCATGAAGGTCGCTGGTTCGAGCCTCGGCTGGGTCAGTTGGCATTTCAGTGTGGAGTTTGCATGTTCTCCCCGTGTTCGCGTGGGTTTCCTCCGGGTGCTCCGGTTTCCTCAACAAGTCCAAAGACATGCGGTATAGGTGAATTGGGTAAGCTAAATTGTCCGTAGTGTATGTGTGAATGAGTGTGTGTGGATGTTTCCCAGTGATGGGTTGCAGCAGGAAGCTATTAAATGAGTTGTGTTTTGTTTAAGTCAATGTACTAAAAATGAAAGCTGACAAACAACACATAGTTGAAATATTAATCAAAATTGAAATGACAACATGAATTCTAAAGGTTTTGATAAACTGTGCTTGTATATAACACAGTAAACACAGACTCTGGATTAGTGCAGAATGACCTAATGGGCATGTCAGATTCAATATTACCTCAGAGCCAAATAAAAAATCCATCAAGGTGACCCACAACATCAATTGGGGAAAAGGTTTTTATTTTTATTTTCGCACATTCAGACTTTCTCCTTAATAATACAATTTAAGAAAAGTATTATTTGCAAACTTGCAAAAAAACACCAACATAAAAAGCCACGAACATAACGAAAGGGTAGTCAATTTGCCCAGACTATATTGTTGAGTTTTTGAAAAAGTCCAAAGCATTTTCCTAAAATATGTGTCAAAATAAGATTTGTCACCAAAAATCATTCTGATTGCTGAAAAAAGAAAAGGTTCTGGCCAAACAAATCCTCAAAATCACCCCAGAGTGAATGAAAACATCCACAACAACACACAAGGTTTAAATGTATATTCTACTATTCAGGCCGTAAGCCTTCAGGTTATCAATCCAGACTCCACAGTTACTAACAGCAGCCTGGAAAATCAGGAGGAATCTGGAAAAATCCATCAAGGTGACCCACAACACCACCACAACATCAACTAGGGAAAGGTTTGTTTTATTTTCGCACATTCAGACTTTCTCCTTAATAATATAATTTCAGAAAAGTATTGTTTGCAAACTTTATATAGAGAAATCACATTATCAGCCAATGACTATCAAAGTACAACATTGTTTACAGTCCATTATATAGTGCTGTGCTGAAGTAACACTTGCATGCGATTTCAGACAAAATATTCAATATATCAGAATCAGAAAGCTTTATTGCCAGGTATGTTCACACATACGAGGAATTTGCTTTCGTGACCGAACCTTCTACAGTGCAACAGAATCACAGAGACAGGACAAAAAACAGATAATAAATATTATTATTGGTAAGCAATAAGTACCTTTTATATTCTATAGTCTGTAACAATAGTCACATATAGTGTCACAAGTTGTCATTGTTGAAAATTGAATGAATTTGTGAATACAAAACCAACTTTACCTCAATACAACATCACTCATCCTGCACAACAAACAAACACACCTTGAATCTAGTTTATTCAAAACGCAGCACATCCTCATATATAAAAATAAATAAATGTTTAATTCAACATTGACTCCACCATCACTGTCTGGATGGCGATGATTAAAAACGACCGACTGCATCACAAAAACTCTTTAAAACTGTCTAAACAAACTGTAGTCTCCAACAGCACACAAGGTTTAAGTCTATTCATATTCTACTACATAATATGCTTCAGGCTTTCAATCCAGACTCCACAGTTACTAACAGCAGCCTGAAAAAATCAAGAGGAATTGGAAAAACCCATCAAGGTGGATTTAACATCACCACAACACCAATTGGGGAAAAGTTTGTTATTTTCGCACATTCAGACTTTCTCCTTAATAGTATAATTTCAGACAAATGTATTGTTTGCCAATTCTAAATAGGATTATCATTATCAGCGAATGACTATCAAAGTACAACATTGTTTACAGTCCATTATATAGTGCTGTGAGTAACACACATGCGATTTCAGACACAATATCTAATGTATTCAAAGTCCTTTATATTCTATACTATAGTCTTTGAAAAATAGTCATATATAGTGTCACAAGTGGTCATTGTTTAAAATTGAATGAATGCGTGAATATAAAACCAACTTTACCTCAATACAACATCACTCATCCTGCACAACAAACACAGGCCACATTCACTCCACCATCACTGTCTGGATGACGATGATTAAAAACGACCGAATGCATCACAAAAACTCTTTAAAGCAGTCTAAACAAACTGTAGTGTAACAGTTTCTCATTTACGCTAAACATTAATCACAATTCAAATACGAAGCTATTGTTTTTACAGGCTAAACTTTTCTCCATTCAAACCAGGTGGCAGGTTAGCATCTCCGCTAAGTTCGTCAATAACACAAACGAACATACCTTTTTGTAAGCTGCTTTACGGATGGGTTTCAAACTCCTAGTGTGATTTTGTGGATTCAGATGTGTCCAGATTCAGTCCAAGAGGCGATTTTGGAGGTAAATGGTGCGCATCCCATCGAGTGTTTGGTGCGTTTGTTTGTTGTTATTAGCATAGAGCACACCAAACCGACAAAACGGCTGACATGTGTATTTGTACTCCCAGAATCCACAGCCTGCCCTGCCCCGCCCTCCAGAACCAGAACACAGAACCCCTTATGGAATTACAATAAACAACTGCACAAAACAAACAGTGATATTTCATTTAAAAGTAATAGGACATTTAAAAGTACAATAAAAAAAATAACTTTTAAGAGAGAGAGAGAGCAATATGAGCTTTGAGGCACAGTCTGTCACGCTACTTTTATTTTGAGTTTGTTACTGTATGAATTAAGTTAAACATTTTGTGTATGGGGTTTAATATTTTATTGGTCATTAAATTAAAATGAAAAATCTAGCTATTTTAGTTATTGATCGGTTAACGATCGAGAGTCTATCACTCAGTAGCCTAGGCAGTATTCAAGTATTAAAGATTTAAATTAAGAAGCTATTTAGGCTATTTTATGATTTTTAAAATGTTATTTGTAGGCTCAATTGGGGTGTTCTTTCTTTGTTGATGAACTGCTACAATTCTTTTTGTTAAATATTTCAATAATACATTGATGTTTTTACTTTCTGTCTCTAAGATTGCAATGCAATTTTCTTTAATGATCTAAATTAGACGATTAAAATGTACTGTAAAAAAAAAAGTGTAGGTTAATAACTATTTATAACTTCCACCAACCGTAAAAATTCTGAAAGTATGGATATTTATTAATAGTGTTACCTCAGAAACAATAAATTGTAATACATGAACAGCTTAGAGTAGATCTTCCAGATTGTCATCTTTTAATTACGGTACACTAATTAGTATTGGGGTTAATACATATGCACTCGGCTGGTCATATAAACTTCAATAGGACCATCAATTTATAGCCCTAAAATTTTTTTATCCCATTTTTCAGAGAAATTTGCTTTAAAGGTGCCATAGAATGCAATATATTGAATTCCACCAGAGTAACCAAGGTGAATAGATGAAATTCAGACTAAATTCATTCTTTCATTCATTTTCATTTCGGCTTAATCCCTTTATTAATCTGGGGTCGCCACACCGGTATGAACCGCCAACTTATCCAGCATGTTTTACGCAGCGGATGCCCTTCCAGCTGCAACCCATCACTGGGAAACATCCACACACTCTCATTCACACACATACACTATGGACAATTTTAGCTTACCCAATTCACCTATACCGCATGTCTTTGGACTTGTGGGGGAAACCAGAGCACCCGGAGGAAACCCACACCAACACGGGGAGAACATGCAAACTCCACACTGAAATGCCAACTGACCCAGCCGAGGCTCGAACCAGCGACCTTCTTGCTGTGAGGCGAACGTGCTACCCACTGGGCCACCGTGAGGCCCTCAGACTAAATTATAACTGTTAAACAAAAAACACAGACAGAGTTGTATTTAGAGTTGTTGTTTGTGAGTTTAACATATCCGAAATCAGAGTCAGCAAATAATACTGTAGGGATACTTTACAGTTTGAACCCAAAAATGACCAGTCTGTCAGATGAAGAGCCGGAGTCAGAGATTCAATTAAAAAGAAAGTTTACTGAAGATAGTTTGCAGTCTCATCAGCAGAAGCCAGCTTCAACACTTTCAAATGAGTTCGTAGGCCGCTCTGCTTACAATCTCAAATCATCAACAATTATACTCTTACATAACGTCATGGACTGCATCATTCATATAGGTGTTTTAACCTGATTGGTTTAAACACAGATAGACCAGGAAAATTTCCCCGTGGTTGCGTGCGTACAATTCTGAAGGCTATCTCAATATCTCAAGCATACAAATGTCAGACAGCCACTAGGCTGTTCAGAGCTGACCCCAGACCTGTGAAAGAATCCACAATCGAATAAAACACACACGCACACACACTCAAAAGTACAGTTTGTTTCTTACCCAAGGCTGAGTGTACTCTCAGCTGTCTTTATCAAACACTGGTTAAAAAACGGTATCTACATCCAAACTGGCAGTTCACATAGAAAGGAATTAACTTGAAAAGATTTAACAATTAAAATGGCAAATATCACTTTAGACATAATTAACAAATAGCAAATACCAATAGAAACAGTTGTTTACAATTCTTCAAGAGTCCAGGTCCCTTCAAAAGGTCTCCATGACCTCTGACCTGGCTGGGTAGATCCTGAGGTAACAAATCATTTGGCATACAGAAAAGCAATCACACACATATTATTCCAGTTTTACTCTGAAGTGGGATGGCACTAATGTCATCCTATAATCTAGGCTCTTAAACATTCAACTTTATTAATAATCATAAAGACAAAAGAAAGAATATGTGTTACGCCTTCGTGGAGCGGACATCCATCAGAAAATCCACGGCATCAATATCAACCTCTGCATAAACAGATGAGTTTTATAAAGTAAAAGCTAAGTGATTTGATGTGATGCATAACCATTTATACTCAGCAGTTTACATTTATTTGTTGCCTCATTACAAACATACACAGCAAATTTCACAATATACAAGATATAAAAGACATATTTAAATAGATGTTATGCCTTCTAGGGGCGGCACTGAATAAATTTATAATCTGTATATCCCACATTTTGCATTCTGTCTGCTTTACAAAACTGCTCCTTTACTCTTTTAAAATAAGAGTCTAGCATATATAGTAAGTGTAATACAAGCTTAGGGGTGACACGGTGGCTCAGTGGTTAGCACTGTTGACTCACAGAAAGAAGGTCGCTGGTTTGAGTCCTGGCTGGATCAGTTGTCATTTCTGTGTGTAGTTTGCATGTTCTCCACGTGTTCGCATGGTTTTCCTCCGGATGCTCTGGTTTCCCCCACAGTCCAAAGACATGCACTATAGGTTAATTGAATAAACTAAATTGGCCACAGTGTATGTGTGTGAATGAGTGTGTATGGGTGTTTCCCAGTACTGGGTTGCAGCTGAAAGGGCATCCGCTGTGTAAAACATATGCTGGATAAGTTGACGATTCATTCCGCTGTGGCAACCCCTGATGAATAAAGGGATTAAGCCAAAGGAAAATTAGTGAATACAAGCTTAGATAAATTTAAAAATAGGAAAATTATCATTGTTGTAATCTCACTATGAAACATTGTGGCCAATCATATGCCTCCTGGGGCATGCATATTAATGATCCAGTGTGGAACATCACAGTCAATATTTTGTTTGGATTGGCCTGTTTTTTACACTCACTGGATTTACATGAGAACAAGGAAACAATGGTGTTTGAGGCTCACGGTATGTCAATATTGAGCTCTTATTATTGAGCTATGAGTAAATCCCATTCTATAGCACCTTTTAAATTGAAAAAATATATATTTTGTGCCTCTTTACATCATGCCAGCTGAGCTAGAACTTCATTCAGATACAGTACAGTAGGTAGAGTGTAGTCTGGATTTACAGAGTCCTGTGGGAGAGATTTACTGCCAGCATTTATCCACACAGTTGCCCGCACTCCAGCATTAATGCCTCCCTGGATGTCTGTACTAAGAGAATCTCCCACCATGATGCAGTCCTGCGGCCGAACTCCTGCAGACTCAAAGCAGTGAGTGAAGATGGAGCATGCCGGTTTCTGCTCCGGATGATCTCCTCCAACTACTACCAAACTAAAGAGACCCTCACATCTCACTGCTTCGATCTTCTCCCGCTGCGTTTGAGTGTCGCCATTGGTGAGCAGAAGCAGTTTGTAATTCTTCTGCAGTTGCTCCAGCAGCGCTCGAATCTCTGGAGACAAATTCAGAGCCTGCAAGCGTGTGCTTTTCCATGTGTAGTAGCATCTCGAGGCCAGAGCCAGATCGGGATCTGTGCCCGATGTCTCCTGTAGGGCTTCATACCAGTGCTGGATCCTCACGTCGTCTATCGTTTTTCCTTCTGATGGGTCAAAGGACTCTTGGAGAAGCTTTCGTAAGAAGCGCTCACAGACGTCTCTGATGTGGCTTTCCTGCACAGGTGTCGACTTGAGCAGCTCACACACCTAAGGAACATGCACATCACAAAATCCACATAATTTTTTAAAGTTTGGACTTGTTTTTAATTCAAATGAATTTCAAGTGTTGACTTGTGTAAGTGTAAATTGACAGAATTTTTTCAAAAACCATGGTCATACTATGGTACTTTGATAATATACATTAAAAAACGTAAATGTAAAGTACATCAAAGAATACTTAACATTTTATTTTAATGACCTAAAGCCATGTAAATACAAGGGTGCTTTGATATATTTGGTTTATATATCAAATTGTAGTAACAGCATTTAACATAACTAATAACATTTTTGGCCAAAAACATGGTATTATAGTACTCTGATATAATCCATACTAAGAAGTATTTAAATAATATCATGCTGAGTGTCTTAAAAACATAGTAACAGTCATTTCATTTTGAATATAACGTCTACACCTGAAAGTATGACAAATAAAACTAAAAAGTATGTCAAATTAAACCTTGGCAATACCATGGTATTTTGATATTCCATGAACCAAAAACCATGGTTAATAATATTATACTTCCACTTTGATAATATACATAAAAAATGTAAGTACATCAAAGAATACCATTACATTAGCATTTTATTTTAATGACCAACAGCCATGTAAATACAAGGGTGCTTTGGTATATACTAATAACATTTTAATAACAGCATTTAGCATAACTAAAATAATTTTTGGCCAAAAACATGGTATTAATATAGTACTCTGATATAGTCCATACTAAGAAGCATTTCAAAAAATATCATGGTAAGTGTCCTAAAAACAAGATACTTTTGGGATTCAAAGTGAAAGTGTGTTAAATCAAACCTCAACAATACCATGGTATTTTGATATATGCTTCTATGTATGTCAAATAACATCATACCATGCGTCCAAAACTACAGTAATACTATAGCACTTTGATATAGTTTTCAAGTATGTCAAACAATACCATGAAATGACACAAAAATCATGGTAATACAAATGTTAATAAGTACACCAAATAATTGCATGACATTTGCTCCAAAAATGGCAATACCATAAAAGGTGTCCACAAAATATTGTAATATAATGGTACTCTGTAACAGTTCTAATACACCATGGCACTTTATTATATGGTTCCACTTATGTTCAATTAACACCATTACAGTGTACAAAAACCATAATATACCATAGTTTCTTTTAATGTATGCCCTGTTTAAACAAGCAAAAAACAAACATGGTAACTTTATATGTCCATTAACGTTAACATCATTCCATGTGTCCAAAAACAGTCATGTCAAAAAATGTATAGTCTATTCTATACCTACAAATATGCCAAATTACCATAGCAATACCACAATACATTGAAATTTACAGTATACAAGTGAATCAAAAACCATGCCAGTACCATAGCGTATTTTCGAGCATTAATCATATTCATTTATATACCTTCTGAATGGCGGTTCGTCCTGCTCCGGCTGTGTCGATCAGCGTGTTATCCAAATCAAAAATAATCGATAAAACCCCGCGACTTGCCATCATATTCCACATAAGCAGCCGATATTCACAGCAGTTCCGAACACGCGGAACTCCAGCTGCTGACGTCACGATCGCATTGCATCCTGGGAGATGTAGTTCTCAAAAAGAACACGTTTTTGTTTCACGTTAATTATTCGTTATTAAATTAATACTTAATATTTAATAATTTTAACCAAATATTGCTTACAACACGTACAAAATACATAAGTTAAAATACTTCATACAATAAATACTACTTAATATTAAATGCTTTGTTGATTTGACAGGGACATGCACATCAATACATTGACCTTAAAAAGGAAATATGTTTTGTGCCAGGCTATAGTAATTATATTTAAATAAGTGCCATTTCCAACCTTTTCATACTGATCCAAATTAATTAACATACATTTATTTTAATTTGAATTCTTTTGAAAGGGAGTAGCTTTTTATTTGAAAGAGAATTACCAAATACATCTAAAATATTGTCTCTTGTATAAATATTTGGTGCACTTAAGACAAAGTTTTTATTTGCAGATCAATATTTGATCAGTCTTCCTGTTCAAAAAAAACCCCATTGACATGTTAAAATTGCAAAAATATAAATGTAAGAGCTGCATTTTGCAACAGGAATATTTTACATTAGGCACTTGTCAGCATGCAGTATTATGTGGCACACGACACCTTAATCAGCTGGAGAATCTGCACTGCAGCTGAGACGTGCGAGTTGGCAGCTCTGTGAATGAGCTTACGTGAAAATCTTTACTCCTACTGTATGATCTGCTCTCAATAAAGGTTCTTATCAGACCACATGCGCTGCAACTGGTGTACGTGTGAGATAGACTGTCTTCAGTTCAACCATGTGATCACTTACAGTAGCCTACTGTCACAGTTACATCTCGCCAGATAGAAACAAATGCAAAAATGCACATTCTGAATAATAAAATAGTTGCTAAAACTTATAACCGTGTATTTAGGAAAGTATTTAGAAAATACGCCACATTTAAAAATTCATATTGCATAAGACAAGAAATAAAAATCTAATTAAAATAGTGTTCATTTTAAAGC
>CAIGQW010003411.1:4065872-4078233 GCA_903798125.1 Danio choprae | reverse complement strand
TTTTAATTTAGCAGTATTTTTTTTATAAATTAACACGGCAAAATGCATTTATTTATTTATTTGCTTCCTTAAAAATAAACAAATAAAAAAACAAATAAACAAATAAAAAAAAATAAACAAAAATGGTCAAGAAAGCTCTGAAAGACAAAAAGATTTTTTTTAAAAACTAACTATTTCCACATGAATAATGAACATTTAATAAATGTGATGAATAATTACATTTTATAAATATATTAATTAATCAAATTATTAAACAACAAAATAATTAATACATTCAATTAATAATTAGTTGTGCAATATTGTTTAAAAAAATCTAATAAATCAGAAAAATGTGCATGTAAAAAAAATATTAGACTGGGAATGCAGAAATATATGACTCGTAACTTTTATATAATTAATGTCATGTCAATAAAACCCAAATGAAGAAGAATCAGAAACCCTTCCCTCCTTTTCTGGACATTTCATGTGAATACAGTTGCTAGGGTGGAGTGTGAAGATTATGGATGGCAGTAAAGAGTCAATGCAAGACAACAGAAACTTAAATTCAGCTCCCATGTGCACTGACAACAATACAGTTCAGATATTTACTGTCTGACTCATGTACTTTCGCATGCTTGGATTAAACCGATCTGCACTTCAGCTTCTGTGCACGCTCTCACCTTGTTTCTGCACATTGCATTGCATTGTTTGCACGGTCACACTATTGGGCGCAGAGTAAAATGCATGATGAGTGCAAAGAGCTGTAATGTGTGTGTTTGCTGGTGTGCGTGTGAGCAAACTGCCTCTTCCCACTTATCTGGCCGATCCAGTTTGGTTTGTTCCATTCATACTGACACCGATTCTATTACCTGTTGCATAAGTTAGTGTAAACTACAAAGAACTAAATGTGCTGCCTTGTAAAAACATCCACAGTGCTCGCTGACTGACTGACACACACACCCACATAAACACACACGCACAGCACAGCTCTCAGGTACAGAGAGAGGGGGAAAAAAGAAAGAAAAAAAATTTATCAATGGAGAAAAAGAGGAAGATCCTTCACATGTCATTCATAAATTAAGCTGAATGCTGCTAGCCAGAGCTGCTGTGTATGTCTGCTTATTTTAGCTCATTTCCTTAATAAATCTGTAATTAAACAGCTAATATCAAAGAATTAGCAAATGTAAACATAAATATTAATTTAAAGCTTAAAATTCTAAATTGTATTATTATTTGTATTATTACATTTACAAAATGATTTAATTTAAATAGTCAATAATTTATCATATATAAATGCATTATAATTTCATTTCCAAGTTTGCATTTCTTAAATAAGATTTCATTAAAATATACGAGTGTACTGTGTATATTTATTATGTGTATATAAATTATGTAAATGCACACATGCATGGATATATTTGAGAACATTTTTATATATATTTAGAAAATAATAATAATAATATATATGGCTGCATGGTGGCGCAGTGGGTAGCATGATTGCCTCACAGCAAGAAGGTCGCTGGTTCGAGCCTCGGCTGGGTCAGTTGGCATTTCTGTGTGGAGTTTGCATGTTCTCCCCGTGTTGGCGTGGGTTTCCTCTGGGTGCTCCGGTTTCCCCCACAAGTCCAAAGACATGCACTATAGGTGAATTGGGTAGGCTAAATTGTCTGTAGTGTATGAGTGTGAATGAGTGTGTGTGGATGTTTCCCAGTGATGGGTTGCAGCTGGAAGAGCATCCGCTGTGTAAAACATATGCTGGATAAGTTGGCGGTTCATTCCACTGTGGCGACTCCAGATTAATAAAGAAACTAAGCCGAAAAGAAAATGAATGAATGAATAATATATACATATCAATTTAAATATCTATGAAACAAAATAGTTTTGTTTCTATGTATATGTGTGTATCGCATATACATAATAAATAGGCCTACATATTATAAACACACACACACATATATACACACATATATATATATATATATATATATATATATATATATACACTAATTAAAATATTACAATAATATTCACTTAATTCTTAAAATTGCAATACTCCACTAATTATTAAACAAAAAAACGAGTTTTTATTAAATCAAAATGTTTGTTCACACTTTCATTTAAGTTGATGAAGTTTATTACATTTAAAAAATTATGTAAATAATTTTAAAGATGACTACAACGTTATTATTATTAAGCCAACACAAATAATCAAGGTCTTACTATAATATAGGTATACTTAAAACTTCCAGGCAGGTTGGAGCTAAACTCTGCAGGACACCGGCCCTCCAGGACCAGGTTTAGTGACCCCTGACTCAGATTGTTTGAAAAGACAACATCAGCTTGAACTTTTTTAACCTTTTTGTTTGTAGAGAAAAAGGAAAATCACAGGTTTGGAGCAGCTTTCAGCACGATAATTAGCATGCAAATTCATCACAGTTGTCATCGCCAAGATATCCAATCTCCAAGTTCAAGAAAGTTTGTCTAAACACTTGTGTGTGTGTGTGTGTGTGCGTGTGTGTGTGTGTTCAGACGGTCATGGCACATCAAAGTGCAGCGAGACACATTTAATCCAGACTGACAGTTCAGCCATTCTCCTGTTCGGATTACCTGTGGTAACACCTCTCCTTTCCGCCTCACTGAAGCAACAAAGCAACCAAATACAGCCCTAGCAACCGTTACGGAGGAAACCGACTGAAATCGCTCTAATTTACAGTCATGGCTAAACATTTTGACAATTACATAAATATTGTAAATTGGAAAAGTTGCTGCTTAAGTTTTTATAATAGCAATTTGCATATACTCCAGAATGTTATGAAGAGTGATCAGATGATCTGCATAGTCCTTCTTTGCCATGAAAATTAACTTAATCCTGAAAAAAACTTTCCACTGCATTTCATTGCTGTCATTAAAGGAGCTGCTGAGATCATTTCAGTAATCGTCTTGTTAACTCAGGTGAGAATGTTGATGAGCACAAGGCTGGAGATCATTATGTCAGGCTGATTGGGTTAGAATGGCAGACTTGACATGTTAAAAGGAGGCTGATGCTTGAAATCATTGTTCTTCCATTGTTAACCATGGTGACCTGCAAAGAAACGCGTGCAGCCATCATTGCGTTGCATTAAAATGGCTTCACAAGCAAGGATATTGTGGCTACTAAGATTGCACGTAAATCAACATTTTATAGGATCATCAAGAACTTCAAGGAAAGAGGTTCAATTCTTGTTAAGAAGGCTTCAGGGTGTCCAAGAAAGTCCAGCAAGTGCTAGGATCGTCTCCTAAAGAGGATTCAGCTGCGGGATCAGAGAGCCACCAGTGCAGAGCTAGCTCAGGAATGGCAGCAGGCAGGTGTGAGCAAATCTGCAAGCACAGTGAGGCGAAGACTTTTGGAAGATGGCCTGGTGTCAAGAAGGGCAGCAAAGAAGCCACTTCTCTCCAAAAAAACATCAGGGAGAGATTGATCTTCTGCAAAATGTATGGCGAATGGACTGCTGAGGACTGGGGCAAAGTCATATTTTCTGATGAAGCTCCTTTCTGATTGTTTGGGGCATCTGGAAAAAGGCTTGTCCGGAGAAGAAAAGGTAAGCGCTACCATCAGTCCTGTGTCATGCCAACAGTAAAGCATCCTGAGACCATTCATGTGTGAGGTTGCTTCTCATCCAAGGGAGTGGGCTCACTCACAATTTTGCCCAAAAACACAGCCATGAATAAAGAATGGTACCAAAACACCCTCCAACAGCAACTTCTTTTAACAATCCAACAACAGTTTGGTGAACAACAATGCATTTTCCAGCACGATGGAGCACCATGCCATAAGGCAAAAGTGATATCTAAGTGGGTCTGGGACCAAAATGTTGAAATTTTGGGTTCATGGCCTGGTAACTCCCCAGAGCTTAATCCCATTGAGAACTTGTGGTCAATCCTCAAGAGGCGGGCGGACACTAATTCTGACAAAGTCCAAGAAGTGATTATGAAAGAATGGGTTGCTATCAGTCAGGATTTGGCCCAGAAGTTGATTGAGAGCATGTCCAGTCGAATTGCAGAGGTCCTGAAAAAGAAGGGCCAACACTGCAAATACTGACTCTTTGCATAAATGTCATGTAATTGTGGATAAAAGCCTTTGAAACGTATGAAGTGCTTGTAATTATACTTCAGTACAACACAGAAACAACTGAGACAAAGATCTAAAAGCAATCTCAGTCGGCAAATATGAAGATTTTACAACACTGAAGAGGTAACAAGCTGCATTCCCTCAATCAATGACACTGGTATTACAAATAGGGATCTTAAATGCGTTCCAGCCGAAAAAAGTTCACATATAACTCATTATATTCCCATAGAGGGAAATGTTGAGCGGCGACAGAAAAGCGACAATGTGAGTTAAGAGGATACTTTCTATTCATACCTTTTAGTCTGAAAAGCCTTTTCAGGATTAAATTGATGACTACAGTCGACAAATAGGAAGATTTTACAACACTGAATCCCATGCTGCATTTGTCCAATCAATGACACTGACCTAGCATATATGCACATGGGATATTAGACACGTGCAACTCTTTATATTCTTTCTAATTTAAAATATTTAGAGCATTTTTGCTTAAAATAACACAAATGTGCCGTCTCTGGGTTTGTTCCTATATTTTTCTTCTTTTACTTAATAAATTACCCATTAAATTGCATTTCATTAACCTATGCCTACCCCAAACCTAAAGCTATCCAACAAAGTAATGTAAAATCAGTTATTATTATTGTACAGTGCCACAATATGCTTTATGTGCCAGTTTAGACACAATGTCAATGTTCTAACTTCTAGGAATCTAGGATCTAGGAAATCAATATTTGTCAGCAATGACCCTGATTCGATCAAAAATTCAATCACAAAAAAATTGAAAGCATTTGTGATTCTGACCAGTTGTCATATTCTGAAGTATATATACAAATATTATATTTGTATTTGAAATGTTCTCAGACCCTTAGGATTAAACAAATATTTAGACTACTCAAACCCATACACATACACTACCTGTCCCTACTTAATAATGCCAAAGCTGTAAATAGGTTAACCAGGAGTAATTGTTGATCATGTATAAATTATGAGCAGAGTAAAGGCTATGCAAGATGAGACAGTATGTTGTTTACTTGGACTTCAGAATGACCCAGAGTTCACCACAGTTATGTACTTACAGTAGATGCCTCATTAACAGATTTGTAGACTGCTATCCACCTTTTTTTATTGCCCCTTGATGCATTGCATTAATTATAGGAGTAACTTCTGTTAAAATGTAAGTAATATAATAATAAGTTTGTTTTATGGTCACATGAGAAAACAGAATCAAATAAATAAATAAATGATAATAATGAAATCGTGATATCCTACCAATACACCAGAGGTTTGTTTTATCAAACGATAAAATAAAATGTCAATCCTTGCCAACAAAATGAAAACCTAATAGGAAAGACTGTATAATTTCTGCTTCAATGGCAGTATTAACTATTGGAGTTTTAATGGGTTTCAAAGGGGCATTTGAACTGAACATCAGATCTGTTAAAATAAAATGCAAAGCTTTTTGTTTTAAAGAAAATATAATGAAATGAGACACTGAAAACATAATCAACTCTCAAATCACGTCCATGTGTTTGTGTACAGAGGATTTGCGATGAGGTGAATTCGGGTCTGTGGTTTTTGGGGCCATCGAGGGGCAGCTTCTGTTCCACCGAGATCTTTTCATTTCACAACAGAAGGACTGAACAGCAGTCCACAGCGACAAAACAATTGAATGATCTAATTAGAGAAATATCAGAATTAACAGAGCATAGTACTTTTGGAGGACATGAGATTGCAAAAACCCAAACAAAAGGGTCACGGTCTAGTAATCGTTTCCTCCTTTATCTATTAAAAACAAGGGAAAATCACATGACCTAACCATAAATGTTACTGCAACCGCAACTTGTGTTCCTGTGATTTAAAATTAACAAAGTTATTTGTAATATTTACATATTCTTTTAAAATGTGCTATAAGAAGATTTTTAGCTGTCTTTTTGTTTGTTGATTATTAGTCTTTGATAAATCACTAATTAGACATGTTGGCATGGTCCAGTAACCCTTCCCTCCTTTCTGTCTTCAAAAACAAAAGGGAAAATGACATTATCTAATCATAAAATTAATAAATACTCTTATATCTTACATGAATCAAACATAAATTATGATACAGAAATTATACACTCACTGGCCACTTTATAGGTACAACTGTCCAACTGCTCAGTAAAATGTTGCCTGGTCTGATGAGTCTCGATTTCTGTTGCGACATTTGGACGGTAGGGTCAGAATTAGGCGTCAACAACATAAAAGCATGGATCCATCCTGCCTTGTATCAACGTTTCAGGATGGTGGTGTAATGGTGTGGGGAATATTTTCTTGGCACACTTTGGGCCCATTAGTACCAATTGAGCATCATGTCAACACCACAGCCTACATGAGTATTGTTGCTGACCATGTCCATCCCTTTATGACCACAGTGTACCCATTTTCTGATGGCTACTTCCAGCAGGATAACGTGCCATGTCATAAAGCGCCAATCATCTCAGACTGGTTTCTTGAACATGACAATGAGTTTGCTGTACTCAAATGGCCTCCACAGTCACCATACTCAATCCAATAGAGCACCTTTGAAATGTGGTGGAACAGGAGATTCACATCATGGATGTGCAGCCGACAAATCTGCAGCAACTGTGTGATGCTATCATGTCAATATGAATCTCTGAGGAATACTTCCAGTACCTTGTTGACTCAATGCCACGAAGGATTAAGTCAGTTCTGAAGGCAAAAGGGGGTCCAACCCGGTACTAGTAAGATGTACCTAATAAAGTGGCCAGTGAGTATATACTTTAGTAAGAATTTCAGACATTTTGTAAAGAAGTTTCTTATGCTCAACAAGGATGCATTTACTTGCTCAAAATAGTCATTTTTTAAAATTGTAATACAATTTACTATCAATTTTGAATAACTTTAAAGTGTAATTTATTAGTGTGATGCAAAGCTACCTTTTTAGCATCATTAATCTAGTCTTCAGTGTCACTTGAACCTTCAGAAATCTTTTGAATGTTGATTTGCTGCTCAAAAAAAACATTTCTTATTATTTTTAATGATAAAAACTACAGTGATGCCTAATATATTACTGAAAACTGATTTCTAACCGTTTTCAGGACTTTTTGGTACTCAGATTTTCACTTTTGGTACTCAGATTATTACTTTTGTTCAATTTAATGCATCCTTCCTGAATAAACCTATAAGTTCTTTCAAAAATGATCTGACTCCAAACATTTAAACAAAAATAGATGCATAAAATAAATAAATATTGAGAATCACTGTTAAAAATACAGTTTACGAAATCTCTCTTCTTTGCAAATCCATTGCCTTTCTCCATCCTACAAAAAAAGCACAGAATTTCACCTCTATCCTAACAGTACATCTAGCAGATCATCACATGCTCTGAAATCCTGCAGCGGGTTAGATGAAGGTCACTGTCCTTCAGCGCGTTTCTGCGAATCATCTTTGACATCTACTGTAATGTTCATAATCACAGATTTCGGCGTAAGTGCTGGGTACATTCCTGCTGTGTTATGGCAACATTGCGAGATGGTCGTGGTTGAGCAGTCTGGCTCCTGCTGCTCCAGCAAAATCAGCTTTCTTAACAGCTCAGTGGGACATGAGAAAGATTTTACAGCCAGTGAAGCCGAACGCTCATTATTGCCCGTGTGTGCAGGTATACCATATCAGATCAGCAGCGGAGAATCTCACATCAGCACAGATACAGGCCCGGACTGAATCAGTGCACTTTTGTACAGATTCATTTGTGATTTCAGAGAAAAGCATTTGGAATGGAGTTAAACATGAGGTCATTTGTTGAACTTGAAGAAACTTCATTTGAAGACTTGCAGCAAGCTTATGTCGTCCCAAGCTAAACTAGAGTGTATTTAAATGCACTTAAAACACTAAAATACAAATCTGTAGTACATTCTTATTTTTGTGGTAAATTCAATTGTAAAACATTATACATTAATTTTCCCAGTACTGGGTTACGGCTGGAAGGGCATCCACTGTGTAAAACATATGCCAGTATAGTCGGTGGTTCATTCCGCTGTGGCAACCCCTGATAAATAAGGGACTAAGCAGAAGGAAAATGAATGAATGAAATAAATTTTTTTAAGAAAGCTAAAAATCTGCAACCATTGAGTCCCATAGTAGAAAAAACAACTATTATGGAAGTCAATGGTAGCAGTTTTTTCGGCTTTCTTCAAAATATCTTCTTTTGTTTTCACTTGAGGATCAGTATATAATGAGTAAATGTTCTTTTTGGGGTGAATTATCTCTTTAACGTAACCCTTTTTGGCAGCTTTGTTTAATATTATGATAATATTTTATATTCTGAAAAAAGAAAACAGCAATTATTGCAACAGCAGCCATTGATTGATTGATTGGTTGCGATCACATACTTGTCTGATCTGGAAACTCAGTTAATATTAACGACCTGTTCAAAATTTAACAAATAAATACTACTGTATGTAAACTGATTGTTTTATCTTTAAAATAAAATGTAAAAAAACTCAACTAAACTAACCTATTCAGTTAAAAGGGCACCTATTTTACCCCTTTTCAAGATTTAAGATAAGTCTTTTGTGTCTCCAGAATGCGTCTTTAAAGTTTCAGCTCAAAACATCAGATTATTTATCATACTTTTTAGAATGTTGGAGTTTTCTGCTCTGACCACAACGGAGCTGTTTTTGTGGCCTGTGCCTTTAATGCTGGTTCTCCCCGCCCACCGTTCCCACATGCCTGTCAGAGTGTGCTTCTGTCTCCGCTTGGCTTCGTCAGATAAACACCACAGTGACAGACATGAAGAAAGCAGATCTCACGTAACGTTAGTGAGTAATACTACAGTAAGAACTGTACCAATGATTATTTGACGTATTTGTTGTGGAGTTAATTCAAGCCTTTCTGCGACGAGTCACACACAATGTCTTTACAAAGTTCACGCACACACCCAGACACTCACAGACGCACAGCGCGTGTTATTCTTTGCACTGTTTTTGCATGCAAATGTGACAGGATACGCATTAATATCCACTGCTGTATGGATATCCGTTATGTTAATCTACAAAATAAACCTGATTTAATGTCCACAAACCGGGATTGAAGCGTCTTCTTTTCTATTGTACTGACATGCGGCTGTGGTAATTACATAGCGATTTTACTGTCTTTACTTTATTACAAACATGCACTAATTTACAAACGTTTTAAACTTGCAAAACTCATTCTTGATTACATTTGATGATGATTGATGATCACAGCGAGCTGAACAGATCTTTTAATCCCAGTTGCGTATGTCCTGTCTTGCTGATATGATTATACGCGTTACTACAGAGACTTGTTATTACGCGACTATCAATCAATTCGGTGGGTGGGGAAACCGCACTCCTACGTCAGGTTGTGGTGGGCCTTAGATTGGGAGGCATTTGGATCCTATTTTAATGTCAGGAAATTAAAAAAAAAGACTTATTTTGTTTATATCACCCCAATATGACTGTGGACACACTATACCTACACACAGCTCTGTCCAAACAGCTTACAAAATATTATTTTCATCATAGGTGCCCTTTAAGACGAGTAAAACTGACTCAAAATACAACGTTAAACATGCAACATTCTGCAAACAGTTTTTGTTTGATGGAAATGTATAGGCTTGGGACAAAATTAAATTAATGGTAAGCATAGAATACTTTTTTATTATTATTACTAATTCCTCAATCTCATCTTTTAATATAATTTTGGACCGCTAATTGTAAGTCAGTTTTGATTTTATCATCTAAAAGTGAAATTGCTGGCCTTGCCGTTTGTTGGTACCTGTTATGTGCATTTGTCTCCTCTTTTATCTACAGCTTGGTCCTCCTGTAAAGCCCACATTCTTTATCTGTGAGCCAGCTTTCCCACAGCGAGACTCTGAGTTTATCATCCTGGTGAAGGGGGTTTGGGTGGAGAGGAAGTGCCTTGTTTTCACTGGGACCGCTGGACATTTGGGCTGCTATGGACTCATGCCAGCTAGTTGTAGTGTGTGTGTGCGTGTGTGTGTGTGTGTACGTGCGGTTTCAGCACTCACCTAGCATTGTTCTTCCACTCTGTTTGTGTGTTACCACACGTACAATCCCAGCGCCATAAACCTGAAGGTACAAATAAAATGCCATAAGCCTGAAGGTACCAACAAAACGCTCTAAGCCTGAAAGCAGCACACACCACAACAAGAAGTTTTACATGTCAGTGCAAAACGAAGGAGGTGACACTTAAATCTTACCCATTTATCTACAGAGACATGTATGCCTCTTTTCACAAGGTGTAAAATAAATCTGTGGTTCCCCAGAATGTGTCTGTGAAGCTCAAAACCCCCCACAGATCATTTATTATATCTCATCATATTTGCCCATATTTGGGTGTGAGCTTGATCACATTTTAGAGCTGTTTTTGTAAGTCCCTTTAAATGCAAATGATCTGCTGCTTTCCAGAAGAGGGCGGGGCTTGTGGGTTTGCACGTTGTTCTGACTATGGAAATTACATGTGTGTAAGCTGCTAAAACATATAGAGAAGGACTTAGTAAGCAAGAATGGGTGCAATATTTTAATAAACTGAATTTAAAAAGATGGTCAGAGATACGCATGAGCAGTATTAATTAACATATGAGGCTAATATTTCACTTACTTGAACGAAAAAAAAAAAAATGTTGTCAAGATTCTTGCCCTGGACATACTGGAAAACCTTTCGTTTTCCCCATGTTCTGCTTGATTTGTTTCTTTTTGACTGTCAATACTTTAAATGTATTTTTTTTTCTAGTCCAAACAACCAGTACATCCTAAAACATGACAATAAATGAACATTTCCAGCAGCATATTCTGCAAAATTCGCAAGTTTTATTCGATTCATTGCCATTGTTTAGATTCTGTGCATCATTGCCGACTGACGACACTTCCTGAAAGCAAATAATTAATAAAAAATGCCAATCTCACAGAGCCTATATTGATTAGTAGCAGATTAAAGCCTTAAATGTTCAAACCACATTGACACAGTGATGAAGAGTAAGAGGTTACAACTAATAGAATAAACACATTTTTGTATGGTGCATACATTTATGTAGTTGTTGTTTTGAATAAAAGTTGATTATATGCCTAAACTTCTCTGATATGCTAAAATAAACAAACTATTTTTACAGTTCTCTCTTTACAAGAAAATCTTTACAAAAAACATATGGTGATGGTGTTCGGGATTATTAAAAATACAGCTGTCTCTATGAATACAGCTAATTTTAGCCACGTTAGCCGCGCATAGCATGCTAACAAGTTCATTTCGAAAGAACATTTGGAAACATCCTAAGTGACTTTGATGTTTTTGGATATAAAGGTAGAAGATTGAATGTGGTTTTGACCAATCCTTCAGAACCAGCACTGTACTTACCGCTTAATTTTTCTGGGCATTTGCTTTAACAATGAAGTTGAACTCGGATGCTGGGAGACCGGACACTCATATTTGTCAGTACACCAACAACAGAACATTTCAATGTTATTTCTCTGGCGCAAACATTTTAACTTGCACAGAAATGGCAACGGGGTATTGTGGATGGAAACATGCAGATAAAGGGCAGTAATAAATTATATTAAGATCCAAAGAGGAGCAAAGTCTGAGTGGCTTGTTTTTCCGCATGCTTGTGCGAAAAAAGTCTTACAAAAAGTTTCTGTGTTGATTGATGTTGATTGCACTTAAATGCAAGAAGTCAGATTTGCATGATAACCTACAGTATATGCCACAACAGAAAGTCCAGAGGAAATGATCCGAATTCCTCCCTGAAACAATACTGCGAGGGCAGGCAGAAGCTCAGATATTACTAGCTGCAGGGAAATTTCAGCATGGAGCTGCGTCTTGCCAAGAGGGGATTTTTCTTTCACCTCCTCACTCGATGCAGTGTCACGCAAGTTCCTTGAAACAAAAGCTAGACAAAAATAACGAGAGAAGAAAAAAAACAGAATTCATGCCAGTGCAGAAATAATTACCGTGTTGATTATTCACATCTCTGCCCTCTCCACACGCGAAGGATGCTTGTGTAAGGGTTGCTAAATTGCTTTTGTAACGGCGTGTGTGCTGCATGTACTTGTTGTATATACGATTTACAAAATGAAAAGAAAAAACATGCGATGTCTTGCAATAAGATACTGAAAAAAATAAATAAGATTAAAAACATGTCATTAAATATAAATAGAATTAAATAAAACTGATGACAAAAATCCTAAACAAAAACAAGCATATAAAAATGTTATATATACACACACACACACACACACACACACA
>CAIGQW010003411.1:4047099-4065472 GCA_903798125.1 Danio choprae | reverse complement strand
CTTAAAATGATTAAGTAAATAAACTGTTTTTTTAAATAAACATAATTATAAAAATTAAGTTAAGTGAACCTAATAGTTCTAAGTTACAACAATAATACTTTACATTTTTTAATTAAAATCAACTTGTCACTTTTAAGGCAATGGGTTTACTCACTTTTTTTAAGTAACTGCTTTACATACACATACATATAAACACGCACGCACGCACGCACGCACGCACGCACGCACACACACGGACGGACAGGCACACAGGCACGCACGCACGCACGCACAAACACAACCACATATATGTGTAATACAGACAACATGATTTGTTATTTATACACTGTAAAAAATACTGGTTACCTTAGATTTTTAAGTTTAATCAAATTAACCTTATGAGTCCATTGAACTTATATTATGTTAAACTGATTTAAAACAGCTTGCGTAACTTATAAAATTAAGTTAGAACATGATTCACTTAGTTTAATAAGTTACAATGAGCTTAAAACATATGTTATCATTACTAATTGACGTTACTAATTAATTAAAATGTTTACAATGTACATTTTAAGTTCAAAACTGATTTAACAATTAAGATTTAACAATAATGTATTAGAATAAAGCTGAATTCAGCAAAATAAAAATGTAAATAAAATGAATCTGGTCATAAAATAAAATAAAAAACAATTATATATACAAATAAATAATAATAGAAAATATAATTATACATGTACAAAACTGCCTGAATTTTACAGAAATCAAAAAGTATGTCTTAAAATAAGACTGTATTCAGCAAAACAAACAAATAAATAAATAACAAAATAATCTTAGTTCATTCATGCCCAAAATGCACGCTGGGAATTGAAGTGCCAACACGGGGTTGTCTGATTATCAATGTCAACAACAAACAGAGAACAGTACTCTTATTTAAAAAAAACTGAGAGCGAAACATGACACCCAGCCAAAAATACACTTGTATGCCAAGAATATGTGGTTGGTTTCCTATATCATGGTGAGTTGATTTCCTGGAATTATGTTTTTAGGAGGTCTGTGCTCTTTCGTGACAAAAATATCAAACAGTTTCACAATGCGTCTTCCATTTTAGCAGGCTTGCGTGACTCTGCAGGCTGCTGTTTCTCATGCGTGACTGTCTGTCATCATTAACTGCTAATGAAAACACTGCCATGGAGTCTTACGGTGAGCGGACTGGAGGTTTCTTTGAGCGCAAGTTCACCTCTGACCTTCTCCGAGGGGGCTGCGTAAATAGAGTCCACTGACACGTGAAAACTCAGTTTGTTCAGGCTGGATCTCCAGCGGATTAGCCTTCGGAAGCTTCACACAGCTGGATGTGGACAGAAAAGCAGGTGTAAGGAGATGTTTGTTAGGCAGCAGCATTAAAAGGATACTTCATTCAGCTTCAAAATCTTTGCTTAAATGAGCTGCAGGGTCCTAATTATATGGGGAAAAGAAAGAATGAAGTTAATAGTGCCAGAAACGTTTTGTATAATGGAAAGAAAGTCAAAAGATTTGAATACATATATCCCATTGTGTTTCAACTCTGATCAGTTTCTTTCCTTTGAACACAAAACTATGATCACAGAATCTTACAAAGACTGAATACGTTTACATTTCAACATAACTTTTTAGTCTGAATTTTACTTTAATATTTTGACCCTGGACCACAAAACAAGTCATCATGAGAGTCAGTTTTTGGATATTGAGATCTTAAAGTTGAATGAGCAAGCTTTGGATTGATGTATGCGTTTGTTAAAATATGACAATATTTGGATGACTACTTGAAAATCTGGAATCTGAGGGTTCAAAGAAATCAAAATATTGAGAAAATCAATATTTAAAACTGTCCTAATTAAATTCTCAGCAAAGCACATTACTAATCAAAAACTGAGTTTGCAAAATATATTCATGGAACAAGATCTTTACTTAATAATCTAATGATTTTTGCGGGAAAAAATTAAAAATATATTTACCTTTGACCAACAGCATGTATGTTGGGCTATTGCCAAAAAATACATGTGCAACACAAGACTGTTTTTGATGTTTGTTTATTTTTGCTTAAACTCAAGTTCCTACATTGGGCTGTAAAAAGAATTTTGCAACAGACACTCACAAGACCCTATTTCTCTTTTCTTTTTTTTTTTGAGGAACATATTCCTGTAAACAACATATAAACAAAGAAACATTATAAACTTTTCTTATTTCAATCTAAATAATTACCTGTAAACAGGAACGCAACCAAATATCAAATATTGGGGACAAAATAAAATATTTTACTATAATATAATTTAATATAATATAATATAATATAATATAATATAATATAATATAATATAATGTAATATAATATAATATAATATAATATAATATAATATAATATAATATAATATAATATAATATGCGGTCGATGTACCGGTCCGTTGTGGTAAAGAAGGAGCTGAGCCGAAAGGCAAAGCTCTCGATTTACCGGTCAATCTACGTTCCTACTCTCACCTATGGTCATGAGCTTTGGGTCACGACCGAAAGGACAAGATCTCGGATAGAAGCGGCCAAAATGAGTTTCCTTCGCAGGGTGGCAGGGCGCACCCTTATAGATAGGGTGAGGAGCTCTGTCACCCGGGAGGAGCTCGGAGTAGAGCCGCTGCTCCTCCACATCGAGAAAAGTCAGCTAAGGTGGCTCGGGAATCTGTTTCGGATGCCTCCTGGACGACTACCTAGGGAGGTGTTCCAGGCATGTCCCACCGAGAGGAGGCCTCGGGGAAGACCCAGGACACACTGAAGGGACTATGTCTCTCGGCTGGCCTGGGAACGCCTCGGGATCCCCCCGAAGGAGCTGGAGGAATTGTCTGAGGAGGGGGAAGTCTGGGTTTCTCTCCTAAGACTGCTGCCCCCACGACCCGGCCCCGGAAAAGCGGTTGAAAATGAATGAATGAATGAATGAATGAATGAATGAATAATATAATATAATATAATGTAATATAATATGTCTGGTAATTATAGCCCTATAAGGGTCGCTATACATGATATGTGTGTGTAAATATACATTATCAGTACCAAAGCCAAAACTGGTACTAATCTAACAAAACAGCTAAAGATCACAGTGCAAAGATGTGTACACCCCACATCCCACATTTTTTGTTAGTTTTTTTGCAACACCTATTTTGCATTTATTTCAATGTATTATCGTTCTATTCCTAAAGATGTTAAATGGCCACACTCTTATTTTAATGAATATAACTGTTTAAAACAGCTGTTTTGTTGAAATGAGACAAAAATATATGGTCTATATTCACTGAGAAATGGATAAACATGTTCACTTTCAAAATGGGGTGTAAACTCATTTATGCTGAGCACTGTGCAATGGTAAATGTGGAACATAAAATATATATTTATATATATATATATATGTATATACACACAAAAAAGCTAGGTTCCACAAAATTGTGTTGGGACAACATGAAGGAATTAAGTTTACCTATTAGTTTTTACAAATTTAAGTGGATTGAACATAAAACAATTAAGCTGTCGCAAATTGTGTTGTTTCAGCTCATTTAAAATAAAGCGTTTGAACCAACAGCAAATGTATGTAAATATGAATGCGTTTATATCAACTGCAATATTTCAAACTTATCAGATTTGCATAAGCGTTATTAGTTATTCAATATGCTTCTTAAAAATAAAATGATCCTGACCTGACCTCAATATTCAATAATATTCATTGGCAACAGCTTGGTCACAGCTAACCTGACCTCCTTTGCACTCATCTACAGTAACATACAGTAATGATTGTTTTCTATACTGTACAACTTCTACATTTAGAAACACCATTAGGCAACCCGGCGATGGGAAGAGAGCCAGTGTGGGATGAAAATTAAAGCGCAGTCATGCGGTTGATCACGTACCACCATGTGGCTTCCTGCACAATCTGCCCATTTTTAGACGGCGGCTGCGAAGACAAAAAAAGAAAAGGGGAGAAAAGAGACAAAAACAATGTAAATCTGATGGTTCAGAAATCTGAGGGAAACTGCCCTTTTAGTGTGAGGAAGAGGGAGACGCCTTCACGGACTACTGACTACGCTTTGGCAAGGGCCTCCGCAACAGTTGGCTAGACAAAAAACACCTCGATTGCTTGTTAATTTGCGGGGTCGTTAGGATACTTCGAAGACTCATTAGCATTGTTTGCCTTTGCGGTCCTTTTCCTATGTTTTTTGCGCTTTTGTACGGGGGGTTTTGGGATTTTCCTGGGAAAGCGAAGGTCGAGGCTCATTGTGTTGTAATGAGGGCCGCAGGACGACGCTCCGGATTAAACTCTCTGACACCACTGAATACAGTTCTGCTGTACGCTCGAGTCTGCAGATGTGTCTGAATGAGTGCAACATGACAAACAAAGAAGGGAAATCAGACAGTCGGACTGCACAACACTATCACAGGATGCAGAATGCGTACATTCAGCAAATATTATTACAATAAGTTACTGGACACACACAGTCGGGGTCCAAAAAAACATCTTCAAATATTTTCTAAGTGATGTTTAATGGAGCAAGGACATTTTCACAGTATTTCCTACACTCAAAAAATGTTTTTTTTCTTGCTTGTTCAAACTACTTATTTAAAATGAGCTGAAACGACACAGTTATTGAGATTTGCTTGGGACAACTTAATTGTTTTATGTTCAATCCGTTTAATTTGTTACGTTAACTTAATTGATTTATGTTGGGACGACAAGAATGAATTGTGTGGAACCCTGCATGCTCAAAAAATGACTTTCGCTGCTTGTTCAAACTACTTATTGAAAATGAGTTGAAACAACACAATTCTTTAGTTTTTTTAGGGACAACTTATATGTTTTGTGTTCAATTCACTTAAATTTGTAAAAGCGATTAACAATGATTAATAATAATAGAAATGCGGGGCTCCACACAATTCCTTCATGTCCCAACACATATTAAGTTATATTAATTGGTTTCAAAAGTGGTTTGAACATAAAACAATTAAGTTGTCAAAGAAAAAACTTAAAAATAGTGTTGTTTCAACTCATATTAAATAAGTAGTTTGAACAAGCAGCAAGAGTAATTTTTTTTATGAGTGTATAATATCTTTTTCTTCTAGGCAAAGTCTTTTTTCTTATAGTTTGGCTGGAATATAAGCAGTTATTAAATATTTTAAACAATTTTAAGGTGATTATTAACAGCCCCATTAAGATTTATTTTCCCCATTAAGATTTATTTTTTATACTGAACAAACACTGTTGTCCAATGACTTGCCAAATGAACCTAAATGGTCAAGTTACCCTAATAACCCAGATAAGCCTTTAAATTGCATAAAATAAAAGCTGAAAACTGGTATCTTTCAAAATAACTTGAAAAATACAGTCAAAAAAAAGAAAGAAATTATTTATTAAAATTATTTTGTTTAAAAAAATGGGTTTAAAAATCTTCTCTTGCAATATGTTTTAAAATTAATTAAAATTTTACAGGATAATAATTTTGACCTTAACTGTACACACACACACACACACACACACACACACACACACACACACACACACACACACACACACACACACACACACACACACACACAATGTATATATAATGTAATGTACGTTTATACGTCTAAAACTCACACAAATATTAAAGGAATGTTTTAGAAGAATTTTTCGTCATTCATGACAACTAAAAAGTTTAGTATTAATAAATGGACCCTTATTTTATATATTAAAATAAATAAATAAATAAATAAATAAATACAAATAATTAGGCAAAATTAACATTAACATTAAAATAAATAAGTAAATAAAATTAACTAATTAGTTAATTAACTAACTGTATTTAATACAATAATTAATTTAATTAAACCATTTAGAAATTAAATTAATTAAACCCTTAGCTACAGTAAGTCTTATTTCACTGCTTTTACACATTACAATTACTTTACATACAATATCAATAACAGTAATTTATGCATGATTACTTGTAACATGTAAATTAAATGTAAATTAAATGTAAAATGAAACTGGAACAAGGACAGCTTAAGACAATAAAGTGTAATCAAAAATAGTTTTTTGTAATGCAAAAGACCCCTTAGTTAACAACAGATAATGCAGTGACTAATAATAACTAAACAATGCATTGTAACCGAGCAATAGATGGTGAAGAATATTATTTATTAAACATTGTTTATGTTAGTTAAGTACTCGAATCCATTAAACAATTTTAACATGAACAACTTTTGATTTTAATAATGCATTACTAATTAACTAAGATTAACAATTGTTTCACTGGAATTATTTTCATCATTTTCATCCTGACTTTTGCAATTAACTAATATTTAAAACAAATACACAAGTGTTACAAAAATACAAGCAAACTAATGAATGAATGTAAGACAAATGTACCTTGGTAAAGATCAGATTTCATTGCTTCCACTACGGATTTTGGATTATTATCCAGTGATCCTGGAATAACATGGATTATCACCTTCAGGACTGGTGGAAAAAAGCTAAAGGAAAATTCGTGCATACTAATATGACAATGAACAATGAAGTGGACATTTATTTGATGTTAAATATTGCAGCTGAAACCAGCTCCAGTATGTCAACAAAAAGAGATGTTTTGTCATTTTCACCCGGTGCAAAACCACACAAAGTGCTGTTGATATGAGGGAGGAAGTACAATAATCTTTGCTGAGTGAACCTCTGAATGACCTCCTATTCAACAACAGAACTACAATATCACATTTCACAGTGTTTAAAGTTACACAGACAGCCACACGAAAAACCCTTTTACTTCTACAGCTGAAATGAAGAACTGTTCTCTTCTTAATCATTAATGTTTGCTTTATAGATTTTGGTCAGTTTTAATTGAATTTCCCATGATGTACTGACACCGTTAAGTTTTGAAATTCATACAGTTTGCATTTCTTAGGCAGCGTTGCTTGTTCCAGTTTAGTGCAGTCACATTTAACTGCTGATAAATATCTATGCATTTTAAGGCACTGTAAAAAAAATATGCAGCGGGTTCCACACGATTCCTTCATGTTGTCTCAACACAAATCAACTCAGCTAACTTAACGAATTTAACTGGATTGAACATAAAACAATTAAGTTCATTCATTCATTTTCTTTCGGGTTAGTCCCTTATATCAGCGATCGCCACATTGGAATGAACCACACTATTCCAGCATATGTTTTACGCAGCGGATGCCCTTCTAGCCTCAACCCAGTACTGGAAAACACCCATACACTCTCACATTCACACACATACACTACTTTATCATTTTGCATCTGTAGATTTCAACTGTGCTATACACTTTTGTTAAAATTATAGTTTTCTTGCACTAAGCAACACTATAAAAAATTATATTACAATAAATGTTTTAAACTTATTTTAAGAAGTTAAATCAAGTTTTAAGTAATTTTTTAGTCATTCATTCATTTATTTTCTTTTCGGCTTAGTCCCTTTATTAATCTGGGGTCGCCACAGCGGAATGAACCACCAATTTATCCAGCATATGTTTTACACAGCGGATGCCCTTCCAGCTGCAACCCATCATTGGGAAACATCCACACACACTCATTCACACTCATACACTACGAACAATTTTAGCTTACCCAATTCACCTATAGCGCATGTCTTTAGACTTGTGGGGGAAACCGGAGCACCCGGAGGAAATTCACGGCAACACGGGGAGAACATGCAAACGCCACACAGAAATCCCAACTGACCCAGCCGAGGCTCGAACCAGCGACCTTCTTGCTGTGAGGCAATCGTGCTACCCACTGCGCCACCGTTGTTGGTTGAGATGACTAGAATAATTTATTTGATTCAGCAAAAAAAAAATTAGGCAGCAAGAATTATTTTACAGTGCACAAATCTCCACATCAGCAGCACTCACATAAACCAAACTTTAAAGCTTTATTCAAATCTTATAGCGATTATTTAAGATTAATTCGATTTTTACAAAGGGATATGCACATACTTTGCCTGATCATGCATTTTATTCTACAGAACTCTTTTACCGTCGCAGTATTTTATAACTATTAAATAAGATTCCCATACATTAATCCCCTCCGTTAAAATCTGACTCTGAAACTGAAATTTTTTAACCCGACTTCATCCAATGTGAATCTATGCAAATTACTGCAACAAAAACAACATCTCATTTGCATATTCAAATTATTTGAAAAACTTTTAATACAAAACTAATTCCATTTCTTAACCAGTCAGCTGGAAAAGTACTTTTTACTAAAAAAAATGTAAGGTAAGTGGTTGCAAACAATTTTTATGGGCTGAATAAATTATATGGGGTAAATAAATTAAAATGAGTAAAAGAGGCCTCGGGAATGACCCAGGACACGCTGGAGGAACTATGTCTCTCGACTGGCCTGGGAACGCCTCAGGATTCCCCCGGAGGAGCTGGTGGAAGTGTCTGGGGAGAGGGAAGTCTGGGGTTCTCTCCTAAGACTGCTGCTCCCGCGACCCGGCCCCGGAAAAGCGGTTTAAAATGAATGAATGAATGAATGAATGAATGAATGAATGAATGAATGAATGAATGAATAAAATGAGTAATGTTCAGCTTAATTTATTTAAATTCAGCTCATATAAGTTGTTTGCAACCACTTACCTTAAAAAATATAGTAAATCCCATGAATCATTTTTTGCAGTGTATAGTCATAACTACCTGTTAATAATTTTACTGTATTCAATTTCAGTGTCTAAAACTGAACAACTGCCAGAAGCATGTTATTTTTCACTGTAAAATGCTGGTAATGTCTCAACACAAATTGATTTGTGTTGAGACATTAAGATGTTAACTTAGTTTTTACAAATGTAAGTGGATTGAACATAAAACCATTAAGTTGTCCCCCCAAAAAGTCAAGAATTGTGTTGTTTCAGCTCAATCTAAATAAGTAGTGTGAACAAGCAGCAAAAATGTATCTTCCACTTGAATATTCTGAAGCTTCAGCATTCCCAGGCCCTTCCTTTTCATGCACCCAGTATGAGTAACACCGATAAACTTGTCTTTAGGATCATAGTTCTTAAGTTCATCAGCTAAGCCATCAGAAAAAAAAGGTTTTAAGCTTTAAGCATGCAGTTTGAGTTGTGTCTGATGTCACCTCTGATGATAAAGTGCCTGTGCGTGACTGCAGAACTCAACTCAACGCCCTGTGGCCATTCCTCCTGCTCGTCTGTTTCCTCCACAGCTCTGAGCACAGGAGATAAGCCAGTCTCAAGCACACACCTTTTTCCAATCTGCACATAGTTGTGGCAAAACTTCTGCAATCCAAGCTGTTCCCTTGTTGATATTTGTTTATATATAGTCGCTACACCACAGTTGACGCATCTTTTCCATATTCTGCTTTTGGCCAATCGGAAAGATGCATGAATTGATTTAAAATTAATCATCTGACATAGAAAAGATGACAAGTTTTTCCAGTTTCTAGGAGGATTAGGACATCAGCACTACACACACACACACACACACACACACCCTCCTAAACATGTGAGAATATCAGAATGACTTCATTGACAAGGCACAGTCATGCTAAATGCCATGTTAAAATCACATGACTTCATAATTGACCCATAAACCATCTTTTTTTTTTGCTAAGTTCAAAACGTCTAAGCTGTAAATAAACAAATTAGACTACAAATAGGCCCGATGTGGTGTACTATCCAACTTTTGAGATAAAACAGTTTGCTATAAAGGCATATATGGTATATATTGCACACTGTACGCACTGTATTTTAATTTACCGTCTTAAAACACTGTTTTACAGCGAAATAACTTACCTTTTACTGCTCGTTGTCATTCTTTTATATTTGTGTTTACCTTGTTTTGGGCGCAGCTATTTATAATCTAAATGTGCGAGGCTTCCTGTTTCGTTCCTTCAGTGTATTTTATACTTACTAAAACAGTTTGTCATGTCGTTTATATTGCAACTTGGCATTTGTTTTCGTAGCCTAACATGTTAACGTACTAAGATGCCGGTAATCGCTGGTTTGCGGTGCGGTTTTACAATATAAAACACTTTGCTATTATCTGTGATGTTTGACGAATCGGAAGTGTCGCATATTTACAAGTCTTCCGAGTCGGAAAATATGGTGGATACGGGCTTTTGATGGCCCTATAAGTTCCCCGTTAGGCATACAGTCCGTCAGTCTGGCACAACTCTATATAGCTACAAAACATGTAAAAATGACAGTATATGACAGTACAGCTTTTTAAATATCTGGGAACACCTGGACCACAGCGATGCGTTGCGTGCGTCTCTCGCTCTCGCTCTCTCTCTCTCTCTCTCTCTCTCTGTGTGCGTTTCAGGGCCTGTCTCGGCATGGTCTGGGTCTTTGATGTTGTAAAAAAGGCCTAAGGGTCCCGAGTCTGTTCAGAGGGTGACAAAAGTCCAAATTAATAAAACGAAATTAGATCAAATAAAATATATTTTATAAATGTTTAATGTGTTGACAGTGGCCGTAATTACTGAAGGAGCAAGCGCTCAACATGAAAATCAAATGGAGTCAATATAAGCAAATTAATCTAAACTAGGATTTGTGATTACAAACATGTGAAAACTATTTTGAAAACAGCATTTTGAGTCATAATAAAAATCTAAAGTTTATAAATCTGCATTATGCAAACGAAAAATGTCATCAAATTGCCCATAATCCCGCCGAATGGTCTTAATCTTTGGAAGATTGTTCCGATTTATGTTTGACAAGTTTTGCTTTACTGATGGTTGTCCGCTTTTCCCCCCAATCCTACAAGAATGAAGATTAGTAAAATAAAAATGTAATAAATCATTAATCTATCTATTAAAACTTCTATCAAAACTAACGCTAATGGCACTGCCGTTTTAAGAAATATTCACGCTAATTTAATAACATAATAATAAAACAATTATAACAAAATTTAACAATTCGTTCAGCATTGTAATACTCGATCTTTCCGTAGACATATAATGGCATACAGGCCAAAACATTGCATACCAAATAATAATAAACAAAGAAACAATTTCTGTCAAGGTTGAAAATCCTCCAATAGCTGTTTAAAAAGCAAAAGCAAAAAAAAAAACCTGATTTGTAACAATTAAAAAATAAACTCTTGATTATATATTTATAGGCTAAGACTGATTTTAAAGGTGTAAAATAAAATATTTTAGGCAATTTGTGTCCAAAGGTTTTCATGATGTGCTGATGAACAACTGCTCAATGTCTTGACGCATATTTTGTCTTGTTTGTTTTATATATTTATAATGTATATACGATTTAATCTTATTTTCTTCTTTTTAATAGCCCATTTGAACTTGAGTCCAGAGGATCGGTAATGCTGATAAGTGATCTGACGTGACGTGATCAGTGCAGAAGCGCGCGCGCTGTCCGTGGTACTGAACCCGCGCTCTCATTCGCTGAGCTTTTTACACGAATTCCATACACAATACAAGAAATCTTAATATTTTACGTCTTCATAAGTATTTGTTAGTTACATTAATATAATTGATATTTGATATTCATTTTATTGCGTGTCACGTTCAAACAGTCTGTAGCGAGATGAATTTAATTTGTAAAACAATAAAATCATTATTAATCGAATTTCTAAGATGCCTCGCTACATTTAATGTACATTTAATAAGATATTTAGGCCTACATTTTGTTTTAAACATTTTTACTTTGTTAAAACAGTAGATCGTGATCACGATATGCTTTCACACCAAATCTAGTGATAATTTCCAGTAGGAAAAATAAATAGCCTATAGAATATATATTTAGCTACAAATCTGATCTAATTTTAATTCTTTAATTAAACTAAATAAACCAATGCATTCATACTTTTAACAAAAAGATAAAGTAATCTTACATTATTTACATTTGCATTTGCTGAACAATATTCTGGCATTCCAAGCAAGTTACATGATTTAATACAGATGACTTATTTTAAATAATAACGAATTGAGGTTTTTATTGTCCTTGTATTAATTTATTGGAGTGCTTTAATTAATGTTGTGCATTTAAGGAATGAGGTCCTCCTAGTGGCAACAGGCGGAAAACAAGTCCTAAAAATAAACCTCTAGAATTGGATTTTCCCATCACTCTCTTAAAACAGCACCATTGTATATTCATACGTGCATACGAAAACGACTGAAAACACAGATACGCCATATTTCTATTAAAACAACTGTATTGCATCTTCTTCACTGGAGACTACAAACGTAATAATAACAATATTTTTTACCATGCACTGCAAAAAGGTAAGTAGGTATCATTGGAGCACAAATGCGTCAGCAAAGGTTTTTTGTCAGCTGTAAACGATTTAATTATACATAGTACATTTGCTAAGAGATTTTCTAGACATACAAATATACAGCAGTTGAAGTATCGAGAGAGAGAGAGAGAGAGAGAGAGAGAGAGAGAGAGAGAGAGAGAGAGAGAGAGAGAGAGAGAGTGTGTAAAGGAGGAGACTGATGCTATTCAGTCGTAGATAAATTAGCTCATTTCAACACTAGACAGACCATCCCACCAGCGAGACTATATAATTTCATATGAGCCAGACAGAAACGCCACAAAGCGCAGGCTACCAGAACTCAACTCTGATCTGATGCCGAGCTGGTCCACTGAGACCTAAAAGTAAATCTGCATTGATTTGTGAGACGTGCAAAGATATCTGTGATGGATGTCCTGGTGGCTCTGAGGGATCTCCTTCAGCTGTCAACGCGGAGTGTTTTACTGTCGCTGCTGGTGTGTTTAATGCTCAAGTTCCGGCGTCGGCAGCTGGTACCGGGTCCGTTCTCGTGGCCGGTCATCGGTAACGCCGCTCAGCTCGGTAACTCTCCTCACTTTTACTTCACCCGAATGGCTCAGAAATACGGCGACGTGTTTCAGATCAAACTGGGCAGCAGAAACGTGGTGGTTCTGAACGGAGACGCGATTAGGGAGGCGCTCGTTAAAAAAGCGGTCGATTTTGCAGGTAGACCCGACTTTGCTTCATTCCGGTTCGTGTCCGGTGGGAAAAGCATGGCTTTCGGTAACTACAGTCAGTGGTGGAAACTGCACCGGAAAGTCGCGCACAGCACCGTCAGAACTTTCTCCACGGCCAATATTCAAACCAAGGAAACCTTCGAGAAGCACATCGTGAGTGAGATCGGAGAGCTCATCCGTCTGTTTCTCAATAAATCCCGCGAGCAGCAGTTCTTCCAGCCGCACCGGTATATGGTGGTGTCGGTGGCGAACACCATGAGCGCCGTGTGCTTCGGTACCCGGTACGCGTACGATGACGCGGAGTTCCAGCAGGTGGTGGGTAGAAACGACCAGTTTACTAAGACAGTCGGAGCCGGGAGCATCGTGGATGTGATGCCCTGGATGCAGTACTTCCCAAACCCCATCAGAACCCTCTTTGGCCAGTTTAAAGAGCTCAACAAAGAGTTTTACTCGTTCATTCATTTTAAAGTGGTGGAGCACCGTGAGACGATTTCACTGAGCCTCGTCCGTGACATGACCGACGCCTTCATCTTCGCTCTGGACAAAGGGCTGTCCGGGGGCTCGGGGGTCTCTCTGGATAAAGAGTTCGTGCCGCCGACCATTGCAGATATTTTCGGGGCCAGTCAAGATACTCTGTCTACAGCTCTCCAGTGGATCATTCTGTTACTTGTCAGGTAAATAGATTATATAAGATTATATAAAACATTACATTTTCAATTGAGTGTTGGCCTATCATGAAATATAACTGTTTAAAATCTATTGGTTTAACACACAAGTTCACTTAAAGCGTTCACTGCAAAAAAGCTGGGCTGTCATCATGACCCAATGTTGGTTAAAATATGGGCAAAATAACTTTACAACAAAATTACACTGTTTAACCCAACGGGTTTGTGCATATTTGACCCAACTACGACAATCGAGCATTTAGAGTGTTCATGAAATCAAAATGGTGTATTTGTAATTTTTAAATTTTGGTTGAATAACTTGCCATTGTACTTCTAATAATCCACTCGTGTACTCTTAAAAATAAAACGTACACTTTAAAAGATTTACAATTTGCAGTAAGATAATTTAGCTCTCTGGAAGAATTACACTTCGTTGCTCTTTTTCATTGTTTGACACTATAAACCGCAAAAGAGTAGCAATAATACATTTATAATCCTTTAAAATTACACACAAAACAATATACATAAAAAATGTTTTTGGAAAGACAAAGCTGTCATGAAAGCACTGTTTGAATGCATTTGCTGAATTGAGCTGCACTTAAAGTGTGCAGCGCGGAAACTAAGATCGTCCACAAGAGACGGACAGATCTGAATAGCACCAAACAGCTCTCGTGTGTTATATAACTCTTCCGTGGAGGTACTGGCAGCAAATAATGAGGGCAGGTTACAGCAACACGAAATGAAACCTGACCCACTAACACTTTTAAACATGTAGGCCACTCTGTGAAACTCAGCATGCAATGACAGCTTCATGCAGGATACTATTGTAGAAAAAAACTCCTAAATATAATAAAGGTTCTATATTAGCAAATATGGTTCTTTAAAAATAACTAATTTAATTGAAACTTTTCAATGAAATGCACCAAGCATACACAATGTAATATAATTTAAAAATAAAAAATATAATTTTGGTTCCCCAAAATGCCCTTCAATGAACAGCTTAAAAATCTGTTTAATAAATTGAATATTTATTAATGCACATTATTCCATTACTTTACTTTTAAAGGTTTTTTTAAAGAACCCTTCTGAGCAATAAAGAACCTTTTATATGAAAAAAGAGATTCCTTGATTGACAAAGGTTCTTCATGAAATCATCAATTGACCATCTGAACTAAAACTGTAAAACCTTTCCATTGCACAAACAGTTCAAATGAAAGATTGCAAATAATCTAAAGAACATTTGTCCATGTTAAAGAACATTTAGAGATGCTAAAGGTTCTTCATGCAGCCACTAATGCCATGAATGTTTTAAATATATATATATATATATATATATATATATATATATATATATTTGTGGCAAAAATAGGCAGTGGTACTTCCTGACGGACCCTCAGAACAGATCTCTTTTTTTGTCTGACATCCATTCCAGGTCTTGCAGTCTCTAACCTTTAGTCTTATGACCTGAATTATTTTTTTTGAATAAGTCAACTTACAAAATCAGCTCCAGGAATTATACGGCATCATTGTGAAACCACATTTTGATATATTGACTTTTAAGGATGTAGGGATGTTATATTCATGAACAGAAATGATAATGAATCACCAGCCAAACATACACTCTTAAAAAGAAAGATTCCAAAAAGGGGAACCATTACAGTAAAGAGTTACTTAAGAGAACCATTTTCTATATGGAACAGTTCCAATAAAAAACATCTATTTCAAATAGTGCGGAGTAAACTCATGCAATAGAAAGTAGAAAAATTTAAAAGAGATCTTGACTTGCATTGCAGGTATCCAGAAATCCAGAAGCGTCTCCAGGAGGACGTGGACAGAGTAGTGGATCGCAGTCGTCTTCCAACTATGACAGACCAGCCTCACCTTCCGTACCTGACGGCCTTCATCTACGAAGTCATGCGATTCACATCATTTGTCCCTATGACCATTCCCCACAGCACGACCACAGACACATCCATCAACGGTTATCCCATTCCCAAAGACACCATCATTTTCGTCAACCAATGGTCTTTGAACCATGATGCAACAAAATGGGATCAACCCGAGGTGTTCAACCCACAGCGCTTTCTGTATGAGGACGGATCCCTCAACAAAGACCTGACCACCAATGTGCTCATCTTCTCACTCGGCAAGCGGAGATGCATTGGAGAAGACTTATCTAAAATACAGCTTTTCCTCTTCACGTCCCTGCTGGTCCATCAGTGTAGTTTTAAAGCTGAAAGGACTCCCAATATGGACTTCGAATACGGGCTCACGCTGAAACCCAAACCCTTTAAAGTGTCTGTCACAGCTCGCGACAGCTCAGACCTGCTGGACAGCCTGGTAGGAACATCTCAGACTCCTACAGAAAAGAGACAGAAATGTGTTTGAAGTGAAATCAATACACACGACTTTGCCAAATGAAGGCGGCTAAGAAAACAAACACTGAAGAAGATCTCACATCTACTCGTAAAACTGTATCTATAGATGTCATACTCAGGCACAAACTTTCTCTTGCTCTGATTGAGCTACAGGAACAAAAAACACACTCATTCATTACTGTAACTACGTGATGCACTGATTTTTGCTATATCACGGAAAGCAAAAGCTACAAAACAGGACTTTGTGTGGTGGTTTACTTTACTCTTTATGAAAACAAGCTTCAATGTTTGACTTTAATTAGTTCTGACATATTTTTATTCATAGCATTCATCCAGTCAAGAAATCTGTGGCTGTATCCGAAATGGCTCCATATACCCCTAAAGAGTGGTGTCTGAAACCATAGTGGACATTCTGTAGTGCACTCAATCAATCCCCCGCAATAACGAGTGCACAACCGATGACCACACAATGGCTGGAGAATACTCATAACGCACTGTTAAAAGTTTGTGTGCCGAATGAATTTCCACGTCTGACCACAAGATGGCGTCCACAGCAGAATACTATAGTTTCTGAAGAAAATTATTCAGTTGTTTAATTAGCATTTGAACACATGACAGAAATCAAAATACTTTATTTCATTACTAACTGTCAGCTTGCTAGGGTTTAGATAACTATCACAGGGTCCAAAATCTAATCCGTCTGAGAGATTACTTAGTGCTCTTATTTACTCATTTGTTTTCATACATTGCTTTAAGTTGACTAAATGAGTGGATAAATCTAGGGAATAGTGAATGAGGGTATAGGGGTCATTTCAGATACAGCCTGTATGTTACCAAATACCAATTCTACAGTAGCTATAGACACATATTTGGAGCGTTCACACTTGTGATTTTTCTTGTGGTCATTTAGTTCGGACCAAAACTGAAAATGACACATTTAATCCTCGTTCGCATTGAACTGTTAGGACTGACTCAAAAGTTACAAGTTGAGCAAGAACAATTTTTTTTATGGTGGCGCAGTGGGTAGCGGTGTCGCCTCACAGCAAGAAAGTCGCTGGTTCGAGTCTCGGCTGGATCAGTTGGCATTTCTGTGTGGAGTGTGCATGTTCTCCCCGTGTCCACGTGGGTTTCCTCTGGGTGCTCCAGTTTCCCCCACAAGTGCTATAGGTGAATTGGGTAAGCTAAATTGTCAGAGAGTGTATGGGTGTTTCCCAGTGATGGGTTGCAGCTGGAAGGGCATCCGCTGTGTAAAAAATATGCTGGATAGGTGCATTCCGCTGTGGCGACCCCTGATTTAAAAAAGGGACTAAGACAAAAAAAATGAATGAATGAATGTTTGTTTGGATTCAGTGAGGAGTTTAACAAGTGAATGTGAAACACTATTTGCAATACATTCTTTGAAAGTAATTTCATTGATATTGTGATTCTTGTTTTATGTATAGTTATAATTGTAGTTTAAACTAACAATTTTTAAACTTTTAACATTATTAAGGGATAGATGACCCAAAAATAAAAAGTTGTTCATTATTTACTCATCAAGTCCTAGTTTGAAAAATGTTGTAAATCAGTAAACAATGACATCCATAGCAGAAAGAAGCTAATACTACGGAAAACAATGGCTACTTATTTCCAACATATGTTCTTCTCTCTGTTCAACAAAAGATAGAAAATTTACCAGATTTGTGACGAGCAAAGGATGCGTGAATAAAATAATGACATTTTTGGGTGACCTAGCCATTAAAAAAACTGCTCTGCTATATTTTAAATGACTGCATTTAGCTAAAAGTACTTTTTACATAGTGTCCTTTAGCTCAAACCAGCCCTATGCTGCATTATTAACGTCACTATGTAATGTTCATAAAATGAGAAATTTGTACAGTATGATCTTACAGCACTTTATTGTTCTTCTTAATCACTGTGCTCCTTGATACCATTTCCTGATTCTCACTACCGCATTGTTAAAGTCTGTGCCTTGTTATTAGGACTTCTTAGCATTAATCTATAATTAACTAATAAACGCAAGCAGGCAACCTCTATTGTGTTCCTGCAACCTCCTTTCCAATGAAATATTGTCTGGAGAATATCACAGTGGGTCACAGGAAGAGAAACTATTCTGGACATCTAAAGTCTATTTTAAGTTGAATGTGATATTTCATATCTGGCCCATGATCTTGTGTGGTCAGAAAGGAAATGTGTTTCGTCTCCCTCGGATCCTTTTCAGTTAGGGGACTCCTGAAGGGAAATTTCAGGGTTTGTTAATTAACATGAATAGTATGTGTTATTGTTATTAATTTGCTTGTTTCTACTGCTGAAACACACACACACACACACACACACACACACACACACACACACACAC
>CAIGQW010003411.1:4033159-4046699 GCA_903798125.1 Danio choprae | reverse complement strand
ACACACACACACACACACACACACACACACACACACACACAGAGAGAACTACTATAGCACACTTTGATCTGCTGTAATACTTTTTTGTTTATAGGCTGCTGAACTGTATTAGACATACTATTTTATGTGCAAACGATTATTTGTTAGCTTGTAACTTCATAACTGCTCTAAATATATACATATATATTAAAACAAAAAAACAACCCAATAAATCTACAATTACAAAGCTGTAACAGTATTTTCTATATTACACACACAGATAGAGTTAAAATACTTTTAACAATGGTCTCATTAATGGTACATGTCATGTTTACATGTTATATGAATATAATAAGTGAAATGGGTTTAAGTTAAGTACTGAAAATGATACAACTGAACTTAAAAATAGAGCTTTAAATAAATACATATTTAAAATTTTAATAAGAGAATAACAAAAGCACATACAGACAGTGCATCCGCAAAGTATTCATAGAGCTTCACTTTTTGTACAGCCCTATTCCAAAATGGATTAAATTCATTTATTTCCTCAAAATCTCACACACGATACCCCATAATGACAATGTGGAAAAATATTTTTTGAAATTGTTGCAAATTTATTAAAAATATGAAACCTGAAAAATCACATGTGCATAAGTATTCACAGCCTTTGCCATGAAGCTCTAAATTGAGCTCAGGTACATTCTGTTTCCACTGATCATTCTTGAGATGTTTCAGCAGCTTAATTGGAGTTCATCAGTGGTAAATTCAGGTGATTGGACATGATTTGAAAAGGCATACACCTGTCTATATAAGGTCCCAGGGTTGACAGTGCATGTCAAAGCACAAACCAAGCATGAAGACAAAGAAATTGTCTGTAGACCTCCAAGACAGGATTGTCTCGAGGCAGAAGGCTGGGAAAGGTTACAGAATAATTTCTGCTGCTCTGAAAGTTCCAATGAGCACAGTGGCCACCATCATCCGTAAGTGGAAGATGTTTGGAACCACCAGGACTCTTCCTAGAGCTGGCCGGCCATCTAAGCTGAGTGATCAAGGGAGAAGGGCCTTAGTCAGGGAGGTGATCAATAACCAGATGGTTACTCTGTCTGAGCTCCAGCGTTCTTCTGTGGAGGAGAACCTTACAGAAGGACAACCATCTGTGCAGCAATCCACCAATCAGGCCTGTATGGTAGAGTGGCCAGACGGAAGCCACTCCCCCCCTGGAATTTGCCAAAAGGCATCTGAAGGACTCTCAGACCATAAGAAACAAAATTCTCTGGTCTGATGAGACTAAAATTGAACTCTGGAGTGAATGCCAGGCGTTGCGTTTGGAGAAAACCAGGCACCGCTCATCACCAGGCTAATACCATCCCTACAGTGAAGCATGGTGGTGGCAGCATCATGCTGTGGGGATGTTTTTCAGCAGCAGGAACTGGAAGACTAGTCAGGATAGATGGAAAGATGAATGCAGCAATGTACAGAGACATCCTGAATGAAAACCTGCTTCAGAGTGCTCTTGACCTCAGACTGGGGGCGACAGTTAATCTTTCAGCAGGAAAATGACCCAAAGCACACCGACAAAATATCAATGGACTGGCTTCACAACAACTCTGTGAATGTCCTCGAGTGGCTCAGCCAGAGCCCAGACCTAAATCCTATTGAACATCTCTGGAGAGATCTGAAAATGGCTGTACACCATCGCTTTCCATCCAACCTGATAGAGCTTGAGAGGTCCTGCAAAGAGGAATGGGCAAAAATTCCCAAAGACAGGTGTGCCAAGCTTGTGGCATCATATTCAAAAAGACTTGAGGCTGTAATTGCTGCCAAAGGTGCATCAACAAAGTATTGAGCAAAGGCTGTGAATACTTATGTACATGTGATTTTTCAGGTTTTTTATTTTTAATAAATTTGTAACAATTAAAAAAAAAAATCGTTTTTTACATTGTCATTATGGGCTATTGTGTGTAGAATGTTGAGGAAATAAATAAATTTAATCCACTTTGGAATAAGGCTTTAACATAAAATAATGTGGAAAAAGTGAAGCGCTATGAATACTTTCCGGATGCACTGTACACTGAAACCGGCAATTTCAATGAAATTTTAATGGAAAATTAAGATATAGTAGTATAAATAACATCTTAAACTGGAAATATCTAGAGGGAAACACATTTGTAAAAAGTTTTGATATCAACATAATAATAAACTGAGAATGATTTTAAAAATAATTTAGACTTTTTAAAATTAATGTTATAAAAAAAATTGGTAAAAAATAGAAATAGTAAATAAATAAATAATATTTTTGATAGATAGATAGATAGATAGCTATACATAGATAGCGATAGATAGATAGATAGATAGATAGATAGATAGATAGATAGATAGATAGATGAGTACACCGCTTTTAAAAAGTAATATATTTTTAGATAATTTTTGTTCATTTAAACAAAACAGTTTTATTAAGCAGTTATATTAATTAAAATAAGAGTTGTCACTGAACATCATTAAGAATAGAACGAAAAAAAAAATGAAATTGAACTCTAGGCATTGCAAAAAAAAAAAAAAAACTACAAAAACTCAACAACTTTATATTTTTATATTTGTCTTGATTTTGTCTTTTAGATAATTAAAAATATCCTACCATATTAATTTAGGTGTTACTATTTTTTTTGAGTGATTTTAAGTAATTTTGTTAAATTAGATGTAGTTTTGACTTTGGTACTTACTAATCTAATGTATGCACAAATATCATATTGTAATATATCTAATTATATCTTGTCGCATCCTGTAGAAAATATTAAATTAAAAGAGAGATCTGTGAGGTGTGTACTCATTTATACCCTACACACACACACACACACACACACACACACACACACACACACACACACACACACACAGTACATGCATAAACATATCACTCAAATGTGTAAATGAAACGAAAAGAATAGAATCTACTAAAACTTTTGCAGATTTACTGACACGTTGTAAAATAGTGACAAGTAAAAAACCTTTTGCACTATTTGCAAGCAGACCCTCAACTGGGCATTTAAAATAGAAGCAAAGTGTGTAGGATATTCCCTTCCCTGCAAAGTGCTTTATCTGGCTTTCCCAGCACATCCTGTTCTGATCAAGCCTGAGGTTTGTAGCCATTCAAGCTCAGAGTGCGTGACAAGTGCAGATAAAGCCAGCTGATTATTGATACCAACAGCGGCCGGCTCCCCATCCAGACCCTGCAGAAGAAAAGAAAACATGCTTCACTACTGGAAAACCAACAGCAGGACTGCGACAGAACCAAAAAGAAGACAAGAGAGTCAGATGAGAAAACCAGCAGTACAAAAATAAAAGCAATGATACAACACAATACAGTTTAAAAGACTTTTTACTTTCTTAATGCAATGTAATGTTTTTTGTTTTTTTTAGCATAATTAGTATTACTGAGAAACTACAGTTTAAATTTGTTTAATTTAAACGTTCAACTTTTAGTGTTGTCAACTATATTCCTCTTTTTTCATATCTACTGTACATAAGTGGGTGCTTACAAGTTTGCAATCCTGGATTTGACTGAATTTATTGTGAACAGAATATCATACATCTAAAAGAATTCTTCAAACAAAATACATTTCATTTCATTTTCCTTCGGCTTAGTCCCTTTATTCATCAGGGGTCGCCACAGCGGAATGAACCGCCAACTTACTCAGCATATGTTTTACACAGCAGATGCCCTTACAGCTGCAACCCAGTACTGGGAAACATCCATACACACTCATTCACACACATACACTACGGACAATTTAGCCTACCCAATTCACCTGTACCGCATGTCTTTGGACTTGTGGGGGAAACCGGAGCACCTGGAGGAAACCCACGAGACAACAGTGCTAACCACTGAGCCACCGTGTTGCCTACATTTCATTATAATCAACAAAAATATTTACTTACATTTAGCCAGTTCAAAATGGAGTGGGATGAAGCACAAGCGTATTATTTTCCCCAGCCCATTACCACATTTTTCCACACCACTTCAACTTAGTTCTTCTTTTTACAAGAAAATTATTTCATCCTTTTTACATCTTTTACATATTATATATTCAATTCACCATTTGTATATTTCCTTATTATAACACAGACGCAGAATATACAAGGTACAACAAACAGCCACTAACTGAAATTTCACAATACCTTTCTCATTTTGTTTTTTCTTTCTACTCGCCTCTATCCATCAACATATTCCTTGAAAGGGCACCTATTTTACCCCTTTTCAAGACTTAATATAAGTCTTCTATGTCTCCGGAATGTGTCTGCAAAGTTTCAGCTCAAAACAACCATCCGATTATTTGTTATACCTTTCAGAATATAGGATTTTCTGCTCTGAACAACCATGAAGGCTGTTTTTGTGGCCTGTGCCTTTAATGCTAGTTCTCCCTGTCCACCGTTCCCATGTGCCTGTCAGAGTGTGCCTCAGTCTCCGCTTGGCTGCGTCAGAGAACAGACAGACATGAAGGAAGCAGATCTCACGTATCGTTTGTGAGAAATACTACAGTAAGAACTTTACCAATGATTATTTGATGTATTTGTTGTGGAGTTAATTCAAGCCTTTTCTGCAATGAGTCACACACAATGTCGTTACAAAGGTCACGCGCACATCCAGACACACACACGCAGCGGAGACACATACACACAGCGAACACACACACAGCGCGCACGTTTAACTTTGCACTGTTTTTGCACGCAAATGTGACAGGATACACTTTAATATCCACTGCTGTATGGATATCCGTTACGTTAATAAACCTGATTTAAAATCCACAAACTGGGATTGAAACGTCTTCTTTTATAATTGTACTGACACGCAGCTGTGGTGATAACACATCTTTTAATCCCAGTTGCTTTGCGCATGTCCTGTCTTGCTGATATGATTATACGCGTTACTACGGAGACATGTTAATACGGGGCTATCAATCAATTCGGTGGGTGGGGAAACCACACTCCTACGTCACGTTGCAGTGGGTCTTGGGACCTGGGATTTGGATCCTATTTTAACATCAGGAAATTTTAAAAAAAAAGAGACTTATTGTCTTTATATCATTCCAATATGACTGTGGACACACTATACCTACACACAGCTCTGTCCAAACAGCTTACAAAAGATTATTTTCATCATAGGTGCCCTTTAACAATTATTTTTATACAACTTCATAAACTGATTACTATCTGGACACAGTTTTAAAATCTGTTCCAGACTTGTCCATAACTTCACCCCACATACAGACATACGCAAACTTTTTACAGTTGTCCTCATTTTCAACATCCTGAAATTTCAGCCTTTTCTTAAATTATATCCCCCCTGGTCTTTCTTCAAATTCTGAATACATTCCAGAAGTAATTTATTCCTAGCCTTTAACATAACTTGTGCCATTTTAAATATCCCCAAAATTATTAAACTTAAGTAACCTCAACTTCAAAAATAAAGAATTAGTCTGCTCCAAATACTAATTACTTCCTTCTAAAATGTATATAAGGATCATACATTACATTTATATGTAACATTTACATGTACATTAACATCCATGTGGATCCTAGAAGATTATTCCTGTTCGAAAATGTTATCGAACATAGGAAGCTCCACATAGGAAGTTTGGCCAGAAGAAAATGACCGTGCCTAACATAGCCTGGTTTCCCTCGAGGTTTTTTTTTTCCTTCACTTCGTCAACTGGTGAAGTTTTTTCCTCGCCACTGTTGCCACTGGCCTGATCGGATTGGGACTTGTGGAGCTGCGCTTCGGTGGATTTGCTCTTCAGTGTTTGAACTTTCAGCAGTGAAACTTAAGCCACACTGAACTGAACTAAACTCTAAAACCTGGACTTTACTTGAACTTGTTAAGCTGCTTTGACACAATCTATATTGTAAAAAGCGCTATATAAATAAACTTGAATTGAATTGAATTGAATTGAATTATCCTTACCTAAACCCTAACCCCTAAACCTAACCTGTAAATCATTCCCAAAATCAGTGGAGATTAATACTTGGATAACAATGATGTAGTAGAAGCAAATAACCACAACTATAAGCTTAAACTTAAGATAAACTGTAAACCTATCCCTTAAAACTGATTGGCTGAATGGAATGTTGCTTCAGGATCAACATAGATGTCCTACTTGGTGAAATCACACTAACCATACGTCCTCCACTACTATCTTAAAAAAATCTATTTAAGTTTAGTATTTAAATTATATTTTCATAAGCCACTTTATTAGGTATACCTTGCTAGTAATGGGTTGATCCCATTTTGCCTTCAGAACTGCTTTATTTGCTCAGAGATTATGGTCTGTTCTGAGATGATAGCATCATGCAGTTGCGGCAGATTTGTCGACTGCACACGTACACACGCACGATGCCAATCTCCCATTCCAGTGCTCTACTGGATTGAGATCTGCTGACTGTCTGAACTGTCACATTCAAGAAACCAGTTTGAGATGATCTGACCTTAGTGACATGGCCTGTTATCCTGCTGGAGATGAGCATCATAAAAAGAATACAGCTCATCAATGGCTGGACACGATCAGCAACAATGGACCCTTTTCACATTTCCTAGTTTCTCAGTAGCGGGAGTCGTCATAGTTGGGTAAATGTAGAGTGCAGTGAATGGGAGAGTCCAACAAATAATTTTTTTACAATCCTATTTGCTGAAATAATAAAAGAAAAACTCAACAATGGTGTTATCAAGACTGATAACAGCAGATAAAAGAGAGAACAACATCAAATGTACTGTCCTGTCCATAGACACAAGCACTCACACAAGCGATAATTCATTTTTTTTTTTGTCATTTGAAGCAAAGAAGATATAATACATGCATAAATACATATAAATGTTCATACGTAAAAAAAAAATAAAAAAAAAAATGAAAGTATTAAACATTTTTCAAGGATTTAAGATAATGGCCGTTAAACGCATCATAACAGTCTTGTGGAAAGGGTCCATACTCAGGTACATACTCAGGTAGTATCCAAATCCATCCCATTTTGAGACCCACCGCAACGTGACATAGTGGTGCAGTTTCCCCGCCCACCAAATTGATTGACAGCCACGTATTAACATGTCTCTGTAGTAATGCGTATAATCATATCAACAAGACAGGACGTGCGCAAAGCAACTGGGATTAAAAGATCTGTTGAGCTCGCTGTGATCATCAATCATCATCAAATGTGATCAAAAATGAGTTTTACAAGTTAAAAACATTTTTAAAACAGTGCATGTTAGTAATGAATTACAGTGATTTTACCATTTTTACTTTATCACAACAGCCATGTGCCAGTACAATTATAAAAGAAGACGCTTCAATCCCAGTTTGTGGACGTTAAATCAGGTTCATTTTGTACATTAACATAACGTGTACTTTAACATTGTTTTGTACACAAACATAATATTTTGCATATTAACATGTATCCAGTCACATTTTCATGCAAAAAAAGTGCAAAGTTAAACACGCACGCTGTTTGTGTCTCCGCTGCGTGTGTGTGTGTGTGTGTGTGTGTGTCTGGGTGTGTGCGTGAACTTTACAAACTTTACAACTTCACAATGTAACGACATTGTGTGTGACTTATCGCAGAAAGGCTTGAATTAACTCCACAACAAATACATCAAATAATTATTGTTAAAGTTCTTACTGTAGTATTTCTCACAAACGATACGTGAGATCTGCTTCCTTAATGTCTGTCTGTTATCTGACGCAGCCAAGCGGAGACTGAGGCACACTCTGACAAGCACGTGAGACCAGTGGGTGGGGAGAACTAGCATTAAAGGCACAGGCCACAAAAACAGCCTTCATGGTTGTTCAGAGCAGAAAATTCAATATTCTGAAAGGTATAACAAATAATCTGATGGGTGTTTTGAGCTGAAACTTTGCAGACACATTAGACTTATCTTAAATCTTGAAAAAGGGGTAAACTAGGTGCACTTTAATACAAGGCAGATTGGATACAAACAAATTCTGAATGTTGTGACAGAAATCAAAACTCATCACACCAGGCAACCTCTTTTCCAATGATCTTCTGTTTAACTTTGAGGTTTCTGTCAGAAGTGTCATTGGTTTGTGTTCTGGAAGAGAAATTTTCTTCTGCAGACCTCCGTTGTAACAAGCAGTTCCTTGACGTTTTGTTGCTCTTCTGAACCAGTCTGTTGCACAAAGCTGGTTTGAATTTTTACCTAGATAAGTTTGGATTTAGTTTGAGCAAACTTTTATACTTTTTGAGCTCAAGAAAGTGGGTTGCTTTTAATTGCGATTCTTAATGATATACATAGACGATTCACTCGTATTACTATGAATTGTAGAAAAGTGGAACGCTCAGTAAGGACACCACAGCAAAGGAAGTCCCACCTTCCGGTAGAAATAGCTAATCGTCAGGCTTTATAGCCACGCAGTTTGTAGGGAAGGGGTCTGTACAGATTTACTTGTTTGTTACGGCAAGCCATGTCTGGCTGAATAGACTTTCCTTGATTGCTTTCCTTTCACTACATGGTTATCCTGCTTCTTCAGTACAGGATTTATTCTGGGTTAGAGATGGTAAACCCAAACTGGACCAATCAGTTGTTAGTAAAGTGACATACATATATCTGATGTAATCCGCTTGTTAAGTGTGACATCACGCGAAGCGGCTTCCGGGTCCAATCTCTATATCAAACTTTATGGGGAGACTCGTCAAATGGTAATAATAAACAGTTTTCAAAGCGATGTAATACTTTTGAAAATCACGATCGCAATATATGTCCATGCCTAATATCAGATGGCCAAAAAGTGATACAATTGATAACAATACAATTTTGGTATTTGTGATGCAGCAAGCCCAGAGATTGAGGTGTAAGGTACACTATGATTTTATATAAAATTCACTTTAATGTGTGATATGACTAAAAAGTGGTCATAACGAATATTTTCTCAATTCAAATAAGTAGCAGCTTGGACCCAGAAACAGTATTCCATACGTCACCGATACGTCACGACTTAACAAGCGGATAAAGCCACTCCCAGTCCCCGTGCATCTTTTTTGGTCCAAATTAAAGTCCTAGTGAAATCAATATATAGGATTTTTTTAGGTGTTATTATCAATATTATTATTTTCTTATATTTATAACTATAATTTTCTTATATTTAGTGTTCAGGCAAATCCTCAGTTTGAACATTCTGTGACGTAAATAAATGACTGATTTGAGCATCAGTAATAGTATCTTGAAGTGGGCGGGATGTATCAAATACTAGAGAGCATTCGATTGGTCAGAAGATTTGATTGTCAAAAAAAAATCCTTGATTAATTTCGCAGGAAGACATTTGATTATTTATCTTCAAAATGCTAATTTTGTCACTGTGTTGTAGCATGCTAGATTATACATTGCCTTAAGAATTACATATTGATACTAACACCTAAAAAACCTTTATTTTGAGACTTTATAAGTTGCCTTCTTGAACTTTCGCTGCACCAACTGTTTATTTCTGCTTTGCAAATGCATTTAAATTCATTATATTTCTGATACAGAAGTTGATAGAAACTTCTCTGTTTTACATAAAAACCTCTATTTTACATAAAAGTCACCATTCACCTACTTTTTGCTTGCTCTCTGTTCAACAACTCTTGAAGAGACCGCCGTGAATGCAGGTCATGGCCTTCAGGTATTATTCCTGTCATGTATGCGAGAGAAGAACAGACTTACAGTAAATCAGGTAACGAGAAACTGTGAGATGGTTTTCAGTTCCTGAGGATTAACCGTTGTCCTGTTATATGATACTTCCATACAGATAAGTGTTAAAATGGACAATGCAAATAAAGCAAAGGATACTGTATGAAGAGTTTACCTTTCTTATCTTCATCAAGAATGCATTCGGTTGCCAGCAGACATTTATACAATTACAGAAACCTTCTCCTTTACCTGAAGAGTTGGACAATTCTGTCATTTATTTACCTTTACTTGTTTTAAATCATGAGTTTCTTTCTTCTGTTAAACACAAAACAATATAGTCTAAAGAAAGCTGTAACCACTGACTTCAGTAGTTATTTGTTTTTCCATGGAAGTCAATGATGGTTTTCCAGCTATCTTTAAAATATCGTTTGTGCTCAACAGAATAAAGAAACCCAAAGGTTTGAAACCACTTGAGAATAAGTAAACATATAGTAAATGATCATTTTTGATTGAACTATCCTTTTAATATGAAAGTTTCTTGAGCACCTGATTTTGAGAACATTCATTCATTTTCTTTTCGGCTTAGTCCCTTTATTAATCTGGGGTCGCCACAGCAGAATGGACCGCCAACTTATCCAGCATATGTTTTACGCTGCGGATGCCCTTCCAGCCGCAACCCATCTCTGGGAAACATCCATACACACTCACTCATTCACACACACACACTCATACACTATGGCCAATTTAGCTTACCCAATTCACCTATAGCGCATGTCTTTGGACTTGTGGGGGAAACCGGAGCACCCGGAGGAAACCCACGCGAACACGGGGAGAACATGCAAACTCCACACAGAAACGCCAACTGACCCAGCCGAGGCTCGAACCAGCGACCTTCTTGCTGGCGATTGTGCTATCCACTGCGCCACCGCGTCGCCCATTTTGAGAACATAATAGGAATAAATTACATTTTAAAACAGTAAAACAGCATAAAAAAATAATCACTGCTCCTTTTACTGTATTGTTGACTGAATAAATCCAACAATTTAAAAACATCTTACTAATTCAAACTGAAAAAATTATAAAATGGCTAATAGTCAAACACATAAATAGAGAATGCTTGAGTTACCTTGTTATATGATGTCAGTCCACATCAAAGACATGTCAGTACAGAAGAGATCTTCGCTGCTGAAGACGTTCATTAGCTGTGGTTCTGATGTAAAGGAAAGGCAGATGTCCAGGCATGAAAGGTTATTTCTGTTTACATCTGATGGGTGTTGAGTCAGTAACAGTGCCCTGTAATATCACACTACCTCCAACACCTGAAAATCAGCCCTTTTTCCTTCATGTTTTCCTGGCATTCCCAACGATGGCTGCTTTCTGGACAAGAGTGTACAGGTAAAATACTGACTAAAAACACGTGGCATTTAACAGAATTGCACAAATAAACATTCAACATTAAGCACATTGGCTAGTTTAAAAAGTATAAAACCATTATCAACGGTTTTTGACAGAAAAGGTTAACCTCCTGATCAATATAGTCATTGATTTAACTCACTTTGAACGCTATGCTTCCCAAGGTAAAACGAAATGTAGCTTGCTTCAGATTGGTAAATTCTCACCTTGTTTTGGGCCTTTCTCACTTCTAGAGTAACATTAGTAAAAAATAAATAAATGACATTCATATGCAAAATATGATTAGAGCTTGAACTTTCATTAGCAAAACCTGTTAGCCCATACATAAACTCACATATTTGCATACCTGCCGACATTTGTCTCCGAAATTCCCAAAGACAGGGGAAGGGGGTTGGTATCATGGACCGGTTTCAGGCAGCGGCGGCAATCGGATATTACTAAGCTGACGACTGGTGGGGGGTGGTGGGATGTTGGAGACTGTACCAAAAAGTTGAGAACCAGGGGGTGGATGGGGAGGGGGCCGGGGTGCGACTTGGGGTGGAATTATGAGATTTTTCCAGGAGAAATAACAAAACGGGAGGGTGGCGGGAAATGGGTGTGAAATACTGTGTGAGACTCCCGAGATGGGTGTGAGACTGCCGGGAAAAACAGGAGTGTTGGCAGGTATGATATTTGGTTAATTGAACATCTGTTTAGTGTCCCTAAAGCACAAATTAGCTAAGTATAGGCTACTTGGTTTTAACGATATGTACAGTACAAAGAGGCTTGTCCAATGTCACGCTTTTTGACGTCTAAAGATTATGAGCAATACTTAAAATAGAGTTGTAGATATAAATCTTCTTACTGTCATCTAGAATAATCTGCTGTTTGTTTTGCCGTCTTCAGTAGTGTAGTTATTCTTGCTCGGTATCAACTACCGTGAAAGAATAGTTCAGGTTCAATATTAACACCTTGTGGACAAGTACAGTAGTGCAATAATTATTCAAAACGCGTGAGCGACTTCTACAAGCAATGGAAAAAACATGTTGTTTAAAATCACCCCAAACCCTCATTCCCTATATCAGTCCACTAAAAAAAGTCCACTTGAAGAAGTGAATGGAAGTGATCAAGAGTGAATTTAGAAACTGAGTGCAGAAGCACTGCTGCTTTTGCATTTGTTTGCTGTTCAATAATCATTCGGTAATTGGCCCAACTTGTAGCTCCAGTAATTTACATTTTTATCTTAAATTGTTTAATGATGACAATTTTATGCTGTACCATCTTTAAATGGGAAAAAAATGTGGTTACTAGCACTTATTACTATGGTAAAACGGCAAAACTATGACTCATTTTCAAAAGGGATTTTCAGATTTTTCAAAACAATAACCAACAAACACACTCTAGACACATTCTCAGCTTCAACTCTGTATACTTTTGATTCATCTGGTTATCGAAGCAAAGAGGTTCAAATATACATATTTTTACGTGAAATTTAAATTATATATTTTAAATATATACAACCCAAAACCCTGAAAAAAAGCATTTTAGCATTAGCATTTATCTCGTGTTAGCATCTCATACATGGCCATTTAACTGCCAAGTACAAAGATGTTCAGATGTGTAAAGTTTAACATAGAAACAACAAACCAACTAAACGTTCAGACATAAAAGATTAATGTGCAATTGACATGCAAAAAAACGTAGTTAAGTAGTGTTGTTTACGTAGTGTTGTTTACATATTAAAATTCATTCAGTAAAAGAAGAAACATGAAATAGCAAAAACATTAAACAAATGATTGACTGTAAAACTGACAGAATTGTTTTATATTATAATGAGCAGCATGGATAAGGTTATGAATTTCATAAACATCCTTACAATGTTAGTGTTCTATGCAGATACCAAATAATCTACAATGTACCATATACAGAGTGCAATTACTGTATGTAAACATACAACATTATTACATTCATTATGTTGGATGATAATATACAAATAAAAAAATAACAATATCTGGCCCCCAATATTTCTCTGACAGAGCTTTAGCAGTCATCTTTGGTCAAAAAAAAAAAAAAAACAACTTAAAATAATGTAGATTGATTAAAATGTACACAAGTAATCAAACTCAGATTACACCAAGAGAAACTTCATATAGTTTGGGTATACCTAATATTAAACATTTTGGAAAATGGATTTATAGATTGAAGCCCATGCAACTAAAAGGTTTAGAATACATGAGGTTTTACACAACAGAGTTCAATTGCCGAGTTCAATATCCACAGCTTTATTACCGGTATCTTCCAAAGATATTGAAATGTTTTGTTAGGATGTGAACTACAGATCCACACGTAGAAGTTTATAGTTGTGCTGTTTTTGGACTAAAGTCTATGAAACAATCTAATAATTTCATATACCTTCACTAACAATTAACTAGCCACAGTCACGGAATTCAGGCCGTTTAAAGCCTGTTGGAAGAAATCTGTGCATCCAAATAATCCATAAAG
>CAIGQW010003411.1:3995436-4018159 GCA_903798125.1 Danio choprae | reverse complement strand
TTTGTTGTCTGTGTGTGTGTGTGTGTGTGTGTGTGTGTGTGTGTGTGTGTGTGTGCAGTTCCAGTGTTTTGAGGGGCCGGTTGAAAGGTGATCAAAGCTTTTCCACCATAGCGCTGTAAATCCTGCTGCTACTCAGTCAGACAATGCAGCAGGGCACAAACATCTTTTATGTGTGCGCTCGAGGGGTGAGGAGGCCAAATGACTGTCCCAGGAGGACGAAAGGGGCTGCGATTGGGGGACATAGACCATCTTCAAAACACTTCGACCTTGACAGAAACTCAACACATATCTGGAGGGATAGATTTACTGTACTTGGCTTACACTGGGCTGTGTTTGTGGAGGGGAAGTATTAAGCTATTTTACTGCCTGTTTATGCTGCAGTTCCATGACAAAATAAAGGAAAATGTAAACAGAATCCTGCAAGAGCATTTACTTCAACAAATCTTTGTAAAGCATTTTAATTTGTACTGATTGGTAGATGAAGACAAGATTTTGGTGTATTGAATACTCTCAAACGCACAGACCACCCACAGTGTTCACTGACCATCTGAACTTCTCAATCAGGCAAGATCTCAATCAGGCAAGATCTAATCTGATTGGCTGACTTTGTGCAACTTTTCTTTTTGTTTTTGCATTGAGGGTAGGGTTGTGCTTACCGTTCGTATTAAACTGGAACATAAGACAGTTAATATAACTATATTGCTATAAGTTAGTAACCAACTCTATAATTAATTTGCTTGCACATTATCTTTTTAAGGCAGAACACAAACTAGTTTACCTTGGCAGATCCAGTGGCCGACTTCAAATTCATGAGTGAATGCAGTGTAGTCAATTCCAGTTTAATCTGTTAAGGCCGATTCTAACTTATTTTGCTCACTTAGCTTACAATAAAAACATTTCCACAGAAATGCCAGGTGCAACTGTGAAATAACATAAATCTATTTTATATGTAAATAAAGGTTCAGAAACTGTATTGATAGTGTGTCCATGTGCTGAAACAAAAAGATAAAAAAATAAAAATAAACATATTGATAAAATAAACAAAACAAAAAAAAACATCGGATGGCCTGACAGTGAGTAAATTCATGGCAATTGTTCATTTTTTGGGTGAACTATCCTGCAAAATTGCAACAAACTAAAAAGAAATCTGTCTCAAACAATCTGTAACTGTCAAAGTGGGCAAATGTAGACAACTTTAGGATCTTATACTGTTTTCTCAAACGTGTGGCCATGTATTAAATCACAGCAATTAGTCTAAGATGACTAAGAACGAGCATTGCATCAACTTGAGTTTGGCATCGTTGCAGGACAGACAGAATAAGAAAATATTTCCTTTCTTCCAATGCAAACACTTGGGCAATTTTTCTGTCTGGCTACTGCAACTCAGTGGTGCAAGCAAGAAAGGTAATATTGAATCCTAATACAAAAACAGGATGACCAATCATTACAGCTCAGTGACATGCTTCCTACAGCATTTTACTTATGCATTTATATATTACTTACGCATGCTCTCAACACGAAGGCTGCTTTCTAATAATATTTCGACTGAATTCTAACCATGTGTTCACACCGCTGTCCTGCCATTGGCACTCTGATGATCTAATATGTTTACATGTTTTCTAGCCATTTGTGTAGTGAGTTTTTTTGTGTTCATGTATTCAAGTGCTAGTCTAATTTCAACATGCTGTTTATAGAAGATGTTTAATAGCCTTGGTCTTCATGTTAATTTGTTTGCATCCTACAATACAAACTGGGAAACCCAAGTTTATGTAGTAATAATCAATCTGTGTGCATTGTTTTGCTTGGGATTAAATGTGGTCAGAACCAAAGTTTATTGGAGTGTATAGAATTTTCTCAAGCGGTGAACTCCAACAGGATGCAGAACTGCATCATAGCTCATTACCATAAAGTCAAAGACTATAGAAACAAGACATGTCACTCATATAGTTTTGAAAAGTGTGACGGTAATATGGCGAATGAAGCCCTGCCTTCTAGTATAGGAGCCAATCATTGATTGAGATAGACTGACAATTCTCTGGGGGAGGGGCTCGGACCAGACGTGAGTTTCTGCAGATTTTGTGTGATTCATTTAAACATTTAAAAATGAAACTAAAGGGGCAGTTGTTGTTTAATTTTATTGGTGATTCCTTATATGAAATTTAATCTTAAGCTTGGCAAGCAATTTTGGAGAATTTGATGTTTCCCCACTCAAACTGAGCATACTGCCCGAGAGGCGTTTCAAAGATGGCCGCCGATTGAAAAGACTTGTCTTAATAGCTTTGCTTGCTTTGATAAAGTTGACCTGATTTGACTCTTCTTGATGCTGACACAGTCCAAAACACAGTGCAACACATTTGTTGGAGTTCACCGCCGGCTCCTGTTGAAAACTAATGACTTCCGGTTACTTTGACGCACTCGCTGGCGGCGATGTGAACGCACAGTAAGACAGCATCCAATCAGAACGAATTTCAATGCAAGATAATGGTATGTTTACATAACAGTGGTAGACTAAAAGTTGAACAAATTTTTTTTTTATAGTACTTTAACATTTACCTAATGTTACTTAAAAACTAAGGACATCAGCATGTTATTTAGAAATTAAGAAATGTATGTTATTTGTAAGAAGCTTGTTAATGTAAATGTTATTTAGAAATTATTTGTTATTAAAAAATTTCCTTTTTACATTGTGGTTTCAAAATTTAGTATGTGAAGTAAAATGTAACTGGAAAAAACTCTATATTCAGTTTAGAGAATGTTACAAGTTTTTAAAAAAGATAGGCTGGCTTAATATGCATACAACATTAGCTATGTTTCCATTAAAAGATGCGACAAATGCGCAAAACTGGAATGTTGCATAAAAGATTTGGAAAATAAAGCAGCGTTTCCATTCAATGAGTCTAAGAGAACAAAATCGCCACTTCCTGATTAACTGGTGGAATTTAAAACGGAATTTACTGAGGTAGGAGAAGCTCAAAATACAATGCACACACGCAATGAACATGTGGTGTCGTTAAAAGGCATAAGACACGGAGCACAGAGGCTCTTCACAATTCTGGAGGTAATTAATAATATAATAACACTAATAATGAAATGGTTAGGCAATTTGGAATGCCAAAAACAACATTTCAGAGGTTTTTCCAATGTGGTCAGCCTGCTGAGCATACAGGAATTTGTTCGGCAAAAGTGTTTCCATTGTAGTTCATGCACATCTTTTCATATCAAATAAAAACTTTATCCTACTCGGTTATGCACATTCAATTAGTAATGAGCATTTTCAAAATTGATGCGCATCTTGGCGTTTCAATCAACCGTTTTTTTAATGCGCATATCCAAAATGCGCATAAAAATAAGTGGATGGAAACAGTTACTGTCACTTGACAGCAAAATAACTAAGCCAAATTTACTAATTCAGATTCATGTTGTTTTGCTTTTTGTTGTTGTTTGTTTTTTTGCCTATTATATAGAATTGAAGAGGATATTTTCAAATGCATGGTATTTAATAGCGGTTTTCTGCTGCCTTTATAACAGATCTCTCAACATGAACACAGCCAAAACCAATAATACCGTCCTAATGCCTTATTTATAAAAAAGAAAAAAATATGACAGCGCATTGACAAAATTAGAGATCCCCAAGAATAGCTCTTAATGTGTCTAAAGCATGATGAATTGCAAATAAATTTGAGCTGAAGCAACACGAAGACATACCAGAAGTGATTACTAATAACAACTGCTGGCAGAGACGGTACAGGTGGGGGAGAAGGTTGCTCAATGTTCCCGGGGCTAATTCCTTCCCCCCTCCTTTCGCAGATTGGTTTGTGAAGTGTTTTTATTCATTGCTGTCATGTTCTGGCAATGCCCGGAGGCCTCGACATTTAACCACAGCAAAGCAATGGAAGCCAGTGGCAGAACTTCTGCTGGCTGAATGAGCACGTCACACACACCTGACAACATCTCCCCACTCCAGGAATCTGGGGTTTCCCTTTACTGAGGCATTATGGGTAAACATCCCCAATAACAAAAAAATAAAAAAGTGTTTGCCACATGTGGATGTTTATTGAGCGAGAGTTCGAAATGGAGAAACAGCATTAGCAGCAAATGTGCTCGCAAAATAGCAGTGTATTGAAATTATTTTCATTTATTCTTTTCTATAATGCACTACAACAAATTCAGTTCTATTGCAGTTTTCTTGGTTAACTTTAAGAAATTCAACAATTAAAATAAACATGCTTCACAGCTATTGGAATTTTAATGATCTTACCAATTCTGCTAGTAATAGTAATAGCAAAGTAATATTGATCAAAATTTGATTTCCATATATCTTTAAGATGTTTATTTCTGTGTAAATGCAGTTATTGTAATATTACACTGTTAACAATTTTAGTAAATTACACAGTATTTAACTGTTATATGAACTGTAATTTAGTGTACGACGTTTATGCGGTATGTTACTGCATTTTACTGTATTTTGAAAATTACTGTGTATTTTACAGTAAAGATATACAATCTTGTAAATTCATATACAGCCAGATAAATGGTTCTGTAAATGTAAATACAGTATAAATCATTTACAGTAAGTTACTGGCGAGCTGCTGTCAGTAACTTACTGTAGATTCTACAGGAAATTGTTAACAGTGTACAATACTGTATGGAAGTTTTCACTGTAAATATGACAACATGTTTTTATGTGAATCATTAATAAAAAAAGATTATTCGTGTTTCAATTATACAAACTAAATACAGGTAAAATGACTCATGAGGTTAATTTGATTGAACCTAATTTAAGGCAACCATGTATTTTAGTGTAGTGTCAATAATATTTTCATTTTTAAAATAAATTTGTGTATTTAACGCAAGAATACAAATTAAATTACAGCCATTAAATGAGTATGATTTAAAATATTAAGTTGTGCAACTGTTGACAAAAATCAAAACTTGTTTCTTGAGAACTAAATCAGCATTTTAGAATGATTTTTAAAGGATTATATGACAGAGTAATGAGGGTGAAAAATTCAGCATTCACAACGCAACATATTTTGAAGCACACTAAAATAAAATTAAAAACAACTATTTTAAAGGCAGTGATATTCATTCATTTTCCTTTGGCTTAGTCCCTTGTTTATCAGGGGTCGCCACAGTAGAATGAACCGCCAACTATTCCAGCATACCCAAGTACTGGGAAACACCCATACACTCTCGCATTCACACACACTCATACACTACGGCCAATTTTGTTTACCCAATTCACTTATAATACATGTCTTTGCACTGTGGGGAAAACCAGAGCACCCGGAGAAAACCCACGCCAACACGGGGAGAACATGCAAACTCCACACAGAAATACCCACTGGTTCAGTTGGGGCTCGAACCAGCAACCTTCTTGCTGTGAGGTGACAGTGCTCACACGTAGCCCCCGTGCCGCCCAAGTTAATGGTATTCCAAATTATTATTGTTTTATTATTCTTGAATAAATGCATCCTTGGTACAATATCCTAGCCTAGTAACAATTTTATCAAAGTTTTAAACTACAACATACCAAAAACTTTTTTTATTCATAATCTAATGTTGATGTCCTCAATTTTTATGTCAGTGGAATTTTTTAGAAGCGTGTTAAAAAGTAAATTGAGTATGCATCTTTTTAAGCACTTTTAAATCTTATCTTCATGGTTCAAAGATTGCGTCAATAGGTTGATTTTCAAGCACAGCTGCCAAAGTTAACAAACAAGTTGCATGCTCAATGTCAATCCCTACATCAAAGTCTAATGCTCAAAAGTATACTTCAGTTTTTAATGCATGTATCAGCATACGTGCAAAATTGAATGCAAATACAAACAAGACAATGCAAAATCACATTCTGCACACATTACAAAGTCCTGGCTGCAATGAAAGAGGATACAGGTGCTTGACTGGCCTGCCTGCAGTCCCGACTTGTCGCCAGTAGAGAATGTGTGGTGCATTTTGAAGTGCAAAATGCGACAATGAAGACCTGTATTGTTGCCCAGCTTAAGACTTGTTTGCAGAAATAATGGGACAAAATTACACCTGAAACACTTCATCACTTGGTGTCCTCAGTCCCTACACGTCTTTTAAGTATTGTGAAAAGGAATGGCAACATTACAGTGGTAAATGCTTTACTGTTCCAACTTTTTTTGAAAAGTGTTGCAAGAACCAAAATTGGAACGTGTGTTTATTTTGAAACAAATCATGAGGAACAGATGAAATGATGTTTGTTGTATTGTCTGCAATGAAATACAAGTCAAAGTCAATTTAGAAATCGCTACTTTTTTTGTTATTTGCGTTTTCCATACTGTCCCAACTGTTTCTGATTTGGGGTTGTAATAGTGTGCACATACATTCACTACAAAGATTCATCCTTCACTTGTGTCTGCACTCTCACTTCAAAGGTTATGAGAGATGCATACAATAAGTGCATATACTGTTCTGATGATGAAACTGATGTCACGTGCACTGTATACGAACCCTTGCAAACACATATGTTGGCAAGCAAGGATGTAGCATCTTGTTTATACAGAGCCGAAGTCAACATCATAGTCTTGCATACGACTTTATTCATTTATTCTTTATTCATATTCATTTATTCACATGCTAACATTGATATATCTAGTTTAAAAATAAAATAAGAATTCAAAGCAGATGTTGAGTTCATCGTAGGACGAATTGCGGCAATGAAATCCAAGAGTGTTAAAGAAAACAAGCAGATGTTTGTTACTCTATTAGTGTAACTCTTCATGCTCAGAACAGGTTGGAGAGGTTTTGTGAGCTCCAGGCAGTTTCCAGTGTTCTGGAGTGAAACTTCTGTAAAGTTTATTCTATCTGGAAATGTGTGAGTGTGGGAGAATTAAGACAGAGAGATAAAAAAAAAAAAAAGCAGAATGAAAGGGACGCTGAAAAAAAATGGATTGGTATAAGAAGTGTGGTTTGGCCAAAGGATAATTCTGACAAGTTGCTTTGAGAAGTTGAAATATTATATAGACTTAAACATATACTCTTGCACTCACAAACACAAATCGCGAAGAAAAAAAGGAAGAAGAAAAAAAAAAAAGTCAGTCAAACACTAAGACTTGTGGCTGCCAGAGGATTATGTAAGTTTAATCAGTATTTTCCTCATGGACTGAGAAATCCCCTGAGCTACTGGCCACAAACAAAGAGGTCTAAGAGTCAAAGTGATCGACAGAAGGAACAGATTCCTTTCACCTCTCGGCTCAGAACAGAAAGTTCTCTCATCACCTTGGGCTGAGCATTCAGTAAAGTCTCAATAGCAAGAGCTGCCTTTGTCATTCAAGGTCAAACTGACACTGTGCGCAAGGAAAACCAGCTACCATCTTAGAAAGAAAAGGTACACAAGCTGTCAGTTGGCCTGTCACCTCTTCAAAGTGTACACGTTTGCACCTAAAGGCTACATATTTATGTCTTAACACGAGACACACCAAGTTTATGCCAAAGAACTAGTGCCAAAGAAAACCATGGATGCATCCGAAATCGCCTACTACTCAGTAGATACTACATCTGAATTTATTGCACGACCATTAGAAAAATACAATCTATGTAGTATGAATGGAACTCGGACTTGTGACGCTTCACTCCTATTCATCAATTCTCTTGGGTGGCATCATTGGATAGAGTAGCGTACATCGGATGCGTACTTCAGAATCTCACCGGAAGTAGTAGGTCATCCGGGTACCTCTCGCATACCGTTTTCAAATTCTATGAATTAGGACATACTACTCGGCTCGCATACTGTTTTTAGTTTACTATATAGTATGCAATTTCTGACACAGCACATATTTTGTTGGCTGGACCAATAAACTGCACATGAACCTTTGCTGTGTATGGGATCAAAACCCCTGCAATCACTGACAGGTGTCTATATCATCTGAAACTCTTGGAAACAAATGCATCCCCAACCAACACACTGAGCAGCCACGAGTTACATTGGAGTGGCATCAACTCCCCCTTCATCTGATTGGCTAAAGGAGCAACTGTCAATCTTGACTAGTGAACCAATAATGATGCTGAAGCCCGCCCATGATTTCAATGAAACTCAAATTGTATCTTTTGGAAACGCAAGCGCAGAATGTGGGAACAGAGCGTAAACACATGAAACATTGAAATATGAGCAGAAAAACTGATGTTTTTTTTTTTGCAATGAGGAGAACGTTGAGTTCGGTTTGTGCAATGTAATTCTAAATAAACACTCATCATTTTCTGGTAAGCAACCTTGTTGTTACTTATTTTGCATTTAGTTTTCACTTTTGCACGTCATTATTTCACACGCAATGTCAATTTTTTGATTTATGCTTATTATTTTTTTTATCCGCGACCACAATACATTTGGCGGGGTTTTGATCCCATAGCTGTGCCCCAGTAGAGTGTTATGCCTAGCAACGCCCCTGGGTCACATTTATATTCTGCACAACTTTGGTTGGTTTGGTTCTCAAACGCGTTCCTAAAGATCTTGCTCTGTCCTCAAATGGTTCATGGCATGGCTATCCAATAATATTAATATAAAAATGCCCATTTTGGCATTTTCCAAATATAGGTTGCATATATGAACATAGGATATATATTGTTGCGAGTTTAACAACTCCATCCATGCACACAGAGACCAACTTTATTTTACAACTGCTCTTTCAAACCACAAGAATGTCAACGTTGCAGAAGCCAATGTACTTTGTGCCACGCCATTTGAATCACATCCAAATGAATCTACGCTTCTGGTACGGAAAAGCCCTTATATAGCAATATGTAATCCACATTTTAGATTTTAATCCCATATGCATACTATTTATGTGGACACCTGCTTATTCATTCATTCATTTTCATTTCGGCTTAGTCCCTTTATTAATCTGGGGTCGCCACAGCGGAATGATCACCCAACTTATCCAGCATATGTTTTACACAGCGGATGCCCTTCCAGCTGCAACCCATCTCTGGGAAACATCCATACACACCCATTTACACTCATACACTACGGACAATTTAGCTCACCCAATTCACCTGTACCGCATGTCTTTGGACTTGTGGGGGAAACCGGAGCACCCGGAGGAAACCCATGACAACACGGGGAGAACATGCAAACTCCACACAGAAACGCCAACTGACCCAGCCGAGGCTCGAACCAGCGACCTTCTTCCTGTGAGGCGAACGTGCTATCCACTGCGCCACCGTGAGGCCCACACCTGTTTATATTAGTACATATTATTATTTAACAAATGTTTAAAATAGGGTGTCATGATGGCGCAGTGGGTAGCACGATCGCCTCACAACAAGAAGGTCGCTGATTCGAGTCTCTGCTGGGTCAGTTGGCATTTCTGTGTGGAGTTTGCATGTTCTCCCCGTGTTCACGTGGGTTTCCTCTGGATGCTCCGGTTTCCCCCACAAGTCCAAAGACATGCAGTACAGGTGAATTGTGTAAGCTAAATTGTCCGTAGTGTATGTGTGTGAATGAGAGTGTATGTGTGTGAATGAGAGTGTATGGGTGTTTCCCAGTGATGGGTTGCATCTGGAAGGGCATCCGCTGCATAAAACATATGCTGGATAAGTTGGCGGTTCATTCTGCTGTGGTGACCCCTGATAAATTAAGGGACTAAGCTAAAAAGAGAATGAATGAATGTTTCAAGTAGACTATTGTCAAAAGTATTGACATTTTGATAAAAAGTTTTAAACTTATGATACAATTTTATACAATATCACTTTTCTGCAGTAAACTGATAACTGTCACACTCTCTTATTCAGGCATGTTGAAGCATTTATGGTGTTATGGTGTCTAGTCTGGATAAATGGACAAAATGAAATGGTGGTGGGACAGAGTTTACAGCAGCTCATTTCACAGCAAACTTTGCGTATGCTTCAGGTTTAATCATTTTAGATCAACATTTAGATATGAAAAGCCTTATTCCTCAGTAAATTCTAAAAGTTACAGTATATACTATAATCATGGAATGAAATGAGTCAATTTCAAATGCAATTCTTTAGAATTTTGTAATCTAAAAATCCTGAAATAAAATGTGACATTGTTTCTACAAGACATATTTATTAAGCATCAAATTCATATATTAGTTTAATTTCCTACAGATCATGCAACTCTGGAGACTGGAATAAATGTCAATTTTCAAACCAATTGAAATAAAATAGAGAACAGCTATTTAAAATTTCACAGCATTAATGCTTTAGTCAACAAATATTCAGACAGACTTTTTTTGTACATGAATCAATCAATAAATATCTTATGGTCCCAAAACATTTTGATTAACATTGAGATTGATTCTGCTCATTAAATGAACAAGGCTACGCTACGGAAAACAGCCTATATTATAATACATCCTTCATGAGCCGTAGTACTGAGAAAAGGACCGAATTAGATATGACCGAAGGCCAAATCCTTAATGAAAACCACAATGCCAAGGACAATGCCACAGATAAGAGCAGCGGTAATGAAGGGGTACAGTGCGTGTGTGTGCGTGTGTGTGTGTGTGTAGGTCACAGCGACCCTCCTCTGCGCCCTATTTGATAATCCTGGCATCTGTGAGGGAATGGAAAGCATTGCACAGGGATTTACACAGGCAAAATGCAGACACAGAGATCAGTGCACATGCCTTCATTAAGACACTCTGTAACAAGACAAATGCAAGCACATGCAAAACAGCTTCTAAATGCCACAGCAACACAGTATCTAATACAGAACCACATATTAGAGCAGGGGTGGGCAAACTCGTTCCTCGAGGGCCGGTGTCCTGCATAGTTTTCCTTCAACACACCTGCTTGGAAGTTTCTAGTATACCTAGCAAGAGCTTGATTAGATTGTTCAGGTGTGTCTAATTGGGTTTGGAACTAAACTCTGCAGGACACCGGCCCTCCAGGACCGAGTTTGACCCCTATATTAGAGTATCTAACTGACAAACCACAAAACAGTTGAATAAGCTCACAAAGAATTAACTTACATTTAGAAAAGATGTACAGCTTAATCCCTTTATTAATCTGGGGTCGCCACAGCAGAATGAACCGCTAACTTATCCAGCATATGTTTTACGCAGCGGATGCCCTTCCAGCTGCAACCCATCACTGGGAAACAATACACCCTCATTCACACACATACACTACGGACAATTTAGCTTACCCAATTCACCTATAGTGGATGTCTTTGGACTGTGGGGGAAACCAGAGCAGCCAGAGGAAACCCACGCGAACACGGAGAGAACATGCAAACTCCACACAGAAATGCCAACTGATCCAGCCAAGGCTCGAACCATCGACCTTCTTGCTGCGAGGTGACAGTGCTACCCACTGCGGCACCGCGTTGCCCTTTTTAAATTTATTAGCAATAAAATTTATATTACCAATTTTATTAGCACCCATAATAATATTTCTCAATTGGCTACAGAACAAATCACTGTTGTCCAATGACTTGCCTAATTAACCTAATTTACTTAAGCCTTTGAATTGTACTTTAAGCTGAATACTAGTATTTAGCTAAACAACTAGTGAAATACTGTGCACTGTCATAATGGCAAAGACAAAAATGTTTTATTAGAAATTAGTTGTTAAAACTATTGTGTTTAAAAATATGTTGAAATAAATCTCTCTGTTAAACAGCACTTGACAAAATATTTAATAAAGCATTACAATTTCACAGGAGGGCTAATAATGGTCTTAAACTAACAACTTATTTCCAAATGAAAGACAATAGACAGTTTTTACTATTAAATGTCTGAGGATATGACTTCTGATGATATGAGTAATTTAATGCATGCTTTCAGTGATATGTTTTATGATGCAATACATAAATGCACACGTGTCTTTCAGTGTGAGGTTTCTCAATGTGACGTTTTACAAACTACATTAGCAATGCCAGATGGAAAGTGACAAATGCATATTATTGCATCAGTCAGTCCTCAGATGTTTTCAATGCAATATGCAGATTCCTATTTAAAGGTTTGGGGATGAATGTTATTAAAACAATTAGGAGAAATAAGCAAATATGCTGCATGTTTTTCTGTCAAATACAAATTAACATAATTAAAATGACACTGACTACGTTTACATGGACATCAGTAATCGAATTACTTGCCTTAATCTGAATAAGACAATAATATGATTAAGGTGTTTACATGAGTTGCTTTTTGAATTTGTCTTTTCATGATCCCGTTTTACATGTTATAGCACATAATTTGATTAACCTCATTGTGTCACCACGCTATCCACATTTCCTCAGGAGTTTCATGTAATTTCGGGTGTTTCATTTTTAATTTGCTGACTTTAACTGCAGTTTTGCACTTTCACTTTCATTCGGGAACATTTCATGCATGCCCCCCCTGACAAAGGAGATATTGGATGCGACTATGAACTGCTGGAAGAGTGTTGTTTAAATGGGATTTCATACACCACACCGAATAGAAAAAAAAACCTCAGCATTTCGCACTGCAGGTGTCTGTGCTTCTTTACTGACTCGATAGGTGCAGAGATTAGTGTCAAACAGCCGCGTGCAAAATGCAACGATAAGTCCTACATGACGGTAATAGTTTGATTGCGGTGTTTACATGTCTGTACTGCACTTCAATGCGACTATAATCAGCATACTCCACGTCTTAATTCGACTTCTGTTTAGTTCGATTATGACTTTAGTCGGATTAAATTAATCGAAAATCGCTGTTTACATAGTAGACTCTTAATCAGAGTATTGTCTTAATCATATTAAAATTGGATTATTGGTGTCCATGTAAACGTAGTCAGTGGTGAGTCAAAAGCAGTTCAGAAAGCATCTGAATTAGTGAGGCGGATGTTGGCCCAAACTCTTAGATTTTAACTATAAAGTAGCTTCCAATGTTTATGCTTTTATTTATTATTGTCTGGCATAAATGTGTTGTCATGCCGTTTCGGACTCTTGAAATGAACACCAAATTAATTAGGCCACATAAAACAGTTCAGTTTTTGCTTATAAATGCAGTAAAACAGTTTCTTTTAACCGTTTACTGTTTTCCGGCCACTACTTTTTAATGTATTTAGAAACATACTAAATTATTTAAGTATTTAAAAAAAAGGAAATATACTCGCTGACCACAAACATTTTGCACATTGGTGTATATAAACAGCAATAATGCAGCAGAAATTTCAAGCAATTAAGTAGGTGTGTGTGTGTATTTACATATTCGCTTGGGGCTGTCTTTGCATGTGTTTACATTCCTTGGGTGTGGTGATGCTATCAAGAATGTTTTGCAAGATATGAGAGTATATCCAGAGGAGCTGGCAGGCCTGAAAAACACCTCCGGTGCAGGATACCCACACACATGCACACCCACATATACATACGGACACCCACACACTCACACATATACATACAGACATCCACAGACACCAAGGATATAAATGTGTTTCACTAAACATATGATACAGATTTCTAAAAATGCTCATCAATGCAACATCTCATTGAATAAATTTCAGGATGTTGAAATAGTGGAATGAATAGACCACACAATGTGTAAGCAACAGGTGTCAGTAATTTGTAGTCAAGTAATTTGTCCTGGTGGGTATAAGCCCTTCAAAATGACCACCACCAAAGTCATCACAACAAACATTGAAGTGACTTAATCAGACAGCTGCAGTCATAATCATTTATATTTTACTGAAATAATGTAAGAAATTTTGAGAGTCCAAATCACCATATATACAATAAATAAATAGATTAAGAATTAAATTAAAAAAATATATATATATAGATTTAGACATTAGACATAAAATTCATCATCAGAACAGTATATGCACATTGTATGCATCACTCATAACGTTTGGAGTGAGAATGTGCAGACACTACTTTTTTGAAGAATATAATAATATGATTTAAAGAACATAATTCTACAGCATCTATTGGAGATGTGCGTCACATTCCTTAAAGGTGCCACAAAAATGAAAAAACCTAGGCATAGCTGAATAATAAGTGTTCAGTACATGGTAATGAAATACAGCCACAAACAAAATTGCTTCCTCGTTCTCATGTAAAAGTAAAATCCCAGTGAAATACAGGCCAATCCGAACAAACTCTGTCAATTGACTCTGACGTTATGCATAGGATAATTAATATGCACGCCCTAAACAACGTTTGATTGGCAAAAATGTTTCCTAGTGAGATTACAATTATAAATTTACAATTGCCATATAGATCACATTTATATTTAGCAGACGCTTTTGTCCAAAGTAAGATTTAGGACGCATTCAGCGATTCAACAAAAAAGGCAATACACACAAAGGAACTGTAATGTAATGTAATGTAATGTAATGTAATGTGTATTTATATAGTGCATTTATCGTGTATGGTCATACACCCAAAGCGCTTCACAATCATGTGGGTCTCCCCACACCACCACCAGTGTGCAACATCCACTTGGATTATGCGACAGTGCCAGTGCACTCACCACACAACAGCTATTGGTGGAGTGATAGAGCCAATTCGGGTGGATGGGGAAAATGCCTTGATGGGCAAGGGCAGATGGAGGGAATTTGGCCAGGACACGCTTTACGAGAAGTGCCATGGCACAAAGAGAGTCAGTACCTCGGTTTAACATCTCATCCGAAAGAAAGGCACTGACAGCAGTGTCCCTTCACTATACTTGGGCATTAGGGCTCACACAGACCGCAGGTTGAGCACCCTCTGCTGGCCTCACTAACACCACTTCCAACAGCAACCTAGTTTTCCCATGTGGTCTCCCATTCAGGTACTGACCAGGCTCAGCCTTGCTTAGCTTCAGTGATTTACCGGTCTTGGGCTGCAGAGTGATGTCTGTGGCAGAACTGTTAGTGCTCAGAGGATTAAGTACTAGAGTAAGGAGGGGGAGTGTTTATTTATTTATATTTTAGAGAAAGAAGTGTTTCTCTACAGGCCCACTCAACTGTGTGAAGCAGATTGTTGTAGATATGGATTGATTGTAAGAATGTGTCTGGTGCAAATGTGCAAAACTGGTGCAAGTGTCGGTTAAAGTGTCAGAAAGATGAAAGAGTGTGTTTTCTACAGGTGGTTTGTCAAGCCCACTCACCTGTCTGAGGCACATTCATTATTGCATAATTTTCTGAGGTTGTTGAGTGGTGTGGTGTGGTGTGGTGGGAAAGAGAAAAGGGGGTCATGGCTTTTTACAGGGAATCAAGTAATTGCAAAAATTAAGGGGAAGAGATACAATGAGCAGAGCTCATTAATATTCATGACCCTTCTAAATAAGGTCAAAATAGAGCTTTCCATTCTAGGGGAAAAACATAGGGTTCTAAATGGGCTTGTATAACTGTTTCAAGAGGTTTTTGCACTTACATAAGCCATACACCTTCAATGTAGATATCAGAGTAAAATTTAAACCAGAGGTGTTCAAACCTGGAGGGTCGGTGTCCTGCTGAGTTTAGCTCCAATTCGCTTCAACACACCTGCCTGGAAGCTTCTAGTATATCTAGTAAGAGCTTTATTAGCTGGTTCAGGTGTGTTTGATTAGGGTTGGAGCCAAACTCTCCAGGACACCGGCCCTCCAGGATCGAGTGTGGACACCCCTGATTTAAACGATGTATCAATCCACTCTATTGCACCTTTAATGCGCCACCGCAAATAAAACCATTGTGAGTCCAAACCCCTTGTATGGAGGAAGAAAGTTTACAAAACAATTTTTTTTTAATTATGAATGATGTGATTCTTTTCTGGACTCTTTAAAAAAATATATAGAAGTTGTACTTGAGACACTTCTGAAACACACACACACTGGGGTCAGTTACATCACATTTTCAGGCCCCCACAAAACATGTCTGCAAAGCAAATGAAACTATGCATGTTAGTCTTTACCTTGACCAATGAAAGCAGCAATAGAGTCCAGACCTTCTGCCGTCAGTCTGAAGGTCTGGTTACTCAATATTAGCCTTGGCATGAATGAGAATTGTGTCCAACAAAGATTAACACTTGTACCGTTTTGTTAGAATTGAGTATTTTCTATGTCTGACGATATTTAATATAGTCAAGTCGTCATTAAAATACAACAAAACATGATTGCTGTTATGACATTCTTATCACTGCTTAATAGGAAAACAAATCATTTGAATATATCCACAAACTCACCACTGATGTCCTTCAGCACATAGTGGATTGATGGAAATTGCTTCTTTACCGTATTTTTTTCCTGCAATGAGAAACAAAACTAAATAAATAGGATGTGACAATTTCGCAGTATCCAATCTGTTATCACTTCTATAAACTAAATAAAGTAAAATGAATAGGCTCATTTTGCAAAAGATAATCACATCTGGACTAACACAGATGCACTTCCTCGAAATGTTTTAATAGCAGGGATAATTGGTCTGTTTCCAACGTCTTCGTACAGAGGCGTGACTGGAGAACAGAAATTAAAAGGCACAATAGAAAAGAAGGATCAGAGACTGAACTTGTTGATCCTGTCCTTCAATACAAAAGCAGACTTAGTTGCTATTGTGTTACATTTAATTGGCAGGGAGAGGAGGAGAAAAGGGAACAGAAAGAAAAGGCAGAGATGGAGATTACACATGAATTAAGAGCAAAATACAGAGCACAAATGCATAAACATTTCACTTAAATCAACAACATTTATCAGTGCTCACTGATGTAGAGATGTATTCCTTTTTAAAATGTGACTGTGTTTTGTTATCCAGCGTTTAAGTAAAATCATGCATTTGCTGAGTAAAGGTATTTGAAAGCAATTACTAAATTCTTAAATTAAATGTAATTCAAAGTTTGTCAAATCACAGAATTTTGGCACAAATGTCTGTCATTTATAAACACATATCAATCTATTATTATAAAAGCTGGTATTACCGTTCTCAGCACTGCTTTTCTTCTCCGTAAGGTCCAAAGCAAAGTCATGCGCATCTGCATAGGCTCTGGCCAAACGCCAAAGATACTGGCACTGCTTATCAAACTGATCAGAAAAAAAATCATGCGTGTTATTGAAACAATTTTGTAATAAACCAGAAGTCATCTTTCAAGTGTTAGTGATCAATAAGATTTTGCAATATTTTTGTTACATTTCATTAAAAATACAGATAAACATTGCTATTGTGAAATATTATTTCTATTTGAAACAGCTATTTGTTTTATTTATTTATATTGTAAAATGCTATTTATTTTTGTGATGACAAAGCAGAATTTTCAGAATCATTCCTCAGTCATGTGATCCTATAAAAGTAATTATTATATACACTCAAAAAAAGAAAAATGTATCATTACTAATAGTGAGAACACTGCACATTAGGGTTGGGCGATGTCGACCAATTTGGCATCGTACAATGTCTAATATGAAACATCGAGATGGACGATGGCATCGTTGTTGTAGGCGGTGGTGAATTAATTATTTATGAATAATTAATTAATTCATAACGAATTATTTGTAGCCTACCGTTTTAACTACCTTGACCCGCATGGTCTTTGTTTTACCCGTAACCAAATCATAAATAAATAAAGATAAGTTACACACATATTACCACCTGTCAATCACTTTTTCCACAGGACTCTGGCATGAATAGGCAGAGTGATCTGTGTTGTTATAATGGCGTCGACAAACTTGGTTGGTAAAAAAGGTGCACGACCAACTGGAACCAACCAACAGTATCTGAGGTTTTTGCTAAAATTACTAAGTACAAGCGTGAAAGCGAAAGATTGAAGCAGTGTACTGACGCTGTGACGCTGTTACCTGATAGATTCAAACGACAGAAGAGTCATTAGATAGAGACAAGATTAATTAAATATCACGTTTAACAACTATAGTGAGACGCAGTCCAGCAGTACATCCTTGATAAACTGTCCGACGTGCACTGCTCTCTGGGGTTTTGGGCTCAAAGCACCCGCTGACTGCTGGAGCTCAGACGCGCGCGTACGCTGCAGCACATGACAGAGTGTGTGTGTGCGTGTGTGTGGTCACGTGATGTGCGTTTTCAGCAATGTAGTGTGAAAGGAGGGCTTTTCAGAAATACTAGATGTATAGTGTGGACGTGGATCGTTTTCGTTCTAAAATGCCATTTTAAAACTAAGACGTATTAGTGTAAACGGGGCCTAAGTGTGTATTTTTCGTGAGCGGGTTGCTGCTGTAACGGGGCGGGGCAGAGGATAGCGATGCCGGCTCAGCATCATGATGTCTATTGGCCATGGGCAATAGATGATGGCATCGTCTATCGACCCAACCATATTGCACATCTGCTTAAAGCGATAGCTCGCCCAAAAATGAAATTTTCCTTATCAATCAATCAATCAATCAATCAATCAATCAATCAATCAATCAGTCAATCAAATCTTTAATACAGACTCAAAGCACAAATAAAAAAATTAAAAAACGAGCATAAAATAAATAAATAAGAAAGCATATTCGATAACATATAAAAAAACAGAACAATTTACAAATACAGCAATACCACAGTAATGTCACAAAATACATGTCTTCACAGCTCTGATTGATAGCATGTACTACTGATCTCCAAGTTTGATAAACCCACAATAATCTTATTCTTATAATACTCTAATCTAATCTTATAAATATAATTTACTCACGTTCAACTTTTCACTTTTTGAACAGGCAACAGAATATTCTAAAGATTTTTTAGAAACCAGCAGCCATTGAATCCACAGTAAGATTAAATAAAAATACAATAGAAGTCAATGGCTTGTTTTCTAACATTCTTCAAAATTTCCTCTTTTGTGTTCAACATAAAAAAACAAACACTTAAAGAGGTTTGGAACAAGTGGAAGCTGAGTAAATGATGACCAAAAGTGTAGAGATCTTTTGCACACTAATTGTTGACGGTTATAGTTGATGCATCAGTGTTGTAAAAACCAGCAATTTCTTTCATGGTAGTGTACAAACCTCTTCTTTCCTCTCCAGCAGAGTGTTCAGGCCTTGTGCTTTCTCAGGCCCGTTGCAGTTGTGTAGTCGGTCTGCTTTCTGCAGCAGAGCCATGAGTTCATCCACTGGTTCCTGCTGTGGCTTTCGCTCATCATCACTTTCATCTTCCTCTGAATCAGTCAGTGCAGTTATATACCTGCAGAACAAAGTAAAGAGGACGGTATGAATCAACATGAGATTGAAACTTGCTAAACCGTAAAACTTTTGGTATGTTCTACAGCAGTGGTCTCTAACCCCCAGGTAAAGTAAGAAAAGAAAACGAAAAAGAAATCATTAATAATTTCCGTTTTATTTATTTATCTGTCTGAACGATGTTTTATTTAGAAAAAAAATGACCGTATTCTCTTGTTTACATCTCAGTCATTTGAGTGCCAAAATTTAACCCACAAGCTAGCAAAATGAGTAAGAAACAGATGTCTTTGGAAAGTTTCTTTGTGAAGGGGAAAAGGCCCAGTGAAGGACCCACGAACTGCCAAGGAATGGATCCACAACCTATTTGTCAACAAATCAGGTGAATCCGGCATGTCTTTGCAAGAAGATCACATATCGCGTCTTTTCCATGCACAAGTTCATTATTTTTCAGAGCTTTTTAATTTTCTCCATATAAAACTTGTATCAGAGCTGCAGCAATGTTTTGTTAGCTTGTCATCCTCTGAGAAAACAGTTGATGGTAGCCTAGCAATCTATGTACAACTCAAACCTCCCCCCCCATCCCCCTGCCCCACAGTAAAATTGTCAATCGTTGACCGGTCCGCGATGATAAAAAGGCTGGGGACCACTGTTCTACAGGAACATCTAAAGCCTTTCTGTATTTTAATAAAGTGTTTTAAAGTGACACACTATTTTCCTCTCCTAGTGCACCAGACACTTTCTTATCAATGCCCCATGCTGCTTGGAAAACATGTGGGCCTGACAAATCACACGTAGGAAATGCACCCTCTCCTCTCCAAATGCACGAAGGGAGAAAAAGAAAAAAAATCTAAATTAAGTTAGACTTGTCAAATCATTTATTTATATATTGCTGTTTTCTGATGATCTGAAGCGCTTCTTTATCTTCACTATTAAGTCACTTTGGATAAAAGCATCTGCTAAAAGAAACAATGTTTATATTTTTCAGTCAAATAATCTAAAGACAACATCTAAAATACACTTACAACACATACATTACATCTATTTTTTAAGGCTGTTCTGTCAAAATAAGTTTTTTCTTCGGAACTGAACCATAAATCTCCGCTTTGGCAGCACTCACATAGATCAAACTGGAAAGTTCTATTAATATCTATATTCTAAAGGATTTTATAGAGGCATAAGTTCATATATATTATACCTGAACCTTTTATTCCACAAAAAATAGCTGTTCACTGTATTTTCTGAATTGCAAGGTGATTAAAAAACTGATACTTCAAATTCCCTTTGGAAAACCTAAAATTTTTTATATCAAATAAAAAAAAAAAAAATACAAACAAGAAATTTGAACCTGACCTGTTCAGAGTTTTCAGCTAGAAATGTATGCAAATTAGTGAATACTTAATTAAATGCCTCATTCCACCATTACTGTACATTTCACTGTGTTTACACATGCTGGAGAAGTTTAGCTTTCAACATGTTTTGCAAGCAGAAGATCTACCAGAAACGGTCAGAAAAGAGCTGATGTGCAATGTATATTATGAAACAATTACAATTTTTCAACTTTGGAGGGATGTAAATCTATTGCCGGAAACCCACAAAAAAAAGAACATTTAAAGGGATAATTCACCCAAAATGAATTCTGTCATCATTTAAACCACCATTTTTGTCATCATTTGTTTCTGTTTAACACAAAGAAAGATATTGTCATTGACTTCCATACTATTTGGTGTTCCTACTATGAATGTCAATGGCTGTTTTTTCCAACATTCTTCAGAATAATTTGCTTTGTGTTCAACAGAAGTAAATCATAAAAATTAAGGACCACTTGAGTGCAAGTAAATGGTGAGGAAATTTTCATTTTTGGGTGACCTATCTACTTATCTTTAACTTATAGTGTATCTTTAAGCTGAGCAGCATGCTTTAATCAAAACACTGCTTTTTTGGCTTCAACCTGTTTTGTTCCTTTACAAGTAATAGAAAGTGAAGGAAATTCCTTTTTAGAGGCCAAGAACAAATTTGGAAACAAACACACAAAAACCTAAAGATGTTTTCACTTCACTTTGAGTAACGGATATGCATTCATATAGTGTTTACAAGCAAAACATCAACAGGGACTGTGCACATGGGTAATTAATTATTTATTGAGATTGCCGGTTTGAGTACTGACACCTTAAGGCTTTCATGCAAAAACACTGTGAGGTTTGTTTATGTATATACGTATTTTTTTTTAAGGTAAGGCACGCAATACCTGCCTAATGTTTATAGCCTTCAAAAAACTACCCTTTTCAATGACTGTAGGCATACACTAACACTCTCTGAAACTGAGATGAGCATGTAAAAAAAATAAATTACAGGTTATGGTACAAATGAAAGACTTGAGAAATAGTGAAAACATAAAAGGCTTCCATTAAGAATTGGCAGCTACACCATTTGCGTCATTTGGGGCTTTGTGAGAACATTTGAGACTGCGAGCGATAGTTCTGCAGGGATGTGTTGGAGCTGGAACCTCCGAGGGCACTTCGATGCTGCACACGTGAAAGTCGCTCTTAACAATCAAAGGGAGATCCTCCTGCAGCCTCAGGAATCAAAGAAATGCTCAGTGATTGGAGAGTCAGTGATTGAGCTTTGTGGTAATGTATTTTAGTGTTAACTGACGGTGTGTTTTTGATTTAAGGAACTACAGTTACACATTGACTGCCAGAGATCTGAGTCATTTTGGCCCTTCTCTTGGGTCCGTCTGAAGTAATAACTTCCTCAGACCCTCATCATTGCAAAATGTATACTGACAACTGTTTTTCTGCTGAGAGCTCCTCATCTTTTCTTCTGAAATGTCATCCAGACATCATTCTGAGTCACTTCAAGTTGAATGTTCTCAAAGCAGTACAAGCACCAAAATACAAATATATCTATTAGGGGTGTCAAAATTAATTGTTTCTTTGGTGCACTGCGATGCAGATGCGGACAATTCAGTATCAGTTCAGTAATAGATCATAACCGGTTATTACATACTGACCTATCTTACATGCGCTATAATGTGGCAGCTTACTACGGCGAGGGAGGCAACCGTGAGTAATTAAAACGCTCCAACTACTTAAAACAATTCACTGTGTGTGGGTTTGCTGGATAGTCTTTCACTAACACTAGCGCGTGTCTGCAGAGCGAGTTTTTTCCACCGTGTCTATCATGGATCAGCTGTGATTGCCGCTGCCGTTTACCAGTGTCACTCATCGGTGAACAGCGACGGAGCGTTAGAGCCAATCACAGCCCTTTCTGTTGAACACGTGACCAATCTTAGGGGTGTAAGAACTCACTCGACAACGCTCAGAAAGCGAGCGGAATATTTACATTTGTTTATTTGCTATAAATGCTCATGTTGTTCTGTGCATGTAATTGAGTTTTTAAAGGTACAGTTCATATATCTGACTGCTTGTATTAAAGGGCAAAATTGTATTACAAATAACATATAAATATATTTATAAATTTTTATATAAAGATTATTGTGCTGCGAAGTAAAATATAAAATTGTGGATGGAAAGCATAGTCAATGCACCGTGAAGCACAGAGATATCGAATTGAACCGAATCGATGGCATGATAATTGTAACAGAACAGAACCGTGAGACCAGTGTAGATTCACACCTCTAATATCTAGATAGATAGATAGATAGATAGATAGATAGATAGATAGATAGATAG
>CAIGQW010003411.1:3982936-3995426 GCA_903798125.1 Danio choprae | reverse complement strand
ATAGATAGATAGATAGATAGATAGATAGATAGATAGATAGATAGATACACAATTTAAAAAAATGCTGAATGTTTTTGATCAAAATACAGCAATATTGTGTATTCACAACTTAAAAATCACACTAACATGCCAACTGGAGAACCCTTTGCTAATATTAGCAGTGTTGAAAACAGCCAGTGGTGGAAAGAGTATTGAAAAATCATACTTAAGTAAAAGTACCATTACATGCCAAAACATTTAGTGGAAGTGGAGCAAAAGTATCTGTTCTAAACACTAGTAGAAATCAAAAAAATATAAAAAAGTGGCCTTTGTAAAGTTACAAGAGCAGAAGAGTACAAGAGCAGTAAGCATTGCGCTGATTGATGATGATTCCACCTTATACCATGCAAATTAAAAATCTAGCAGTGACGATATGTTAATGCTTATGTTATGCACTTTGAACCCTGACTAACTTACTATGAGTGTCAAAAAGTTGGTGCCGCAAACAAAGTGTGCTGATAGAATACATGCAATTGGTGGGTGTATTTGCAAACGTAACATTCTGTAGTAGTGTTGTTGCAATACGGGAATTCAATACCAATTGGTACTGAAATTTTTAAAAACCTCCATTTCCTGTTAACATTTGAGCACGTTCCTAAACGGCGCTGATTTGCCATTGTGTTCAAATGCTAGCATTGGCCGTGATGGTCATCAGTTCACTGAACTCACTGCGGTTTACTGAGTGTAACTACAGATACAGGGACACTGGAGCATTTTAAAGCTGCGAATATCAGCTGGTCTGTCTAGGAGCTGACATATGAGCGATCCGCTGATGAATCAACTGATCCAGTGTCTGTGTATCTTTGGTTACACTCAGTAAACAGAGATGAGTTCGGTGAACTGAAGACCTTCACGGCCAATCACAGTCATTTCTGTTGAGCACGTAAACACATTAGGCAAATCAGCGCTGTTTAGGAACACACTCAACAGCGCTCAAATGTTAGAGGGAAATGGACGTTTTAAAAAATTTCAGTACCAATTGTTATCGAATTCCAGTATCGTGACAACACTATTCTATAGTGCATTTAGTTATTGTTTAAGGCCATTTGGTGATTTCAGTCATCCATCATCTTCATCTGCTGTACATGTTTGGTGCACTTATAAAACATCAGATTTTTGTTGAAACTATGGTATCTTGTTGATTTAAATAACAAATCTACAGCTACCGGCATACTGAGAGTCAAAAAAAAATATAATCAACAAAACTAAATTAATGCCAGTGACTGTTGATGATACACTTTTATTAAAACATTCAATAATGGTATGAAACGTGTATGTTAATATGTCTAAAGCATATTAAGTGAATAAGCTACAGAAGTCAACATTTAAAGTGGATAAAAGTCATTCATCAACGCTGTCTTAAAACTATTGAACAACACCCATTGTTCATTTAGGACAATTCAGAAAAACCTTTTTGAACCACTTCAAATGTTCACTACTGGATTCATCATTATACAATAAATCAATCGTATAAAAGTATATTGACTCATTCTAGAGAGAGTGACTGTCAGACATACAAGTGTGTTTTGTTTGATTGTAAACCATTTCCGAAAGTTCAGTCTGATTTGGTAAACTAGTTCTTCAAGTTCTTTGAAAAATTAACCAGTTAAAAAAGAATGATTTATTCAAAAACTGTATATCAGTCTGGACCATTTGCTTGAGGATTAAAGATAATAATGTTGTAAATAACATTCAGTTTCTTGCAAAGACAAAACCACTTTTCCACTTTTGGGCCGAATAGCTCTAAGAACTTTCAGGTGCAGTTCCAGGTGTATTCATTTTGCATTCCCTGCTATGCTTTTGTTTGACTTTCATAGTGCTTGCTACCTTTTTGTAGATTGGATGGATACTCTAAATATCATATAGGGCTGGGCGATATGGCAAAAATGCAATCTCGAATAATTCTTTTCCATATTGAACAATAACAATATATATTTCGATATCAGTTGTTTATTCTTACAGATTTAAAAGAGTATCCCAACAATGACTGAATCCACAAATTAGAGGGTCCATTAAATAGCATAACCTATTTTCGATGGCCGATAATTTTTGGCAGCTGAACATTCTGTGCATCTCTAAGGCCCCGTTTACACTATCAGGTCTTGATGCCCAATTCCGATTTGTTGCCTACATCTGATTTTTTTGCCTGTCTGTTTACACGTTCTTTTAATTGTGACCCATATCTGATTTACGACGTCGGGCATGCGTAAAGGCAGGTTCTAGCATCTGCGCCACACTAGCCACGATGGAAGAAATTGTCTTGCTTTAAGCTCTGCGAAATATGCGAAGTTCGCCCAACTTTAAAATGATTTTGAGGAGGGAAAGGGCCGTCATCGCAGCTTGCGCCTATGGTTTATATATGGTGTCCTCCACTGACTCATCTCCCCACAGGGGGAGGCAGGTAACTTCTGCTGTTGACCACTGACCACTTCACTTCACCTCCATGTTACCTCTGTTGTTGTTGTTTACCATGTCGGCATCTCCACACACGCTCTTCCTTCTACGTCATTAAACTGCTGAGAAGTTCCGCATTGTCGCAAGTTTAATGACGTACAAAACGGAATGCCTCAATAAATCCAATCTGCCTGTTTACATGATAGTCGCATTGTCACATATCCGATTTATATCTGATTTATTTCCACATATGAAGGAGGCCTAAAACCGATCTCTGAATATCTGAATATATGCGTTTTTTTTTCATGTTTACACTGTCATAGAACAGATCCAATCTGTGTCACATATAAGCAAAAAATCAGAAATGGGTCACATTTAACTGGCAGTGTAAACAGGGCCTATAATATCAACACACTTCTAGATTCCCATTGTTGCACATTTCTGCTGTGTGATTGGCTCTTAGATCATTATAGAGCAAAAAAGTCCAAAGCTTATCATTGTTATTGACATAAATTTTATTGCCATTTGATATAATATTGTTTATTGGCCCAGCCCTATATCACACAACATCTGCAATTATTTAAAATATATCGTTGAAAGATTTTTTCAACACATCTCTAAACATAATAGTTTTAATAACTAATTTCTAATAACTGCTTTCTTTTATCTTTGCCATGATGACAGTACATGATATTTGACTAGATATTTTTCAAGAGACTAGTATTCAGCTTAAAGTGCAAATTAAAGCCTTAACTAGGTTAAGAATAATCATGGTTTTGTTCTGTAGACAATCGAAAAAAATTGGGGGTTAATAATGTTTAAAATCTTTTTTTGTTTTTAATTAAAAATTGCTTGTATTCTAGCCAAAATAAAACAAATGAGACTTTTTCCAGAAGAAAAAAATGTTATAGGAAATACTGTGAAAACTTCCTGCCTTAGACTATGATTTTTTTGTATTGTTTTAGCATTTTAGTATTTCTTATATTTAGACTATTTTACCATTTAGACAATACATGAATTTGTCTTTCCAGTATCTGGATTGAGAGATGCAGCCCCACACAAGAAAAACAGATCCTTCCACAGGGATTATTCAATGCCAATCTTTTATCTTCCTCTTTGTGTGGCCAGCATGAGAAGAAGTGTACACTCAAGAGCACAGTGTTTGTTTGAGAGCATGTCTTACATCTGTCCTCAGCAAAGATCAACAACTGTCAAGGATCTGGCGCTACCCTGAGATCTGAAGCATCATCTGGACCAACATTAACCGACATTATTAGAGCAAAAGTTTGCATGTGCATTGCTTCTTTACTCCTGTTTTGTTTATCTTTGTGAGGTAATGAAAACCATAACTTATCATCACATTTCTATTCATTTGATGAAGAGAAACAGATTTTTATGTTGACTTTGGGAAGCCAACATAATGTTTTGTTATTTAAACAACTAGTTGATGCTTTCATTCATTCCTTTTCCTCCGGCTTAGTTCCTAGTTTATCAGGGGTCGCCACAGCGGGAATGAACCGCAAACGCAGCGGACACCCTTCCAGCCGCAACCCAGTACTGGGAAACACCCATACACTCTATCATTCACGCACACACTCATACACTACAGCCAATTTCATTCATTCATTCATTTTCATTTCGGCTTAGTCCCTTTATTAATCTGGGGTCGCCACAGCGGAATGAACCGCCAACTTATCCAGCATATGTTTTACGCAGCGGATGCCCTTCCAGCTGCAACCCATGTCTGGGAAACATCCATACACACCCATTCACACTCATGCACTTCGGACAATTTAGCTTACCAAATTCACCTATACCGCATGTCTTTGGACTTGTGGGGGAAACCGGAGCACCCGGAGGAAACCCACGCCAACACAGGGAGAACATGCAAACTTCACACAGAAACGCCAACACAGTTGGCTCGAACAGCGATCAGCCGAGGCTCGAACCAGCGATCAGCGACCTTCTTGCTGTGAGGCGAACATGCTACCCACTGCGCCACTGTGAGGCCTACAGCCAATTTAGTTCACCCAATTCACCTGTACCGCAGATCTTTGGACTGAGGGGCAAACCGGAGCACACGGAGGAAACACACACGAACACGAAGAGAACATGCAAACTCCACACAGAAATGCCAACTGGGACTCGAACCAGCGACCTTCTTGCTGTGAGGTGACAGTGCTAACCACTAAGCCACCATGCCACCCAGTTGATACTTCTGATAGAAAGATTTTGAGCTTATAAGCTACAACCAACAAACTAAAGGTCAGACCTTCAGACTGGACGCTACTATATCTGGACTGAACCTACATTTTTTCCTAAAAAATATTACAAATTGAAAAAACTACCATATATTTACATTGACAGCCAAGTCTAATTAGCCAAGACTATTCAAAGAGTCACAAATTCAAGTGAAATGTCAAAAAAAGGCAAGTAATTTAAGCTTCAATTCTGTCAAATGTCTATCTATTTGTCTATCGATCTATTCATTCATCTGTTTATCTGCCTATCTATCCATTTTTTAAGTCTATCCATCCACATATCACACTGAACCAGCGATGTTTTCTATTTTAATGCAATGCCTAAATATTTAAGAAATTTTATTTATCATCCCGGCTTCACAGCAAGAAGGTCGCTGGTTCGAGCCTCGGCTGGGTCAGTTGGCATTTCTGTGTGGAATGGTTTCCTCCGGGTGCTCCGGTTTCCCCCACAAGTCCAAAGACATGCGCTATGGGTGAATTGGGTAAGCTAAATTGTCCGTAGTGTTTGTGTGTGAATGGGAGTGTATGGGTGTTTCCTGCTGCGTAAAACATATGCTAGAGGTTCATTCCGCTGTTCATTTCCTGATTAATAATGGGACTAAGCCGAAAAGAAAATGAATGAATGAATGAATGTATTTATGAATGAACTGTTGTTTTATTGATGTGTGAGTTTTTCTTACCAAGCGTGTCAATCACTTGCTCAAAAGCATTCACAAGCCTATTGGAGCGCAGTTAGAATGATTCTATAATTTACGAGTCAAACCTTTATGAGTTAATGTTTTTCTGTTGAACACAAAAGAAGATATTTTGAAGAAGGGAATAAAAGACACAATGAAAGTCAAATGTTACAGTTTCCAGTTTTCCCTCAAAATATCTTCTTTTGCGTTCAACAGAAAAAAACTAGTTTGGAAAATTATATATATAATAATAATAATATTAATAAACATTCTGACACTGAAGTAGTGTGCCAATCTGCAAAATGTTATTTTGTAGAAGTTGAAAGTTAATGTTTGTAACTGATAACTAATGACATCCACAGAAGAGAATAAAAGATACTATGAAAATCAAATGTTACAGTTTCCAGTTTTCCTAAAAATATCTTCTTTTATGTTCAAGAGCAAAAAAGAAACTCAAACATGTTTGGAAAAGGATTAGAAATTGATTTTAGGGTGAACTATCCCTTTAATAAACTAGTAGCAGTGTGCCAATCTGCATTAAGTTATTTTGGGTTCAGACCCTGTAATAAAAGAATGAAAGTTTGTGATTGTAAATGTTTTTACTCTGCCTAAAACTGAACAGATTCAAAGTCTCAAGCTTTTACTGTGCATGACAAAGCGCAGACACTTTGAAAAGAATTGCTGTTCCGGGGAAACACGGTTACCATCTCAACAGTCACCGGCTGTGCACACATTCAGATGACTTCATCAGCTGGACACACAGAGCCTCTTTATTCCTCTGCAACATTAGCAGACCCCAGAGGTACAGGTTTCAGATCAGTAAGACTTTTGTTTAATACAAATTAATTTAAAAAAAGACACATTGAGCTAATCAGTAGTGGCAGTCAATATGTTCAGAATGTGATGTAAATAATAACTGACAGAAAACACTGTTCTCTAGAAGCTTGTTTCCACCAAACAATAAAAAAATAATAATAAATGTTTTTTTTGTTTTTTGATCTCACAATTCTGATGCTTTGCTTATTCGGTTTATATCTCACAGTTCATATTATCATAACTAACTGTTTATAAGCCTTCTCACATTGTAACTTTCTTACAATTGTAAGTTTGCATCTTGTAATTCTTTCTCCTCAGATACGACTTTTTTCTCACAATTACGTCCTCTGAACTTAATTTTTTTGCAACTTGCAACTTTGCAATTAAAAACTTTTTATCTCAAAAGCGCAACTCAAATGCATTCAAAAGCGCACTCAAACTCTTTCTTTCTCAAAATTGCTACTTTTTCAGAATCAGAATCAGAATGGGTTTTATTGCCAAGTGTGCTTTCACACACACAAGAAATTTGCTTTGGCTACAGAAGCTTCCAGTGACAAGTGACAACACCAAATAAATATGAACAAGGCGACAAGCATTAAACAGAGATGCAATCAGTCAAAAAGCTCTGGATGATGAATTGTATGTACAGATTTGTTATAAATATACAAGTTATAAGGCTGTGTACAACTGTGTAGAGAAAGTATTGCCCTGTAAATTGTTATAAGGTGCTGTACAAGTGCGTATGAGAAAGTATTGCACGTTTATTGCACAGTAGGGGAATATTTAACTGTTCATGAGGTAGATGGCCTGAGGAAAGAAACTTTTCCTGTGTCTGGCTGTTTTTGTGCTTGGTGCTCTGTAGCGCCGACCAGATGGTAACAGTTCAAACAGGAAGTGCGCTGGGTGTGAGGGGTACAGAGTTATTTTGTAAGCCCTTTTTCTCACTCTGGAAGAGTACAGTTCTTGAAGTGTAGGAAGGGTAGTGCCAGTGATTCGTGTCCGGACTACTCGCTGTAGTCTGTGGAGGTCGGTTTTGGCAGCTGAGCCGAACCAGACGGTGATTGAAGTGCATTTTCTTTTTTATTTTGTTCCTGCATTTCTGACTTATTTCCGTACAAAGCAAGCTACTTGCCATTTCTGTCATTTTTATTGAAATCTACTGAAAAGCAACAAATAAAAAGCGCCCCTACACCAAAGAGCATGAGATTACCAAAAACAAAAGCCATTGTCTTTACCGTATCAAAATCAAGTTTCAAACCAGCAGGTAAGCCGCCCCATTAAGTCACAAACAAACTATTATTTGACTACAAATACAAGGAAGTTTCTTGGTCTGCGCTTCTGTCACACCTCAACACCAAAAACAATGATGTGCTGTCTGCAATTTTTAAAAACACTTCCTACAGCAACACTGTAGAGTATGACAAATAAACAACGTCATAGTCCATTTAGCAGAACGGTTCATTTATTAAAGAGCTTTTACTCATTTCTACGAGTGATCCGGCCTGTCTGCTTCTATATAAACAATAGCTTTTTTCCCAAATCTACAGCAATCAAACATAATAAGTGGCATCATTTTAAACATTCGAGTATTAACATCCTTCAGCAAGCAAGGCGAGCTGTGACGTGATCGCACTCTAGCAGGAACTGTGACAGAATTTACAAGTTCCTACATGACATGGTGAAATAAGGCTGTGATAACTCAGCAGGCACTCTTTCAGATTGAATGGCTGGTGCTTTAAAGAGACAGACAGAAAGGAGGAAACTGTTTTGACAGATGAACGGCTCTTTGAAGGCCAAGCGGCACTAGGACCAAACTACACACACACATACAGAGTTGTTTTACTATCTTAGCGAGACCATTACATGGAGTTCCATTGTTTTTACATAAGGTAATGATAATATCTATTTAATATACAGTGCACACACACAGGGTTTCTGCAAGTTTCACCAAGTCAAATGTAAGACTTTAAGACCTTTATGAATGACCTTTCAGACTTACACAGGGTTAAACGCTAAGGATCTTTCCTAATGACCAGTGTAGGGTTGTCAAAAGTATCAAGTTCGGTACCATCAGTAGGCCTGTCACGGCATCTATTTTTTGTTGTACGATATATCGCACCAAAATATATTGCGATAAATTATATTATTGTCATTTTAAGCCCATTTTATGTCACTCATTATATAACGCCAGAATGACAATATAATATCATCACAGTGCAAGTACAATCTTCCAAAGAACACTTAATATTTTATTCTTCAGAATATTTCATTTAATTATAGTCATTTTAACAATGTAATAATTAGGCATTGGAATCAGAATGTGAAAACGCATATCCTAAATAAATAATAATAAATGTTAAAAAAAAAGTGCAAGGTAAAAAGTAACAGAGGCTGCGATATCTGCTACCAGATCTATTTTTAGTTGTCAGACACCCACATGAAAATATACTATAGTAATTTATAGTAAATACTATAGTGTTTTTTTAACCATACTGACACTGACACCTCCGATAGAGATAGAGATGTTGCACAATCAGTTAAAATGTTGCTAGAATTGTTTTTTATGTATGGGTGATATATATTGCATCACCAAAAATTATTGAGGTCATGTCCATGTGTTGATAAGTCGAAATATTGATTATTGTGACAGGCCTACCAATCGGTACTGAATTTTTTAAAATGTCTATTTCTCACTAGCATTTGAGTGCGCTCTTAAACACCGCTGATTGACCATTGTGTTCACGTGCACAACATAAATGACTGTGATTGGCCGTGAAGGTCATTGGTTCACCATTCTTCACCGGACTCAATACTTTTGACAACCCCAGGCCAGTGAAAAAGGTTTTTACTTTAAAAACTAGAATAAACTAAATGACTGTAAAGGTAAGAGTCCTCAACAGGTAGCTATAAACACAACTTAATAAATGTTATTGTAAGAAAGATAATTAAAACATATTGTAAACAGAGTTAATGAATAAAAGACTTTTATTGAGATGGTTTATTGAGATGGGCAGCTTTACCCGAGTATAGGGAAAAATAAGACCGGTTTAAAATGATTTAAGACCTACAATATTTCAGTGAATTTAAGACTTTAAGGCCTATTTAGTTTTTTGAAATTTAAGACACTTTAAGACCCCGCGGACACATTGCGCACACACTTGAATCAATGTTCTGTACAGCATTGAAGTGTTAAAACACATCCTGACTGCTCAAAGTAAAACCGCGATAACCATGCAACACAAAGCCAGTCATGGTCTAGAAAAGCTCCAAACAGACGTATAAAAACAACTAATGAAAACTGATCGCAGAAGCATTGCTTCAGACGCCTTCGGGGCTTCCTTCATTTTTTTTTTTATATCTGGTTTGTGCAACTTTGCCTGTAAATACTCCAAGCGGCTTTAAAACAACAAATCATTTTTGGAAATGTAAGGCGCTGAAGTACATGGCGTGTTAAAAATAACAAGTTTAATGCTACGGAAAACAAAACAGATTAAAAGTGAATGGCTTCGGGAGCAGAATTTAGCGAGACTGGAATGGACTTGTAAAGTGCTTAGTGCTGAATTTAGTGAACAATCGCTCAAATGAATGACTGGAGGCAGTGGAGTTCACCTCGTCTGTACATATGTCACCTGATTTGGAACGCTCTCAGCTTTATACCTCCATCATAACCCAATTATGAGCACACTAAAACTCATTAATATGCACCTACAAATTGTTTCACTTGTCCAGTATGGGAATATAAAAAAAATAAAATAAATACATGCATTTAGAAAAATGACTAATCAGAAGAGCAATGTGAAGCTACCAATTTTTATTTGTAAGGACAATAACATAGCTGTGTTACTAGTGCTAATTAATAATTAATCGCTTACAAAATAAAACTTTTATTTATATACGTGTTTATTGTGTATATTTATTATGTATATATAAAATGTACACGTTTTTTATTACATAAATATTAGTATGTTCTAAATAAATATTATCTAAATATTTATCTAAATACATGGCTATATATATATCTTATCTAAATATATACACATTTCTATGCATGTATGGATGCATGCATTTACATATGTAAATGCAAATTTTTATTTTGTATCCAATTAGTCGTGATTAATCGTTTACCACTATATGCTACACTATATGTCAATTTAAATTGAGCACAAATTTAAAATATCACATTAAATCATGTGAATAAATCATCATGCTACTATGCGTTTAAGAGAATTAAATCCTCACTTCCTAGTAAATCAAACTTACAGCAGATGAGGCACTGTAGCTGTGATATATTTTTTTTAATGCTACAATATTTTATATCATGTGATTGAAATTGGTGAAATAATTAGTCCAGTTACAGTCATGTTATAGTCCCTTTTTTAGAGCCAAAATGTTATTATATAATTTTATTATAATAATTGTTGTTTTATATTTTATTTATTAGAATTGTATTGATTCATTTAATAAATACCTTATTTATTATTTTAATTTTATTGTTTTATTTACTAAACTTTTATTGATTCATTTTTTATTGAAAATAAAACCAAATTCCAAATTTCACAGGGATATATTCTGAAATGTAAGGCACATTTCACAATGTATACACACCTTGGCGTTTCCAGCTGTTTTGTATACAGTATTATAAAATGCACACATACATACAGGGTTCCCACACTTTCAGGAACCGCAGATTCGAGGACTTTTTAAAGCACCATTAATTTTAAAATAAGCACCTTTGCAGCATATTTAGCACCATGAAAGTCCTTACTGTACTTAACATTTCAATTACACTTAAAGTTTACAATAAAAATGTCAGTTTTCAAAATGTTTGACTTTTTAAAATAAGTCATGTTTAAAGAACTTCAATAAAATTTGTTAAATTCAATACTGGTCATATTCAAATGAGGTTTCTGAAATATTAATAAAATGTACATTATTTGCCAGTGTTATAATACAAGAGTACATTTGTTAAAATAACATATAAACAAATTCAGTTGACTAGCAGAAGATTTAACAAGTAAAATGACTACATATCCATAGTCTAGTGCTGTCACAGAAACAAATGTGATGCATTTGTCAGGTAGAAACCTTGGGCCGATCTCAGTAAACTCACCCTCCTTCACTCTCTGCCTCCTCTGAGCTCTGTCCTTCACTTCTAGCCGGGACTCCTGATCTTTTCCTCCTGGTGGGAGTGCGGTGAAGGGGACTTGCTCTGCGAGCGCTGATATCCTCTGCGCTCCGGCCCCTCAGCTGATCTCTGACGTTGTCCTGCAGGTGTGGAAGTGCATCCTTTAGGGCTTTTACCTCTTCTTTGAGCTCGGACACACAGTGGATAAGAGCGCCCAGTCGATCCAGCACCTCGGCCTGGCCCGTCTGCAGACACAAGGGGCCGTCCGTGTGATCACCAATGCTCCTCTGGTTTAGGACTCTGCCGTCACTTGCTTTGACTTTCCTGAAGTAGACGATGGCCAGGCTGATCCCAGCAGCCCCTGCCAGAGCTCCTAAAACTAGAGCCCTGCTGTCCGCTTGAGCCATCCTGGACTGAAGAAAAACAGAGAGAAAGAAAACACTCTGATTAAACTAAAGTTGTGTTTAGGGCTGTGCATTATGACAATATATATATCGTATGGACAAAATAAAAAAAGTCTATCATTTCAGATTAACGCTCTATTATTTATTTTCTGGTGTTACAAATACATTGTTTATGATAATACATTTTCAGCATTGTAAGAAATAACAGCATTGTAAGAAAGTTGCATTCTTAGTGTTTCCATTTTTGCTATAGATATATATATATATATATATAATTATTTTTTTATGTTAATAAAAATGGGCAGCACGATGGCGCAGTGGGTAGCACAATCGCCTCACAGCAAGAAGGTCGCTGGTTCGAGCCCCGGCTGGATCAGTTCACGTTTCTGTGAGGAGTTTGCATGTTCTCCCCGTGTTTGCGTGGGTTTCCTCCGGGTGCTCCGGTTTCCAGTATAGGTGAATTGGGTAAGCTAAATTGTCCGTAGTGTATGAGTGTGAATGGGTGTGTATGGATGTTTCCCAGTGATGGGTTGCAGCTGGAAGGGCATCCGCTGCGTAAAACATATGCTGGATAAGTTGGCGGTTCATTCCGCTGTGGCGACCCCAGATTAATAAAGGGACTAAGCCGAAAATGAAAATGAATGAATGTTAATAAAAATATAACCTACAACCTGTAATAACCTATTACAGGTCATAATATGACCTGTAATCACAAATTTTTGAAAAGAGTTTTATATTTCATTATGTGTCTACATTTTTAATCAAACATTTGCC
>CAIGQW010003411.1:3968989-3982536 GCA_903798125.1 Danio choprae | reverse complement strand
CACACACACACACACACACACACACACACACAAGCTGAAAGCCTTGTGCAAGCTGTCAGTCAGTCACCAGCAGTCTAATTTAAGCCAATTAATCCTCTTTTAAACTTTGAAGTGTCTGAACGCAAGTCTAATACACCCTTTCACGGGAATGCTTCCATAAATTACAGCTTATACGGTGTGCAAGGCACTGTACATCAACAAGAACCCGTGATTTTATATAAAATAGAAATACATTTTTAAAAACTCTCCAGGCAAGTTTGAACATGAGAATAAACATGAGCAGTAATAATGAAAGCAGATAATTATTGTGGGTCAGGACCTCTAATCGCTGTAAAAACGACTTTCAAAGTTTACAAAAATTAATAAATCATCGTTTTAAACAGCAAGTAGTGGCATTCGGTATTAATCAGCTGCCAAGGTCTTCACATTCACTATAAGGACCTGCCTATATGCACACGTAACGGAGAAAACAACCTTCTAACAACATCATAGCGGTCGCCATCAGCAAAAACACAAAACATACATTAAAAAAGAGCGATTTTTATAATAAAAACCAGCAGAGTTTACCTGTTTAAACCGTCCTCCACAGCGCAGCGGTGCGTCAGCAAAAACAGTCCGTGTCGCTCCAAGGCCCAAACCTGAAGGTTCCGACTAATGGTAATAAAAAACACTACGTAAACACTTCATTCATCATTTTCTTTTCGGCTTAGTCCCTTCGCCAATCAGGGGTCGCCACAGCGGAATGAACCGCCAACCCATCCAGCATACGTTTTACGCAGCGGATGCCCTTCCAGCTGTAACCCACTACGTAAACACTAAGTTTTAAAATAATTTGGAATAACAATGAAAGATATTTTGGTACTAAGCCGAAAAGAGAATGAATGAATGAATGAATGATATTTGATATAGAGACAAAAATGAAGAGAGTGGTGTTTTAAACGTACACTCTCAAAAAGCAATGTTTTGTTTCATTCAGTTTTAACATGCGAGCCTTGACACATGTTAGTAAGTTACTACTTCAGTCTTTTTTGTTCTCCTAATTCCAAACATAATGTTTTTCCTACAAAACCACATTTCAAAGAGGGACCATCATTGTGAAACATAGCTACGCTGTTATGAATATGTTATGCATAATATGTTAACTGGAGAAAATTGCAGATCAAAGGACCATAATAATGATCTGCTAATAACAGGTGAAGCAAAGACTCAAAGTTCATTGTAATTATTCATTAACAGAGTAAAATTTAGCTCTACATTTGCACTGTTCATATACACACAACTTTACAACAACATAAAGAAAATGACCTCCAAAACACACGTAGAAAATATGTCAAATAATAATCATTTTACTTGTCATTAATTTAAATAATTAGGACGAAATATATGCATAAATATTTCTTAAGCATAGTCTTTTATGCATATTTAATAAGCAAGATTGAAAAAAAACTGTTTAACCATTAAAGCTTTGTTTAAAGTTTGTAAAACTTACTGTACTGAAGCAGAACGGTGGCCTTCACAGCTTTGAAGCTCAGTACTTTGCTGTGTTTCTCTCTAGTCTATAAACACAAGTATCTGATCAACCTTGAACTGTGATATCTGTGCTGTTTCTCCTGCTCTGATTGGCTTCTAACATCTTTGCACACTCCTTTACTCTACTACAAATATGTATGCTGATTAATCATACATTTATATAAAATGTTTTTTTTTGTCTTGTTTTATGATAGAAATATTGTTTAAATAAGAATACATTTATTTGAAAAGCAAAATTAAGATTTTAAGAACTGCTTTCTGAAAATAAAAGGTGATTATTATTTTTTTTCAGTGAAGTAATAATAATTACAACACAATTTACGTCCTTGGCTATTGTCCTTGCTGTTTTAAACCTTTTAGAGGAAAGTTATATACTGTACATTTAATGTATTGATAGATAGAGAAAGATATTTTGGGGTCCATGGTCTAGTTTAAGTATCTACCAACAGGGGTTTAACATGGCCATGATAACTAGTCAATCTTTGACTGCTTATTGGGTTATTCATTCATTCATTTTTCTTCGGCTTAGTCTCTTTATTCATCAGGGGTTGCCACAGCGGATTGAACTGCCAACTTATCCAGCATATGTTTTACACAGATGCCCTTCCAGCTGCAACCCAGTACTGGGAAACTTTGACTATTTAGTCAGACTTAACAATTTCAATATTGTTATGCTCTTAAATAAACATTATTAATTGGCCGCTATGGTTTAAATATGAATCTTTAACACTGAAATATGAATTCATTAATATCAATTTTTGCATTACACAAAAGGTTCCATTGTGGATAAAGGTTCTTTGTTTTATTAAAATATGCTAAACACCTAAAAAAATAAAATAAACAGATCACTTAAATGTTCTTTGGGGAACTAAAAATGCTTTATGGCATTACAGTAAAAACCTGCTGCTGCTGAAGTCTGTCTACTTCAGTCAAGTTCAGCAAGTTCTTGCTATTGTTTTCTGCTGTAAATTCAGTGAGATCAAAACTGTCTGGTCATTCTCCTCTGACCTTTATACTCACAGAACCGACGTCATTTTTAATCATTCTGTGTGAACATTAGACACTGTGACGCATGAAAATCAGCATGAGATCAGAAGTCTCTGAGGTACTCAAACCAGCCCACCTGGCACCAACAAATATTTCAGTTTGACAATTTCTTCCACATTTTTCTGCTTGATTTGAAAAACACCTGAATATCTTGACCATGCCTTTTTACATGCTTTTATTCGTTAAGTTGATGTTTGCTAAAAGTGCACTTTACACACCGCATAAACTACATAAATTATAATCATACTGTATTTTTAATTATGCATTGCATAACTTCTGAAGGAAATGTCTGTAAATGTAATGGAACAGAGTGGTAAGTTTCAGTCAAGACATCAGTTGCTTTTCTAATATTAATAAATATTACAGTGTACATTATTGGTTTACATTATTTTCAGGTATTTTCCATTCCAAAAATTAAAATTTTATATTTATTTTTGAATATATTCATTCATTCATTCATTTTCTTTTCGGCTTAGTACCTTTATTAATCTGGGTTCGCCACAGCGTAATGAACCGCCAACTTATCCAGCATATGTTTTACACAGCGGATGCCCTTCCAGTCGCAACCCATCACTGGGAAACATCCACACACACTCATTCACTACGGACAAATTAGTTCACCCAATTCACCTGTACCACATGTCTTTGGACTGTGAGGGAAACCGGAGCACCCGGAGGAAACCCACACGAATACGGGGAGAAAATACAAACTCCACACAGGAATGCCAACTGACCCAGCAGAGGAGCGAACCAGTGACCTTCTTGCTGTGAGGCGATCGTGCTACCTCCTGGCCACGTGACGCCCTTTTTAATAAATATTTTTTATAAAGAAGGTTACACATAATTTTTTAGAATCAGCATTAAAAGCATTTCACTGTTTTTTTTTTCAATTTTATTTCATTTAAATAAATAGGAAAAAATAAATACTTGATATGAATTAAACGCGTAAAAACAAGACAAATGCCTATTTACCCATATACTAGCTAATTACCATATTGCTTTGTCCTTGTATTGTTTCCTGTGTTCCTCCCAGTGTTCCCCTGTGCCACACCACAGTTTATTCCCTACGGTTACCCTTGTACAGTGTTTCTAGTTACTAATTGTCTTTTTTTTTGTGTGTGTGTGTTGCTGTATTATAGTGTTCTTGTATCTGTTCTTGTTCTGAACTCTCTGTCTAATTAGGGCAGCCGAATACAATTTTGTTGTCCATTCTTATTTGGAAAACAGTCAACAAATACCGATGTGCAATTATAATGACGGGTCGTAGAGGTTTCAAATGCAGCTATTTATCAGAAGAGTGGTCAAACAGGCAGGGGTCAAAATACCAGCAAACAACAACAAAAAAGGGGTATTGCAAAACTCTTATTCATAAAACAGGCAAAACAGAATGCTAAACAGGAGGAGGGGTGGAGGGAAGCACCGGCGGGTCAGACAACCCCGGTGGGTCAGGAGTCACTGACAGGTCAGACAATCCTGGTGGGTCAGGAGGCTCTGGCAGTGGTGGCACTCTTGGAGCTCAGGCAGAATGAGTGGTCATCTATTTGGTGTGTGTTCATGACTAAAGGAGGCGTGGCTTTGAACAGCAGGGAGGAACGTGCGTAAGCAATGCTATGATGCTAAATTAGCATATTTCCAGATTGCCTACTGCACCGTTAACAAACAAAGCAGCTCCAGGACAGGGTTACATACCTTGCCGCACATTGAGTGCACAAGTCTTCCTTGATATAAACATGAAAATCTCCTTCTCTGCTCTTGCCATAAGTTTCCATCCTAAGCCGGGTTCCTGCTAGCACCACAATGGCAGCTTCACGATACTCGTAACACACACAGGCATAGATGTGAAGTTCGTCCGTTTTCCGTTTTAAAGAGCGTAACCTAACGTTAAATTTGCCATAATCAATGGAAGTTTGGACTCGTTTGTTTTCAGGCCACATAACGTTGTTTCTTCCCTCAGGCAATCCATCTCATAAACACTTGACGATAGTAATTGTGAAACAAACATCACTACTTGCTATACACTTTTTATACACATACACACTTATTTATTTAACAACATACTTTACATGCCAATTTGCACATAACAGCTGCACATATAACGTTGTATATACTAATATACATGTATATACCCTGTCAATTTGTATATTTGCAGTCACTATTTACTTCTATTTTAAAATATATTTATTATATGTTTTTTGTCCTGTCTTTGTCATTCTGTTGCACTGTAGAAGCTTCTGTCACGAAAACAAATTCCTGGCAATAAGGCTCTTTCTGATTCTGATCTGATTCTGATTCTGAATATGTATAAAGACTTTGTCTACTAAATTGATTGATTTATGTTTAATACAAGCAAGACATTGTATTGCCTTGTGTTGGAAAAATGTTAATCACCCCTCCATTGGACTTTGGTTGAGATAACCAATAATAATAAGGCCTATTAACATGTTTGGCTCTTGGATAGCTCACATAGCTCACATATGTAATAAGAAAAAAATTCTTTTGTGAGTTTTGTGATATCTGGGAAATGTTTTTTAACTGTGAAAAATCCTAGCAGGCACAGGATGTCAACATGATGTCAGATTGACCTTGTACCCCAAAGTCGTTGAGACGTTGCATTTTGTTTGGAAATTAAAATCGGGTAGACGTCAGAACCTATTGTCAGGCCAAGATCGATGTCCAACCTAAAATCAACCAAATTCTCATGATGTCTCATGATGTTACAGCTTGATGTTGTGTGACCGTTACCATTATGACGTCTATCAGACATTGAAATTTGGTTGCCATATTTGACGTATAAATGTCAGTATTTGATGTCAATATGACGTTGATTTAACATTTTGGTTCAATGTTGGATTTTGGTCACTTTTCAACATAACCAAAAATCAACCAAATATCAATGTCATTTGAAGTCATTCTTGGCCATCAAAATAACGTTGTCCTTAGACGCTGACTAGACAGTGAATTTTGGTCACTTGACATCATGACCTAAATCTAACCTAATTTTAATGTTTTATGACGTTGTGTGATTGCGGGCAAAAAGCAACAAGCTAACCTCAAGTAAACCCATTGACTTAATTGCTGTATGTAAATTTTTAACTCTTCTAAAGCATAAAAATGCCATAATATGTTTGCAGATATTTAAGAAGCATACCAAGTGAACATTCTTGTTTATCTAAAAAACAGACTTGTGTCTGCGGACATTGAGATATTGATGAAGCCTTGGAAGTCTGAAGTAAATTTTATTTATTTATTTTTTAATGATTATTATTACATTTTTTCCCCCTAAACTTTAAGTTTAGAGTAAGTTTTGAGTATTGGGGTTTGATTTATTGTAAAACCTTGTAAAACTTAATAAAAACATGTTCTACAAAAAAAAGTCATGACAACAATTTTTATGTTACTTTAATTTTAATCAGATAATAAGGTTTCAGCTACTATTTTCCTTTTTTTATACAAGGTTCAAGCTCATAGTTTTAGTCAGTTTGACTGATGTAAGTTGAGATTAAGTTAATTTGAACAAAAAAAAAAGTAAGCATCAATAATTGTTAACAGTGTAGAGTTTTAAATACAAACAGCAAACATCGACAACTCTTTTTCACAGCAGATTGCCAATTTAAATTGCTGAAGTATACCAAACACTATCCAACATCAGACCATATTTTCTAATGTAACATATGCTATTTGTGGGAAAACGTGCAGTCACCCATGAGCGCACCCTGAAGCACCTCACACTATAGTGATGGCGAAGCCCACATGAAGGCGTGAGTCTGCATGCATGGCTACCATTGCTACGTGCAGTTTCACGGACGTGCCTCTTTTCACGAAAAACATTGCATTGTTCCAATCCAACCTGTATTCGCTCGGCCTATAAATAAACACACATACCAGTCCTAAGCAGAAGGTGCTGCTCGCTTTTTACGTGAGATTAAATGATATCTGTCATCCACCCAAAAGCTCATTCTGATCAAGCCAAAGCTGCCAGATTAATCGCCATCCTCAATGTCACGCCATGTTATTCAAAGACACACACATGCTGAAACTGTATTGGTTCTACGTAAAGATCAGCGGTTATCTGAGCATCAGACGCCTGCGGTATGAATGGAAGACTGATGGATAGATAAAGGCTCTCTTACATAAAGTCATCCAGGATATTTTATATAACTGGAAGCTCTCATGGTGGTTTTGAAAGATGGTAGATATAATCGCAGCATAAAGGTCAGCTTATGCAACTCCACATATATATTTAGGCATATATTGTGTTGCTATTCAGAGTAACATGATTGTAGTATTATGTCATAGTTGATTGCTTGTTGAGTAGATTGCGTATGGCATACACGTTTTGAAGTTATTTGCTTCTGGATGTTGTTTTATAGCTCATAAAAGTTATTTAGGTTATGCAGACTTTATGCAATTATTTACTTTATTTTAAATAAGTGAGTAAACCCATTGCATTAAAAGCAACAAGCTGATTTAACTTTTTTTTTTAAAAGTCAGTAAACCCATTGACTTAAAGGTGCTGTATGTAAGTTTTTGACTCTTCTAAAGCATAAAAATGCCATAATATGTTTGCAGATATTTAAAAAAAAAACATGCCAAGTGAACATACTTGTTTATCTGAAAAACAATGCTGAAGTCAGTTAATCTGCTTTGAAAATGTGCGTTACGTGCAGAACTCTTTGTTTTGGTTCTTTTAAAACACGACAGAAATTGAAATACAGCCATTTAGAAGCACAGAATATGCACTCACTCACAAAATGGTAAGGTTTATAATCTAATTAATGCATATTAAACCTCTTTAACATTATTAAATGTAGATGCTGAATCACTGTTGGCTTAGTCACAGTTCCAAAATTTAATTTCAAACGGTTTATTTTATTTTATTGAGGTGAACGATCTGCTGCTGCTTTCAGTAGTATGACAATAAATATAATGTAAAATGGCATCCAAACTCACATTGTTAGCATTTAACACTGAATAAAGCACATGAGATCTACCTGAGGTGATCATTGTCAGTTTTCTGTTGTTGTCAGAAGCCAGAATCAATTCCAGGTGTTGGTTAGAACAAAAGCTCCTTTTAATATGGGATATGTTCCTTCTATCACTTCAAGATTTCACACTTAGCCGATGATTGATTATAAAGCATGTTTGGCATGCTGTCCCAGGAGAGAGCCCTGAGCTCATAAGATCCTCGAGCCCAGGGCTCCCTCCTGTTGCAGGGCGAGAGGGGAGTTTGAGCTCAGGTAGATCTCGAAACGTCCCTGCTGTAGTAGCTAATGAACAGATAGTGATTGCTCTTAAGACATAACTTCTTACTAGGAGCACCTCCATGGTGCCGATTTGGATTAGTCAATTAACTTAAGTTGCATGCTTTTGGACGGTGGGAGGAAACCGGTGGGGCCTGGGGGACCCCACGTGAGCATGGGGAGGACATGTAAACTCTGCACAGAAACGTCGGCTGGCTTGGTAATGACTAGAACCAATGACGTTCTTGCTGTGAGGCAACAGTGCTAACCACTGGGCCAAAGTGCCACCTAGGAGAGGAGTAGGGGTGGAAGGGGGGATTCTTCAAAACGAAAATGGCTGTGATATGGAACTTAGGCTATTTATAGTGACTTAGGAATTGTCTGATTGGTGAATTATGAATTGGCTAATGCATGACCAGCTGTGTTCAATCATAAGCATGGGATCATCTCGAAATTAGTTTATAAATAAACTTCACATGCCAATGCTTTTATATAGAACACGATTTAAATCAGCCTTTAGGCTCGATATTCAGACTCAATCGCTCCTGTTGGTCCTCAATCTGGTGGCCTGAATGAATGTATAATGCTATTATTCTCTCTTAACTAAGGAAAAAAAACAAAATGTCATTTCAACAACTAAAAAAAAATCATGGCTTCCACAAACATATTAAGCAGCACAGCTGTTTTTAACATTAATAATAATAAAAAATATAAAAATATAAAAGATGGCCTCACAGTGGCGCAGTGGGTAGCACGTTCGCCTCACAGCAAGAAGGTCGCTGATTGCTGGTTCGAGCCTCGGCTGGGTCAGTTGGCCTTTCTGTGTGGAGTTTGCATGTTCTCCCTGTGTTGGCGTGGGTTTCCTCCGGGTGCTCCGGTTTCCCCCACAAGTCCAAAGACATGCAGTATAGGTGAATTGGGTAAGCTAAATTGTCCGTAGTGCATGATTGTGAATGGGTGTGTATGGATGTTTCCCAGAGATGGGTTGCAGCTGGAAGGGCATCCGCTGCATGAAACATATGCTGGATAAGTTGGCGGTTCATTCCGCTGTGGCGACTCCAGATTAATAAAGGGACTAAGCCGAAATGAAAATGAATGAATGAATGAATGAATATAAAAGATCATGACTGAAATTTCAGCCTTTTACTCATAGTAAAAACTATAATTATATTTTCAAAAACATCTTTAAAGAAATCTTACCAACCCCAAAGTTTACAATGGTAGTATACATGTAGACACACACAGAGCGGTAACATTTACACTTCAAAACACTGGTGTACAATACTATAAATTAATAAAATATGGTAATTTACTGTAAAAAAGTAACTGTAGTGTGGGGGAAACCGGAGCACCTGGAGGAAACCCACGCCAACATGGGAAGAACATGCAAACTCCACACAGAAATGCCAACTGACCCAGCCGAGGCTCGAACCAGCGACCTTTTTGCTGTGGGGAGATCATGCTACCCACTGCGCCAACGTGACGCCATATACTTTGACATATATCTGATTTATCTGTTCATGCATGTAAGTGCAGCAGAAAGCAAATCACAACCATCAGCTTTTCTATCCTGATCTCGGCGCGAGTTAAAATCAACACTGAACTTCCTGAGGACATTTTCTTTCCTGAGCAAAACTACAAATGCTTCTAAGATGCATCAATCTTTATTTGTTTTGCATGTTTCTAGATTCATACAATTACCCGTTTGACATTCAAGTACATAAACTAATGATTTCTGATTATCTTTAGAAAAAAAAAGACATGCAATTGTCCTCTCCGTGACCCTGTTCTCCAACCCTGTGCCCTCATGATGTCATAACTCATAACTTTATACAGTAAAAAGGATTCGTGTTGGCAGAAAGCCCATACGGGACTGAGAGAGATGAATTGATTGCTTCCTTTTCTCCTTTCCATGCAAAGATGGAGCTGTACGTGCAATATATCATTGGCTTCACATACCGCCAGCAGATGATACACATCGACACAGCGTCTGTAAGCCTGTGAAGCAGTGATGATCAAATCATTCTCAGTTATGATTACTGTACATATCGACAGATGCTTAACACTGTTCAGTTATTTTGAATTCAGGATCAAGCATTTTAGCAAATCTGAACATTGTTTGAGACATTCATTGTCACTGCAGTCTAAAAATCCTCACTAACTCTGTTCATAACATTTACTTAAATGAGAAGTACATGTAATATCACAAAAGGTTGTATAAAATTAATCAAAGTAATGGTTATTTATAACTATAAGTGAATTCACTTACTATGATAATTATTAATTTACTATATACATATATTAGCTTGATTACGTCATTTACTTCTTTTTTTACATCAAATGACATGTAATAAAAAGTGATGACAAAAAGTGATGATCACACATCATGAACTCTATTTATTGTTTATTCATTCATTTTCATAGGGCTTAGTCCCTTTATTCATCAGGGTCACCACAACGGAATGAACCGCCAACTTATTTAGCATATGTTTTATGCAGCGGATGCCCTTCCAGCTGCAACCCAGTACTGGGAAACATCCATACACTCTTATTCACACACATACACTACGGACAATTTAGTTTACCCAATTCACCTTTACCGCATGTCTTTGGACTGTGGGGGAAACGAGCACCTGAAAGAAACTCACGCCAACACGGGAAGAACATGCAAACTCCACACAGAATAGCCAACTGGCCCAACCGGGACTCGAACCAGCGACCTTCTTGCTGTGAGGCAAAAATGCTAACCACTGAGTCACCGTGTCACCCCCTCTATTTATTGTAATAGTTAAAAAAAATTAATTAAGGAAAAAAATACAGGTTCAAAAAAAGCATATACAATTGATTAACAACCTCTAAGATCGCAATAGTTCTATCTTTAAAAGTCTATCAGTTATATTATAAAGAAATCAATTTCCCTATGGAGAAAATGAATAGAGTTTTTACAGGGGACTGTTGCACTCTATTGAACTGATCAAAGAATATTATAATTAATGTTAATAATAAACATGTTTATATAACTAATATTACCATACATTCCCCAGTTGATTAATGACAGCGAATAAGACATTGTTTTTATTATGTTTTTTTTATATGATAATGCAAATGATGTTGGGTTTTTTTTCCACTTTATTGGCACGTAGAGCTATTTTGTTCAAATTGAAAGATTCTCGTCCTCCCACTCATGCTCAGTGGATTACAGAAACTATGTCTTGTCACTATTTGGAAAAAATCAGGTTTTCATTAAGAGGGTCGGAGGGTATATGTTTTAAGGTATGGCAGCCTTTTATTGAATATGTAGAAAATCTCATATCATGTATTGTTATATGTTTGTATTTTTTATTGTATTATTTATTTATTTATTTAATTTTTTACTTTCTTTTTGTATTTGGACCTACATGTGAACTTCTCTGCAAAATCTCGGCTAATGTGAGCTCTATCCTGCTGTTAGATTGGTATGGGTCAGGGGTTTGTATTGTTGTTTTTCTGGTCTAAACCAAATAATGCATTATATTTGGTTCATCTTTGGCATAGGCTTTTTTGTTTGTTTGTTTTGCTTATTGTCAAAAGTTGAGATGCTTTTTCCAATTTTTGTCAGTTCAAATTATTCATTCATTCATTTTCCTTCGGCTTAGTCCCTTATTTATCAGAGGTTGCCACAGCGGAATGAACCGCCAACTATTTCAGCTTATGTTTTACGCATTGGATGCCCTTCCAAACACCCATACACATTCATTCATTTTCCTTCGGCTTAGTCCCTTATTTATCAGAGGTCGCCACAGCGGAATGAACCGCCATCTATTTCAGCTTATGTTTTACGCATTAGATGCCCTTTCAAACACCCAAACACATTTACACACACACTAATACACTACGGCCAATTTTGTCTACCTAATTCACCTATAGCGCATGTCTTTGGACTCTTGCAACCATTTCTTGATCACCTGGACCAATATAATGCGGATTCTGAGCAGCAGTGTAGTGCTTAATATGCTCACTACCCCTATTGGCTGCCTCTTTGTATTTTTATTGAAACCGTTTATATGACCTAATTGTTTTTTAATAATTACTTAATTTATTTTTTATTGAATTTTTATTTTAATTATTATTACCGTTATTTTCTTTGTATTATCATGCTTATTTCATGTATTTTGTTGTTGTTGTTGTGTTGTTTGGTAATTATTGAAAAATGTAAAACTAATAAAAACACTTGTTGAATAGAAAATGTGTATTAAAACTCTTAAACATATATTTCAGATGTTTTCTTCCCCCTAGTCTAAAAGAAATAATATAGTGTCTTATCTTAAACATACAGTTGAAGTCAAAATTATTTGCCCTCCTGTGAATAATTTTATTTCCTTTTCAAATATTTCCCAAATGATGTTTAACAGAGCAAGGAATTTTTCACAGTATTTCCTATAATATTTTTTCTTCTGGAAAAAGTCTTATTTGTTTTATTTCCGCTAGAATTAAAGCAGTTTTTATTTTATTTTAAAACCTTTTAAGGTCAATATTATTAGCCCTCTTAAGCAATCTTTTTTGAAGGTCTACAGAACAAACCACTGTTATACAATGACTTGCCTAATTACCCCAACTTGCCTAAATAACCTAATTAACCTAGTTAATCCTTTAAATGTCACTTTAAGCTGAGTACTAATATCTTGAAAAATATCTACACATGCAGACAAACACCAGCAGAGGGCGCCTGTATTACTGTCATTGACTGTCATCTGCTCAGCCGTCTGCAGGAGATCCTACTGCTGTTTTTCTGGACTGTTTTCCTGTGGTTTAGCATTAAACGCTTCAGCTGCCCACAAACAAGACAAGATTCACCCCATATGAATGCGTGTTTGTGTGAACGATTATGACAAACTTATTCCAACGGGAGTCTGGTTACTCACAGGCAGAGGGTGTTTGTTCATATATATTTTTTTTAAGTTTGTGGGAGAGACAAAGTGTATTAATAGAGTCTGTTATGACAAGCCCTGTGTTAGTTTGAAAGTAATTTGGATTTAGAAAGTCTAAACAACTCTTCTACTGTCATGACTAGCCAAGGTTTTTTGGTCGTTTCACCTAAAATGACTTCTGGAAGACAGTCATGTTCTGTTGAAAGCAAAAGAGCAAGTTGTAATAAAGCTTTGGCTGTTTTGACTGATAACCAGACAGTTGTTTTCTACATTTGAAGATAAATTGGTGGACTATCCCTTTAAATGCACAAATTGATAGTACATAATTGGTAGTAAAGTTGCTCAAATATAGGTAGAGAAACACTGCATTTTTATTACATTTTGTGTAATCAATTGCATTGTCTAATTTCTGTAACTGCACTGTCCTATAAGCCTATATATGTTCAAAATGTCTAATTAATTTGACAAACATTATGTTTTGTGTGTTGTATTTTGTGTATGTGTTTGTTGGGGGGATAAGGGGCTTTTCTTTTTGATATCAAAATGTTTATGTTAAAGTTCATCACTTTATTTTGATACAAATATAATAAAGTGTGTGTAGTGTTGAATGCTGTCATTGAGTTAATGTTTTTGTGCATAAAATATTTACAATTCTAAACAATTAAATACAGTTATTTAATATTTTTTATATATTTAATAGTAATAATATTTAATATTCATAATATTATTTATATAATTAATTTAGGCTATTACTGGTTGTATATATATATATATATATATATATATATATATATATAACACATCTGTTGTATAGTAATATATA
>CAIGQW010003411.1:3907912-3923493 GCA_903798125.1 Danio choprae | reverse complement strand
ATATATTTATTAATATATTCAATGCTTTTCCACAATGTCCGCCGTCTCTTTTTTTGGCATTAGATATTTTATTATTCCTTTACAGATTGTCTTTGCCTCATTACTTAATACCAATTTCTAATATTTTACTTATACTGTATTTATTTTATTATAATTATATTATTTATAGACTGAGTTTAAGATTATATTTAGATTACAGTGCGTTGCCCCAAAGACTTCTGAATATGATTGAGAAAGTAGGTCAGATTCAAGCGTTTGGTCATTTTCTGCTGTTGTATCTAATTACATAAGGAATAAAACACGCTTACAATCTGATCCAAATTTCATTCAGATCAAGCTCAATCAGATTGATTAAGGTATTTTTACAGGTACCAACCGTCAATCAGATTACAAATGGATTATTTTTGTGCATGTGAACGTATAGACAATGTAGAGCAATACTGATTTCTCCTCCATTGCCCTGCCACTTCTCTGCAATATGTGGCTAAAAAGTGAAACATTCTAAACTCTCAGCAAGCAGAAAAAGACAGCGAGTGTGCATTGCTCAGTGCACCACTGAAAACAACACTTGCCTAAAAAATGTTTTAGTGCATGCACTTACATAACTGGAATAACTATAAACCGGCACGTTCTTAGTAAAAGATATATTGTGTCCTGTTGCATAACTTTCATTTAAAATCTGCTTAAATAACACAATAATTTTCATCAGGGTTTCTAAGATTGAGCCTCTAAATTCCTCCTTTTACCTTCTGCTCTGCTTCAAATAGGAGGAAATAAACAAGACTGTAAAATAAATCATTTAAATGGTAAAAACAAGTTCATAAAATTTGTGCCGAGTGCAATTTCGCCCAGTAGTTTTCAACATTAATGTGAGAAAGCAAACACATCACATTCGCTTCCACTTAGCCAGACCACAGCTGAGCCGTCAGATCCTCATTTTTGTAGTTCTGTACAAAATGTGCTGTACCTCCAAATCTTTAATAAGAGTTACAAAACATTTTCTCCTTCCTCACATCTTTGTAAAGTGTCTGCGTCACTCAGTTCTGTTGTTTTAGTCTCACTCAGTCTGAACTAATAAAGGAAAATGGCAGCAGAAGATGGGTTTATTTTCTTTAGCATTCATGTCACACACCTCAGAGAGTTCAACATAAGCAAATGTTGCTGGAGATAATGAAAGTTATTTTTCATTTAGCTTTTATATGGTGTAGGAGCTCTGCTAATTAAGAAAAAAGTCAGTTGCAAGCTTCTGATCAGACCAAGCGGCAACTTCCCGCTCTCCCTCATGAAGCTAATACGGAAGTAACTGAAACTGCAATTCATCGAAATTACACTAGGCCATAATAGAGCAGATTTCTGTTGACCCCAATGTTAAAATGACCAACTTTACAGCAGAAAAATAGGTGTTTACAGCCTGGTACAAAAAACTATTTTGGTGTATATAGCTAATATTGCACTTCATGACAACTGTGAGGGGGGTGAATTTTGTTTATAACTCATCTGTTTCATTTATATTAAGTCTGCATAATGTTCTCCCTGTGTTGGTGTGGGTTTCCTCCAGGTGCTCCGGTTTCCCCCACAATTCCAAAGACATGCGGTACAAGTGAATTGGGTAAGCTAAATTGTCTGTAGTGTATGTGTATGTGAATGAGTGTGTATGGATGTTTCCCAGTGATGGATTGCAGCTGGAAGGGCATCCGCTGCGTAAAACATATGCTGGACAAGTTGGCAGTTCATTCCGCTGTGGCGACACCAGATTAATAAAGGGACTAAGCCGAAAAGAAAATGAATTAATGAATTAATGAATAAGTCTGCATAATTACGGGCGTGGCCACTTGAGTGACTAGATCTCCTAGGTCTCCACTAGGTCTCCCTGATTTCGACTGATTAGCCGCTGAACTCTGAATATACATCGTATTTTTGTTTTGTTTTATGTGGCTTTACACAATTGCCTTTTGGAATTATTATTTCTTACAATTATCAGATAATATGGCATGCTGTGCACTAAATTGTGCTCACAAACCATTTAAGTGCCCTTCATTTCCCAGGTGAGTGAAATTCTTATATACTTTTATCTATAAATGTATTTGTTTTATTTAAGCTCCGCTCACGCTCCGCCTCTTTGCCCTTTTTCAGTTAAACGATCGGCGAGATGAAACGCAAACAAAATGGCGACCGTTGTCCACGCCCACTTGTAGCTTCATATGTGCTCTTCAGAAACCTATGGGTGACATCATAGATACTACGTCCATACTTTTTACAGTCTATGGATGAGACATAAATATATGAAACATATTTAAAGGTCATTTTTATATTAAAGTGCATTCCATTCTGGTTCAATACCCAAAAACATCTACCAAACATGTCTAAAAACATTAAATAAACGTTTCAGCATCATTACTGCTGATAATTGCTTATTTTTAGAATCATTTCTTCTTTTACTTTAAAAACTAAATCCATAAATTTGCCATTTTTCATATTTTGATTAGTTTGTCTATTTATTTGTGATTTTGAATTGCATTACGAGATTCCTAAAGTGACTTTTATTGACATTTTCTTTTAGTGTGAAGTGATATATTGTATGGACTGGTGCAGTAAATTACAGAAACCTCGTAATAAACTGTCAGTACTTTTTCTGTTATTTATATTATTTCTATATACAGTTGAAGTCAAAATGATTAGCCCTCCTGTTCATTTCTTTCCTTTTGTTTCAAATATTTCCCAAACAATGTTTAACAGAGCAGGGTATTTTTTCACAGTATTTCCTATAATAGTTTTTCTTGTGGAGAAAGTCTTATTTCTTTAATTTTGGCTTTCTGTTTGTTTATGGTTATGAACTACAGTATGGCATCATGATCTCTGCTCCGGTCACTTTAAACTATTTAAAATGTCAATAAATGTTACTTTTTCAAACTTTTCAACATAAAAGATCAATAATGGTCCAATAATGCAATTCAAATGCTTTAAAAAGCGTCAATAATGTTCCAATCAATAATGGTCCAGTAATGCAACTCAAAAGCTTATATAAGCCTAAAACAAATCACAAAATACAGAAAACTGCAAACTTATGGATTTGTTTTACAGTATAATACAATTCCTAACCGTAAATGAACAAAAAACACTCACAAAATAGAGAAACTGTTAATTAATGGATATTTCTGACGGCGTATTATGAACATTTACAGTACAGTGGTGCTGATTCATATTTTTTCTTTTAATATATATAATATATATTAATTTACACTTTGTAAATATTCAGTGTGTTTTCAACTTACGAACTTGCCAAACACTACGCTGTGTGAAGCACAAAAGCAGCAAACCTCGATTTCCTGGAAGAAGGTGAGACTGCCAGACTTATGATAAACATACTTTTGGTACTTGATACAGAGGTGCCAAAGAAAGCATAACTCAAACTGAAGGATTTTCCACCTGGTCCGGAGCAAGCGCTGGCTATAAAGCCGCCAGTGTCTCCGACATGAGGGTGTCACACAGGGGAAAACTCTCATACAACATTTCTCTACTCCTGGTGTGGAAACAAACAGAAAGACGGAAAGTACTCTTGGCTCTTTCCTACCAACGGGAAGTGTTCTGAAACACGGGCCATAGCTGAAAAAATGAATGCGATTTCCTTTCCATAGCAACAAATGAGATGCATTATAAAACAAGGAAAGGTTTGGAATGGTGTTAGTGGATGTCTGGATAATGTTCCGGTAACAGGAAGGGCACGCTTGACTCTGTGTTATGATGGAGAGAGAGAGAGAGAGCTGGAATCAAATATCCTTCAGTCTTACTTCAGATACATTACTACATCTAAGGCAACATATTATATATATATTTCTGTTTAACGTAAAAGAAGATTTTTTTCAACACGTTTCTAAACATAATAGTTTTAGTACAACAAATTTCTAATAACTGATTTATTTTGTCTTTGCCATGATGACTAGTATTAAGCTTAAAGTGCAATTTAAAGACTTAACTATAGGTTAATTAGATTAATTAGGCAAGTCATTGTATAACAGTGATTTGTTCTGTAGCTAATAATATTGACCTAAAATGGTTTAAAAAAAATTAAAACTGCTTTAAATCTAGCCGAAATAACACAAATAAGACTTTCTTCAGAAGAAAAAATATTATAGGAAATACCGTGAAAAATTCCTTGCTCTGTTAACCATCATTTGGGAAATATTTCAAAAAAAGAGTTCGATTCCCGACTCGAGGTCCTTTGCCTATTCTTCCCCTCTCTCTGTTTCCCATGATTTCCTGTCAATTACCTACACTGTTCTATTCATTAAAGGTTAAAAAACCCTAAAAAATTATTATTTAAAAAATGTGTATTTATTATTATTTTGTTATTATGAGTGCAATTCACAATTTTGTATATTAATGTTTTATAAGCACCGACTGACCGACCAAAAGAAAATGCCAGATTTATATAGGGGGTTTTTCACAGTGATGCTTTTTTTTGGTTCCCCATAAAACTTTCGGTATCGATGGTCCCTTTAACTCATTTTGTTGAATTTAAGTTACATTGCATCTACATGCCAACTAATTCTCATTAGATTATAAGTAGACTGTTAGGTTGGGGTTTGGGTTAGGGTTAATGTAAGTTGACATGTACTTGCAAAGTTTCTTATAGTCAGTTAAATGTCTGTTGAAGGAGCAGTATCAGCAGATATTAAGCAGACAGTCCACTAATACTCAAATGAGAAGTAATTGGTAGTTGCAATGCAACTTTTAGTCAAAAAAATGTTTAATAGGGACCATCAAAATAAAGTCTTACCGAACCTTCAAGTGAAAAGTTTTACAAAGAGCCATTTTTTCAAAGTACGAAGAACACTCATAATTTTCCCACTAAATAAAAGCTGTTGTGGAATAAAAAGAGGTTCTTTATGGAAAAACCAATGCCAATAAAGAACCTTATATTTTAAGATTGCATAATCAAACTAGGCCTCACAGTGGTGCAGTGGGTAGCACGTTCGCCTCACAGCAAGAAGGTCGCTGATCGCTGGTTCGAGCCTTGGCTGGGTCAGTTGGCGTTTCTGTGTGGAGTTTGCATGTTCTCCCTGTGTTGGCGTGGGTTTCCTCCGGGTCCAAAGACATGCAGTATAGGTGAATTGGGTAAGCTAAATTGTCCGTAGTGTATGAGTGTGAATGGGTGTGTATGGATGTTTCCCAGAGATGGGTTGCAGCTGGAAGGGCATCCGCTGCGTAAAACATATGATGGATAAGTTGGCGGTTCATTCCGCTGTGGCGACCCCAGATTAATAAAGGGACTAAGCAGAAATGAAAATGAATGAATAATCAAACTATCAATTCATTCATTCATTCTATTTAGTTTAGTCTCTATTTCAGAGGTCGCCACAGCAGAATGAACCACCAACTATTACAGCATTTGTTTTATGCAGTGGATGCCCTTCCAGCTGCAACCCAGTATTGGGAAACACCCATACAAACTTATTCACACACACACACACACACACACACACACTCATACACTACAGACAATTTCGTTTATTCAATTCACCTATAGTGCATGTCTAACCACTGAGCCACCGTGCCGCCACTATCATATCAGTGTAATATTAATAATGACATCTGCTGACATAATTCCAGTGAATTACAGAGTTTAACTGTAAAGTTAAAACTGGAATGTAACGACTACTCAACAGATTCCTCAAAAATGCCAAAACTCCTAGAAGTGGAGTGTGAAATGATCTGCTGAGCATGTAAAAAAAATAAATTTTAAACATTTACTACTGTTTGTTGACTGTTCCCTTGGAAACGAGTTCAGTATATCTGGCACATGGCTGCAGTTTTGAGGAAAAAGCTGAAGAAGAAGCACATGAGACAGCATGAAACAGAGCAGATGACACTGGATCCAGGACCCCCCCACCGAGACTCTTCCATACAGGAATGTTTTCATGTCTCCATCATAACTAAAGCCTCTCTCTCTCTCTCTCTCTCTCTCTCTCTCTCTCTCTCTCTCTCTCTCTCTGTAGTTTAACAAGCTGCAAATGTTTTTTTAAACCAACGTTATCTCACAATTTGTAACTCTTTGATTTAATGACTAATTCCTATAAATTTGTATGATCTCCTTCGTTCATTTTAGTACGATTTGCTCATCTCCTAATGGCGGTTGGGTTTAGGGGTGGGGTTTGGTGCCACGTCTCTTTTTAAAAATATTACATTTCCGTACGGTTGAACTTGTATGAACTCGTATGAAATAATCACTAAACTGACAAAACTTTAAAAAGTTACTTTCCTTGTGACAGTCACGTTTCTGTATGGCCTAATAGCTACAGCTCAAATTGTTAACATTTATATTTAATGAGAATTGGACTGTAATACATTAATTTTCCTTCGGCTTAGTCTCTTATTTATCAGTGGTCAACAAAGTGGAATGAACCGCAAACTATTCTAGCATATGTTTTACACAGCGGATGCCCTTCCAGCCGCAACCTAGTACTGGGAAAAGCCCATACACTCTCGCATTCACACACACACACACTCATACACTACGGCCCATTTTAGCTCATCCAATTAACCTATAGCACCTTTGAGCTTTGGGGGAAACCGGAGCACCCAGAGGAAACCCACGGCAACAGGGGGAGAACATGTAAACTCCACATAGAAATTGCCAACTGACCCAGACGGGACTCGAACCAGCAACCTCCTTGCTGTGAGGCGACAGTGCTAACCCCTGAGCCACCCTGCCACCCCTAGACTGTAATTAATATTTCTAAATAAAAGAGTAAACCATAAGTAAAACAAAGACTTCTATTGTACATTTTACAAGACAATACTACATCTTACCTACTTCACAATGTGATTAAATGAGTCATTAAATGTGTTTTAACTAGCAGTTTCTGAGGGAAAATTTGTTTCAAAAGTAAATATTGTCGGCCTCACGGTGGCGCAGTGGGTAGCACAATCGCCTCACAGCAAGAAGGTCACTGGTTCGAGCCTCGGCTGGATCAGTTCGCATTTCTGTGTGGAGTTTGCATGTTCTCCCCGTGTTGGCGTGGGTTTCCTCCGGGTGCTCCGGTTTCCCCCACAAGTCCAAAGACATGCGCTATAGGTGAATTGGGTAAGCTAAATTGTCCGTAGTGTATGAGTGTGTATGGATGTTTCCTAGTGATAGGTTGCAGCTGGAAGGGCATCCGCTGCGTAAAACATATGCTGGATAATTTGGTGGTTCATTCTGCTGTGGCGACCCCAGATTAATAAAGGGACTAAGCCGAAAAAGAAAATGAATAAATGAATGAATGAGTAAACATTGTCAGTGTACTATTACTAATACTTAGATATGCAATTTTATTAAGCATATTACAATTTGAAAGTTCAAAATCTTCATCCAGATTTAGTTTTCAATCATGTTATACAATGTTTTATTTTTAAGACAAATTAAATTTAAGAATTAACCACTAAGGCGGCACGGTGGCTCAGTGGTTAGCACTGTCGCCTCACAGCGAGAAGGTCGCTGGTTCGAGTCCCGGTTGGGCTAGTTGGCATTTCTGCGTGGAGTTTGCATGTTCTCCCGTGTTGCCATGGGTTTCCTCCAGGTGCTCCGGTTTCCCTCACAGTCCAAAGACATGCGCTATAGGTGAATTGTATAAAATAAATAAGCTGTAGTGTATGAGTGTGTGTGTAAATGCGAGGGAGTATGGGTGTTTCCCAATACTGTGTTGAGACTAAGCCGAAGGAAAATGAAAGAATGAATAATATTTTTAAATAAAAGAAGTCATAAATAAAACAAAGACATTTTACATTATTTTTACATTTACTTTCAACTTCAAAATGTGATTTAATGTTATTAAATGTGTTTTTACTAGTTTCAAAAGTAATCATTTTCAGCATACTATTACTAATACACTGTACAAATATCTGTACATTAGCAGTTTTCCAGATTTTGTGATTCATGTTTTTATTTTTCATTTTCCCCCATTTGTTTATGGTTTTGAATTGCATTATGGACCTTTTGATCTTTCTTCCAACAACTTTTAACCTTGAAAAGTTCAAAAAAGTGACTTTTATTATTATTTTTTACAGTTTAAAGTGATATATTGTCTGGGTTGGTGCTGTTTATTACGATACAAAAACTTGTAATAAACTGTCAGTGCATTTTCTGTTATTTTACAGACTTCTTTCTCTATGTATTATTTCTTATACATAATATTATTTCAAACTACTAAAATGTCAATAAAAATCACTTTGTTAAACTGTAGAGTTAAATTTTCAACATCAAAAGTCGACAGAGCAGAGATTAACGTCCCATAATGCAATTCACAACCGTAAATAAACGGAAAACACTTGTGAATCACAAAATACAGAAACTGTTAATTAACAGATATTTTATACAGTGTCCTTACATTTGCAATTCTATTAAGCATATTACAATTTGAAAGTTCATATTTTTCATCCATATTTAATTTACAACCACATTATACAATGTTTTACTTGTAGATTTTGACAGGTGTGTAGTTTTCCAAACATGGGATATGTATGAGAAATGGCTCTGTAATTATAGGACAGGTACATTTTACATTCGCAGTTAATCAATTACCCACCGAGACTCTTCTATGCAGGAATGTTTTCTTGTCTCCATCATAACTAAAGCCTTTCTCATAACTAAAGCCTCTCTCTCTCTCTGGTTTAATAAGCTGTAAATGGTTTGTTATACAGTCACGTTTCTGGATGGCCTGCCAGCATGTCACTTTATGCTTTGTTTAGAGAAGTTTCAGCCACTTTAACAAACCTGTGGCAGAGGCTATGAACTACACAACTAAATAGATCCATGTAAGGCAGAACTTCTTCCTTGAGCACACATTTAGTGCATGCCATTCATTTAATAACACAAGAAATATGTAATAGTCATTCATAAAAGACCATAATGTAATCTATATGTGCTGTACTTGCATTGTACACTCAGATATATTTCTGTGTACAAGCATTTGATTATATTACTTGCATTGTTTTAATTATTTGTATTTCCATGTAATTTGTATGAATCAAAATGCCAATGACATTAATGATTATTTATTAATGATTTCAGCATCACTGTATTCAAATACTTTAATAACTGAACTCATGAGCCCTCTGTGGGTTTAATATAGTATTGCACCTGCATTAGGATTTAACACTGGCACTGTATCCTTAAAGAATGTTCATATTTTAATCGAAAATAAAAAATATCTGTAATTGATGCATTCATAATTAAAAATGCTTAATACTTTTATAATAATTGATATTTTTATGATAATTATGAACATTGTTACTTAAACTTCAAATTGTTTAAAAAATGTTATCCTTACTTTGAGAATTGTACAGTAAAAAAAATATTATTTATATTCATAAATACTACCGCTTACCTCTTTCTACCTCAAAGTGTAATTTAATGTGTTGCTATTTGTTTTTACTAGCATGTCTGAGTGGAAATGATTATTTTCAGTGTACTGTGATTATTCAGTGATTATATTTAGTGTATTATTACTAAAATTAGACTTAAAATTCTAACCTCTCTTTTAAATTTTATATTAAAACTATATTAAACCTATCACAATTTGAAAGTGAATTTTTGTCATCCATGTTAAGTTTACATTAACATACATTCAATCACATTATACAACTTTTTATTTTAAGATTATGAGAAGTGTGTTGTTTTCCAAAAATGACTCTGTATTTATAGAGGGCTAATATACATAGTTTGCACAGGCTCACCAAAACTGGATGACATTAGGTTGTAAAAAGGTTGCCTGGTCTGATGAGTTTTGATTAATTCTAAAAGACATCTGTTTGGAAGGGTCCGAATTAGGTATAAATACCATTAAAGCATGGGTTCAACCTGCCTTGAATTTATGCCACAAAGGATTAAGGCAGTTCTGAAGGCGAAACAGGGTCCATACTGGCCAGGTGTACCTAATAAAGTGAAAGACCACGACCTTCAACCTGACCGGCCCAGTGGAATGTCTGTGGAAGTGCGGTCAGCTGATCTATGACCTTGGGAATGACCCTCTTTGACATTAAATGTGACCTTTAGAGGTCACTTTCAGGTAGGCATGCAGCTTTAAGACAGAAAACTACACCAGATGTCAGAACTACATACACCTGACTGCCAAAATACCAAAAACATTCAATAAAAAGAACACTTGTTTTCTCTATAAGTCTTCAGAAATATCTACAAGTGAATTTTGATTATTTGTCTTGTCAGTTTACAAGCTCTATATACAGTTGAAGGCAAAACTATAAACCCTCCTGTGAAATTTATATTCTTTTTCAAATATTTCCCAAGTGATGATTAACAGAGCATTGAAATTAGTTTCACAGTATTTCCAATTATATTTTTTTCTTACAGAAAGTCTCATTTCTTTTAGTTTGGCTGGATAAAAGAATTAAAAAATATCAATAAATATTAATAAAGGTCAATAAATATTATTAGCCCCCTTAAGAATTGTCTAATTAACCTAACTTGTCTAGTAAACCTGATTAACCTAGGGTGCATCTCAATCAGTAGTCGTTTTAAGTGCTGTCTCAATCGCAAAGAGATCCAGTTTACCGTGAAAATCAGGGCGCATTGATATACACTGTGCGCCCTTAATGGAAGTTCAGAAATGTATGAATCACGTTACCCAAATCATGAAACGCAATGTGTAAAGTGAATTGGGTAAACAAAATTATCCATAGTGTATGGGTGTTTCCCAGTACTGGGTTGCGACTGGAAGCGCATCCACTTCGTAAAACATATGCTGGAATAGTTGGCGGTTCATTCCGCTGTGGCTACCCCTGATAAATAAGGGACTAAGCCAAAGGAAAATGAATGAATGGCTAATAATTTTGCCTTCAATTATAAATGTTCTGCCTTGCACTATATTCAGTCCAGTAAGTGTCAAAACCACACGCACTTCAATAAAAAAACAGCATTATATAATGTATAAACTAAAGCTGCAACCCAGATTTGAACTTTCGAATGGTCATAATAAGTTCACTTGGTTTATACATTTGAAACACTGCACTGCTCATAATGTAGCTTTAAGAATGTATGAAAATCTGTGGCCAACGATTTTGACATTCTCTGAAATGTTTTGTTTAGACTAATGAGATTATCTGATTCTGTGCCTCCCAGGGGAAAGAAAGTGTTTGAAAAGCAAGATCCTCGATTTGGCTCCAATTCAACACTTTTTGCATGCAACCTGCTAATTTAGCCTAGTTAGTGACCACATTGCGTGCCAGCGGATCATTAGACTGCAGCGGCTGTCCTGTATCTGTCACATGTCCAGGTCGCCACGTTCAGACCTGTCTGCTACCCCACAGTGTAATGTAAGCTAGATCAGGCCCACAGCAGCCAAGAAGAATTTTAATTAGTGGTGAGAAAACAAAACACGGTTAAATCAATGCTGAAGCAGAAAGAGAAACATTCCCTTGTATTAGAGAACACGATGGCTGTATGGAAACAAAAATAAAAGTCTGAAGCCTGAAGGGAAAATTAAACAAATCAAACAGACATGGACAGTAAACAAACACTTTTTGTGTTTCCCCACAGGAGGCACTTACAAATTGAACCACAAAAAAACTCTTAAAGGGGTGGTCCACAATGTATTTTTAAGGCTTGGTTGTGTTTTTAAGATGTAAAGCAATGTGTGCTCATGCTTCACTTGTAGAAAACCACGTTATTTTTTCATATATTTTACTTTGATTATATACAGCTACTCAGCTAACATCAAAACAAATCTCATATTTCCTAGTTCCTCTAAAAGGCCCGCCCTCAAAAGACTCTGATTGGTCAGCTAACATAATGTGTTGTGATTCGCAGATTGGCTCCTACAGTCACGCCCCTACAAGCGCGCGCGTTAGCGCTGTGTTAACAGAGAAGCTGATAGCAGCCTGAATCAGACAGAAAATGAAGAGCACACGCCTGAGCACACCTCACGCCTGCTCTCTAAAAATGTAATCTGACAAGTGTCTTTCACATATATTCGCAATAAGCATGTGTAAGCAATATTAAACGCTCATATGTTTTGCAAGTTTGTTATTTAAAATGTATAACGCACGGAAAGCTGTCGCATAATTAGAGAGACATTGCAAGCGGCCGCATAAAGAGACACTGCAGGCGCTGCTGAAGATTGTGTGTGTTTACAAGGGTTTGACGGATAAATATGAATTTGTAGCTAAATTGTTAGTGGTGCCAAACATCATTTCCTGTTGATTACATCCTTGTTTACGTCTTCGCTACAACATTCCGATAACGCTAGAAACTGTGCATTTAATAGATCAATTTTAACAAATAAAAACACTTAAAGATTGTGGCTCACAATCCACAGCTTCATCGGTTGGAGGAGTTTTTAGCCGAATCCAGCACTGAACTGAGAGAGATTCTGGAGTGAGTGAGAATATAGTTCTTAGCCATATAAGCCTAGAAAAGAGAAACTTTACTTTTTTTGTCAGTCTATGTACACAATGTAATTAGATTTTTTCTAATCTGATTCTAATCTGATTCAATGATTTATGCTAAGCTAAGCTAAAACCGACCTGGAGAACGGTTGAAAGGATTCAAAAATGTTTAATGTGACAATTCCATGCAAATGTCAACTTTGCCATAAAAAAATATTATTGAGTAAAATTACTTAAAAATGTCTCTGTCAACGTTTTCAAACAATTCTATTTGATTTACCAAAGTCACACAATTGTCAATTTCACATCTGTCACATCCATAATGAAGCTTTTTCCTCATAAATGCAAAAATGTTAAATAAAATCAATCATTTTTGTTCTATAGAGAGACAACTCTTTGATTAGCATTGTTTCTTTTGGCCTGTGCAGTTTAATTCACAGAATTTCTACAAAGTATGTTGTATACTGTAAACTTGCATACTTTTTTGGTCACATGCATAACGCATGATTATTTTCCTCATTTAAAATATAAAAATGTTTGCAGATTGATATTTTTCTGATCCTATAACTCCAACGTTAGTTGTTTTGGAAAATATAAACAGATGTTTCAACATAATGTTAAGATATACTTTCTATGTAAATTTATGTTTTGAGAGTTTACTGCAAATGTCACATCCAGAACTCTGGAATCATTAATATAAAATGACCTTATTTACAGCTAAGTGGAGTGCCCCATTAATGAAAGTGCATTTTGAAGAACAACATGACAGATAGAGGGAAAGAGAAGATATTAGATTAATCAGCTCAGCTTCGATCGCTTATCTTAGAATGCTGGTATTAAAATGAGCCTAATTTTCCAGTTTTCACTGACTTTGCAAGAAGCTGAGCCAGGATAGAGGTTAAACAGTGACAAACTTTTCAGCCATAACAAGAGGAGTAGAATGTTCCAGATCTGTGATTTCTAGAATACTCCAGCTACATTTACACAACAACGATGTAGCCAAAATAAATGAAAAGTTTCACATTTACACGACAACGTTTTCAAAACAATACGTGTTTACACGTCTGTAAAGATGATCAAAAACACTGTATTATGTATGCCAGGCCACTATTTGGCACTGTCGCCTTGTTAATAAACAGTATCTGCAGGGAAATGACTGTTGTCGCCGACTGGGCACTGATGTGTATGTAGAATTTATTGTTTGTGTAAGATGCGTCTCCGTTCTTGATTGTTATATGAAGTAAATCCACACTTTATTGTTGAAGCTTTAGCAAACACTTGAGCAACAACAACACTAATACATACTTTGCCACTGTTATGTATTTATTTCTCTTTTATTGTATTAGATTTGCAACTGTTCCCCTACACATATCTGAATAAACATTTCTTGAGTTTTGACAAACTAAATTATTAAAGGCAGAGCCCATAGAAATGCTTTACAACCATCAAACACAACTATTACACAAAATCTACATAGCATCAGTGTGTTTGAATAAAGAGTGAGGTACATGTATGCATTTTACTTGGCTCTACATCACTATTGGCCACTATTAGTGTTACCTAAAGCAGTGTTTCTCAACCGCGTTCCTGGAGGACCATCAGCTCTGCACATTTCCCATGTCTCCCTAACCAAACACACCTGATTCAGATCATCAGCTCATTAGCAGAGACTAAAAAACCTGTAATGGGTGTAACGGACAAAGGAGAAATCCAAAACATGCAGTGTTGGTGGTCCTCCAGGAACGTGGTTGAGAAACACTGCCCTAAAGTGTTAGTGTTAGTCTTAGTGTTAAGCAAAACTTACGTGGGTCAAAGATGGGACATGCAATTTTGGTTTCTGATTTAATTAAAATGAATGATAGCGACATTAGGAGCATAAAGAGCATATTAAAACCATATCAAATTCAAGTAAGTGACTATAATGTAAAAATGTCTGCCTTATGTTGTTATTCAGCATAGCAGGTAAGATATACTGATTTTATTATGTTTTCAATTATGAAACCTATGTGTTTTAAAGAATAGTGGCAAAGTATAGAAATTTAAAATAGCAATCAGTTAGTATTTTTGGACTACATTGAATAAAGTCTTTTAATTTACTATCAAATGATTCCCATTGAGCAGCTGTCCAAAAGCCTTGGTGGAAGGGCGCTTCCGTTGGCGGCATGACCAATTAGTAAAGGCGGTGGCAGAAAGCATATGCAATGACATCATCTCTGGTAAGTACCATCTTGCCCCAAAAAGGAGGATTGACTTTGTGAAAGCTGGGGAGGAACCCTGCCAACTGCAAAGGACAAGGTCGGGCCTCCTCCACTCAGCCCCTGACTGGCAGTTGCAAGTCGACCTGGGGAAGCAGTTAAAGTTCCTACAGAACATAGTTACAACATCACTCCGACCAGACATAATTATCATTTCTGAGTCAACAAGACAGTTGATTATGCTTGAACTCACTGTGCCCTGGGTAGAGCGGATGGAAGAGGCAAATGAAGGAAAACATTCAAGTACCAAGAGGGCCATTAAGTCCGTTTATGAATCTGCAGAGAAAGCCACAAGATGCCTATGGATAAAGAGGGCTGATCCATAGGTGATAGCTACTGGGATGCAAGCTGGGGTCTGATCAACCTCAGCTGGGTCACCTGGGTGAAGGTGTCTGATGTTGAAAGAACCGAAACACCCAGTGACCCCAGAATACACCACTGACGATGCATCCCAATGCATCTAGATGATGTATCTTGCAGACATTAATAACATTTTAATGGGTGTCTTCTGTAGAGTATGGTAAAAATGGTTAAATAACAACATAAAAAAAATACACATTCTAATATACAAAACAAATATATATTTCAAGCCCTACATAATACAAAAAACTGAACGTAAACAGCAAAATAACTCTTTTTATCTCCTCTTATTTATATTTTACCATAAAAGTTATTGTCTGGTCTGCTTTTCTGTCGCATTTTTTCGTGTGAGTCCTTAAAGAAGTTTAACACATACTGTAATAAACAAATAAACTAAACAAAAAAGAGATTACACCTTGCATGCTAAATGATCCCTTTAAGCTCCAGAACGATCACGTTTAAGACGTTTTTGCTAATTACAGAAATCCTATTAAAGGAGTTTAACCTGCTGCAAGAAAGAACACAATATAACAAATCATTCTCAAAGCCAGTTTGAGCTTTTTCAAGCTCTTTAATTGAGAAAGG
>CAIGQW010003411.1:3888089-3901494 GCA_903798125.1 Danio choprae | reverse complement strand
TCAGTATAGTCTATGTTCAGTATAGTCTAAGTATAGTCTATGAGAAGGAATGCAAATCCAAGAAATACACAATACAATTTTTTTCAGCAAATAAAAATGGAAAATGCCCTTTTTCAAAGTTCACAGAATAAAAAGATATCAGATTATTCCCCCATCTATTATGTATTATGATCAATAAAGCCTTGATTAGAACAAATAATCTTGGAAAGCAAAGGAAATGAAATGGGAAGTTGAAAATGTTGAGCCTTAACAACAACAATAACAGCAGCACATTTCATTCATGAATACAAAACAAACGGCCATGAGATTCTATTTATAGCTCCTGCTGATGAGTCACCAGGACACATCAAATGAAAGAGGCACAATATTGACCTAATAACCTAAATGTCAAGATTTAAATAATTGAAACCTTTCTCCACCTGCGGATTTCCTTCATTCAATTTTCAACCACCATATTGATCAGTGCATGCATAAGAAGTAAAAGGAAAGAAGTGGAAGCATTATGTCAAGAGCTTATATGAACAATGTTTTGACTGAAATACATCCTGATCTCAGTTTATCATGGCAAATTCATGTTTGAACCCTTAAATTTTGCTTATCATGTCCAAGAATGTTATATAGTATAAGAGCATGCAGAAAGGTGATTTTACATTGTGTGATTTTTTTATATTGGCATGTTATGATTTTGTTATGACAAAAAAGTTCATATTTTTATGGCTTAGGTTTTTATTATTTATTATAATTTCATTTTATTTTTGTACCGTTCTCTGACATCCCCTGTTTATTATATTATATAATAATATAATAAGTGGGTGGGTAGCACGTTCGCCTCACAGCAAGAAGGTCGCTGGTTCGAGCCTCGGCTGGGTCAGTTGGCATTTCTGTGTGGAGTTTGCATGTTCTCCCCGTGTTGGCGTGGGTTTCCTCCGGGTGCTCCGGTTTCCCCCACAAGTCCAAAGACATGCGCTATAGGTGAATTGGGTAGGCTAAATTGTCCGTAGTGTATGTGTGTGAATGGGTGTGTGTGGATGTTTCCCAGTGATGGGTTCCAGCTGGAAGGGCATCCGCTGCGTAAAAACATATGCTGGATAAGTTGGCGGTTCATTCCGCTGTGACGACCCCAGATTAATAAAGAGACTAAGCCGATGCAGCGGATGCCCTTCCAGCTGCAACCCATCCCTGGGAAACATCCACACACACTCATTCACACACATACACTACGGACAATTTTAGCTTACCCAATTCACCTATAGCGCATGTCTTTGGACTGTGGGGGAAACCGGAGCACTCGGAGGAAACCCACGCCAACACGGCGAGAACATGCAAACTCCACACAGAAATGCCAACTGACCCAGCCGAGGCTCAAACCAGCAACCTTCTTGCTGTGAGGCGAATGTGCTACCCACTGTGCCACCGTGAGGCCCGTAAGTGAGGATAGCAAAATAAATTAAACTGCGCTATAAAAGATATCCACAAAATAGCAGTTTTCCGTATTTTGTGATTTATGTTTTGATTGATAATTTCCTCCGTTTATTTCTGCTTTTGAATTGCATTATGGGACCCTGATCTTTCTTCCAACAACTTTTAACCTTGACAAGTTAGAAAAAATGACTTTTATTAATATTTTTAATATTTTAAAGTGATATATTGTCTGGGTTGGTGTTGTATATTTTGACAATTTTTACAATTTATAGCATTTTGTTATAACAATTTTGTTTTACCATATAAATGAAATCAGCAAATGAAATCACATTTTCTACTGAAATTTCTGAAGTTTCTTTCCTCAGGCCATCTACCTCATGAACAGTTAAATATTCCCCTACTGTGCAATAAACATGCAATACTTACTCATACGCACTCGTACAGCACCTTATAACAATTTACAGTGCAATACTTTTTCTACGCAGTTGTACACAGCACCTTATAACTTGTATACTTATAACAAATCTGTACATACAATTCATCATCCAGAGCTTTTTGACTGATTGCATCTGTTTAATGTTTGTCGCCTTGTTCATATTTATTTGGTGTTGTCACTTGTCACTTTACATACACTGGAAGCTTCTGTAGCCAAAGCAAATTCCTTGTGTGTAAGCAAATAAACCCCATTCTGATTCTGATTCTGATTCTGAAAGTTAAAATAATAATCTGTAGTTTCTAAAGAAGCGGTCTGTAGATGTGGTGAATGTTATGTTCAGACTTGCTCTCTGACTTTCGAGATGAAATACGAAAACTTCACAAAAACCTGTCAGGCTTTACACATCTTTATGGCATAGTAAAAATGCACGTCCCCATAGCAACTGAGAAGAAACTAGTGTATACACTGGGAAATATGGCAGAGATGACACAAATGTTATTCCTCCGTGTTCTACACAAAGCCAAAAATACACTCTAGATGTTTTCCTACAGGACTCGCACATGCATGTCAGCCAGCTCCACACACCTTAATCTTTTCATCTTTTCGTTCATTATTCAGAGCATATCGTTGGCTGCATGTGAATATCAGCACGCCTGCGAAGAAGCTTAGATTTTCTTTGCTTTTGTTTTTTTTCTAATTGAGCTTAGACTTTCCTCAGGATCATCTGTGAGCATTCAGAGTCTGTGAGCATCTCGTCACACGATTACCATCACAAATGTAGGACACAGAAATCCTCTAGGTGTAGAAATGAAGTGGAAGAGAATCTGAGCTTTGTGTACAGTTCTACACCTGCGCAATTTGATAACATCGCTGTAGTTTTTAGCCTCCATTATTTAAAAAAAACTAAATTATAAGACTTTTATCATTGATGCATACGGTTAACTGACAATCAACATAATGTAACTCACAACCTGAGGCTGATTTGTGATGCACTGTAAAAAAATGCTGGGTTCCACACAATTCTGTCCCAACACAGATTAAGTTAATTTAAATTATTTTTTACAAATTCAAGTGGATTGAACATAAAAAAATTGAGTTGTCCCCCCCCCCCCCAAAAAAAAATGAGAATTGTGTTGTTTAAACTCATTTTAAATAAGAAGTTTGAACAAGCAACAAAAGTCATTAACTCAGTTTGTCGCTTTACTGGCAATTGAATTTTCTTAAAGGGATAGTTCCTCTCAAAAAATGTACTCACTATTTAATCGCTCTCAAGTGATTCCAAACCAGGCCCGGCTCCAGCTTGGAACTTTAGGGTGGGCCAAGTGACATTCCAGGTTGGCCAAAAACGTGTGTACGTGTGTTGGTGCGTGTGTGTGTGTGTGTGTGTGTGTGTGTGTATATATATTAATTCATTCATTTTCTTTTTGGCTTAGTTCCTATATTAATCTGGGGAATGAACCGCCAACTTATCCAGCATATGTTTACGCAGTGGATGTCCTTCCAGCTGCTCGAACCAGCGACCTTCTTGCTGTGAGGCGATTGTGCTACCCACTGCGCCACCGTGCTGCCATATATATATATATATATATATATATAGACAACAATTACTCTAGTTTGCTCTTTTAAAAGGTAATAAAATAATTTATAATTTATAATTTATATAATTTATTTATCATTTTAAATCTTCTCTGTCTTTTCAATAAAAGCAAACTAACTTTTATTTTACAACTATTATTTGTACCGCAGACTATATTTATCTCAGTGTTTGCTTGCTTGAGTATGTGTGTAAGAGAGAGATGTTTGATTCCACATGATCAATTTGTGTTTGGACAACATGAAGGAATTAGGTTATCTTATTATTTTTATAAATTTAGGCGGATTGAACATAAAACACTTTAGTTGTCACCAAAAACATACAGACTCGAGAATAGTGTAGTTTCAGCTTATTTTATACAAGTAGTTTGAACAAATGTCATTTTTGGAGTGTGTGGGACAGTTAAAATCAGCTTTCATATGGACGTCCCAAGGTCAAAATCGAGCATTTATTTGATGGAGTAATTATCAAGATTATAGATATATTTAAATATGTTTTGCAAGAAAATCGCATTAATTCAGTTTGTCACTTACTGTGTCTTTGTAATTATCTAGGAAATTTACTAGCAATTTACTAACAACGTTCTTAAAGGTATAGTTCACCTCCTAGAAATGTATTATTTAATCACTCTCAAGTGGTTCCACTTTTTAAACACAGCTTTTGGTTACAGTTTTCTAACATTCTTCAAAATATCTTCATTTCTGTTGAACACAACAGAAGACATTTTGAAGAATGTTACAAACCTGTAACCATTGACTTACACAGTAGGAGTAACAAATACGCAACTCAATGGATCCCTTTTTCTACAACATTTTTCAAAGTATCTTCTTTCATGTAGAAGACTTAGAAATGCAAACAGGTTTGTGACAAGTGAAGGATGAATAAAAGAACCGAATTGTTCCTTTTTGGGTGAACTATCCCTTTAAACCAGCCAGAAAACTTTGTGTGAATGAATCTTCAATTTCATGAGGTTGCACAGGAATTAATGTCCTAAAACGTGCATGCTAATGCCCTGTGCATGTGATTCGGCATAAATGTTTAATAAACGATTCAGCTTCAATTACCTACCCCTGACTTAATGAACCATACAATTCAAGTCTTATTGGTTTACAGAGAAATGGGGACAAGAAAAACAAAACATTCAAAGAAGAAGTCCCTTATTCCAAGACCCTTTTTTCAGTATTTTTGTCTTGTTTTGCAGTACAAATATCACAACATTCTTAACTAAGCGAAATTAGAAGAAAAAATATTTGCATAAAAAAAATGATGTGTTGATTTCTTGTTTGTGTCTCTCTAAAGGACTTAATAAACACTGAGGGTTATTCAAGGTAGATGTCGTGGCTATATGTAGGACCGGTGCCAAATGGAATGTTAAAAATGCATCGAGGTAAAACAGCACAATAAAATATGCATCATGAAATTTTCCATGCCCGCTCGACCCTGATAAAACTTTGCACGCAAGCTCACTGTAGGGCACATATAAATTCATTCAGTCATGTCACTTTTCTGCGCATTTTCTGAAAGGGTTTCATTTAAGACATTAGCCGAAGGCCACAGGTGCAGGTGAGTTTTACATCAACTGCTGTCAGTCAGACTGGGATATTTCAAGCCGAGTTCTTAAAGGGACAGCCCTTTACTTGTTTCAAACTTTAATGAGTTTATTTCTTATGCTAAACACAAAAGGAAGTATTTTGAAGAAAGATAAAAACCTGTAACCACTGACTTTCATAGTAGAAAAAACAAATAATATGGAAGTCAATGGTTACAGGTTTCCAGCTTTCTTCAAAATACTTCCTTTTGTGTTTAACATAAGAAAGAAACTCATAAAGGTTTGAAACAAGTAAAGGGTGAGTAAATATGACCGAATTTTCATTTTGTGTTGAACTATCCCTAAAACTCAGATAAGCTACTGAACTGCATACATTCATTCATTCATTCATTTTCATTTTGGCTTAGTCTCTTTATTAATCTGGGGTCGCCACAGCGGAATGAACTGCAAACTTATCCAGCATATGTTTTACGCAGCGGATGCCCTTCCAGCTGCAACCCATCACTGGGAAACATTCACACACATACACACACCCATTCACACACATACACTACGGACAATTTAGCTTGAACTGCATACACAACACTGCAATTCACTGGCACTTTTTCATGCATTGTTACTTAAGATTCACAGTTAAACCATACATTGAAGCACACACGCATTATTATATGTGCTTTTGGGGTTATTATAAAAAGTCATTTTGGAAATGCAGAAGTTGCACTTTACTTCAACCTCTTTATGCGTAGCATTCTCACTTTAAAATGTTCATGGTTTATTTTCTGACAACATTTCAGGGACTTGCATCAAAATAGCATTTTGTTCTCTAAACGGTTGTTATTTCATTATGTTTATGCTTACAGAAACCTTGTAGGCTCAATATGTTAACTCTGTTAAGACAAAAACAGCAATATTTTTTTATACATTAGTAATGCTGTTCTTTATGCAAACCGCATGAGTGGTTTATTAATGTGGTGCAATGATTTTAGTCAGTCTCTGGTAGGTCAATATTTTAAAAATGCAAGTTATGCACAGCTCTGAAAAACAGTATTAGAGACCAGACCACATCGAATGTGCTATTAATTGTGTGTAAATAAGTAAAATGTTGATTTTTGAAATGCTGATAGATTTTTTACTAATTTACATAAGTAAAATGTTCATTTGTGTATTGCTTTATTTTAAAAACTAGCTCATTATTAATGCGTCTAAAAACTCAACTGAGCATTATTGTATAGAGCATTTATGTGCAGAAATAAGTCAATATAATATAGGTCTAATATGTCAACATATGAGTGGTGTTTGAAAGAGCAAGTCACAGTCAAAGTATATCACACTATTACATTTTATTCTTCTCTGGAAAGGCTGGATTTGGCTAAGGGGAAAAGCAGCTTCATTCATTTTCTTTTCGGCTTAGTCACTTTATTAATCTGGGGTCGCCACAGCGGAATGAACCGCCAACTTTTCCAGCATATGTTTTACACAGCGGATGCCCTTCCAGCTGCAACTCATCACTGGGAAACATCCATACACACCCATTCACACTCACACACTTTGGACAATTTAGTTTACCCATTTCACCTATACTGCATGTCTTTGGGCATCCGCTGCGTAAAACATATGCTGGATAAGTTGGCGGTTCATACCGCTGTGGCGACCCCAGATTAATAAAGGGACTAAGCCGAAATGAAAATGAATGAATGAATGAATGGGAAACCGGAGCACCAGGAGGAAACCCACGCCAACACGGGGAGAACATGCAAACTCCACACAGAAACACCAACTGACCCAGCCGAGGCTCGAACCAGCGACCTTCTTGCTGTGAGGCGATTGTGCTACCCACTGCGCCAACGCGCTGCGCGGAAAAGCAGCTTTTCATTTTTAAAAATAATTTAAAGGTCAATATTATTAGCCTATTATTATATTATTAGCAATATTATTATATTATTAGCAATATTATTATATTATTAGCAATATTATTGTTCCTTCCTTCTTTTTCGGCTTAGTCTCTTATTTATCAGGGGTCGCCACAGCTATTTCAGCATATGTTTTATGCAGCGGATGCCTTTCCAGCCCGAACCCAGTACTGGGAAACACCCATACACTGTTACATTCCCACACACACTCATACACTACGGCCAATTTTGTTTACCCAATTCACCTATAGTGCATGTCTTTGAACTGTGGGGGAAACCGGAGCACCAGAAACCTTGCTGTGAGGTTTTTTTTTTTATGGATACAATGCATTGTTTTCATGCATCGTGTTTTACTGAACATCCACAGTTAAACCACTCTTTAAAGCGCACATGCATCATCATATGTGCTTTTGCGGTTATTATAAAAAGTCCCTTTGGAAATGCAGACGTTGCACTTACATTTCCTTCAACCACTTTGATGATATGATATGATTGAGTCACTGAATCATTTCATCAGCTAACAATAGGTCAAAAACAAGAATTCCTTCAGGAATTAAATGTGAGTCATTGAATCATTCACTGCACATGTGCCACTCAGTATTAATACTCATGGCTTCTGATTATGCATTGAGGGTACTTTTCTTTTACTCTCAAAGTGCATTTTATGTATCCACAAAGAGAAGTTTAAACGTATCGAAAATCAGAAATATCATCAAACAGCTTATACAGAACAATCCTTTCCTCGTCATCACAGAAACAGCACACCTTGTACCTATGAAAACAAACAATCATTTACCAGAGCGAAAATATCTTTTCCCCTCAGAGGGAACACAGCAATCAAATGTCACTCATGTTTGTTTCATTCCAGATTGGGATCTGCCGGGTCTGTAAATATCACATTTCCTCCTGCTCTACATGCAGAACTCTGCTGCAGAGGTAAACAAGGATCTTTCTGATCCCAATGCAAACACTCCTTGTTTGACACGCATGCGACATTTAAACAAGGACTTTTTTTGCTATTTGCAGTACTTGAGATGAACAGCATTCAGACAGGCAGGTGATCACCCTTTAATCCCATGTATCCAAACAACTTTAAGTAAGCCCAGCATCTGCCACTGTCTATCTCGTCTGTTTTTTTTTCTCTCTCTCTCTCATCTGACCCTGTTCTGAGATTTCTCTTTGTGTTTTTTACTGGCAGGAGTGCTTACAGCGGATTGCACAAAAAGAAACAAAACCAGATTTTTCACTACCCACTGCACCACAGCGCCGCCCACACTAATGATACTTAAAGGAAATTTTTTTGACAGTTAAAGGATTATTTGTGTGCAGTTGTTTGCACAACACCAAATAGATGGCTGAGGAACATAATTACAAAGAGCCTGGGTTGGAACATGAAATGCTTAATTGTATTATTTTCATTCATTAATTTTCCTTCAGCTTAGTCCCTTTATTCATCAGAGGGTCACTACAGCGTAATGAACCGCCAACTTTTCCAGCATATGGTTTACACAGCAGATGCCCTTCCAGCTGCAACCCAGTACTGCACTATGGCCAATTTAGTTTATTCAATTCACCTATACCGTATGTCTTTGGATTGATGGGGAAACTGGATCACTCGGAGGAAACCCATGCCAGCATGGGGAGAACATGCAAACTCCACACAGAAATGCCAACTAACACAGCCGGGACTCGAACCATCGACCTTCTTGCTGTGAGGTGACAGTGCTAACCACTAAGCCACCGTGTCGCCTCTTTTATATTATTTTATCAATTAATCAAATAGGTCAGTAGTTTAACAACATACAGTTGCAAATTAAAAAACATTAGTAACTCTTTCTGCAAGTCATCATTGTGAAGTCTTTAGTTCATCCCATCAACCGATTCTTTTAAGGACAATGATTATTTCAAGAATGATTCAAATGATCATTGAATCAATCCCACAGCTCGTTAGCTCCAAAAGTATAGCAAAAACCTTATCTGTCTGCTCCGTATCAACTTTATACTGCACTAGATTGAGTAGTGTTTGATTTCTGACTGACTACATTCATAAAATTCATACATTCATTTACTACTATATACCCACAATCCACAAATTTTGATAACATATTTTAATATATCGATAATTAAAATTAACTCATTCATTCATTCATTTTCATTTCGGCTTAGTCCCTTTATTAATCTGGGGTCGCCACAACGGAATGAACCGCCAACTTATCCAGCATATGTTTTACACAGCGGATGCCCTTCTAGCTGTAACCCATCACTGGGAAACATCCACACACTCTCATTCACACATATACACTACGGGAGCACCCGGAGGAAACCCACGCCAACACGGGGAGAACATGCAAACTCCACACAGAAATGCCAACTGACCCAGCGGAGGCTCGAACCAGCGACCTTCTTGCTGTGAGTCAAACGTGCTACCCACTGCGCCACCGTGAGGCCCATTAAATTAAAGTATTTCAATATATTTTCAAAATCTGTGATTATTTTAATTTAGTTTTTTTAGCTCTGCTCTCTGACCTTTGCTTGTTCACAAAAAGAAAATATATACTGTATACACATACACATAATGAATTTATATATATTTAAACTCATTATGTGTGTAATGTATAAATACATGAAGAGTTCAGATGCAAAAACACACAAAAAAGTGCCAAATTTCGATCTAAATTTCCATAGAAAATGAACATTTCTCTCAGTCTCCTTTGTTTATGTTGAATTATTTCACTTTAAAGACCATAAAAATTACTTATTCTTTGCCATAAAAGTGATATTACCGAACCTACACACAGGAGCCTGATGTAAAATGCTCATTTCAGAAGACAATTTCAGATGTTATTTAGAGGTTTTTGCATCTGAACTCTTGTTCAATGTGTGTGTGTGTATGTGTTTTTGTGACATGTCAGGACACAGATCTGTATAATGACATATGTATGACACAGGTATTACAAAAAGGAGGTGAAATATGAGGACATTGCTGACGTCCTCATTTCTCAAAAAGCTTATAAATCACACAGAATGAGTTTATTTCAGAGAGTAAAGCTGTACACAGTCTCCTGTGATGGTTGGGTTTAGGGGTAGGGTGGGGCTAGGCCAATACAATATACGGTTTGGACAGTATAAAATTAATGGAAACCTATGTAATGTACCCACTTTTCACAAAAACAAACATGCGTGCGTGCTTTATGAACAAATAAATGTTAGACAGTTTTTGTTCTCTTTTTGATCAAATAAAACAGTAAACATGACAAATGAAAAGTGACATGCCATTCAAAAAGACAAACACGACATGAAATTGTCTGCAATATAATTAGTTCACAATTTTAACTCACATAAATGAGTGTGAAGATTAATGTTTGGGAAAATGAAAAAACAAGCAAAAACAAAGCGACAGCGCCACATTGCAAAAAAACAACATAATTACCTTCAATTTTTAAGTTACCCTGTAAATCAAATGAACCTTATGTGTCATTTTAACTTACCTTACATTAAACTGGCTAAAAACAGCCGCTATAAATTAAAAATTAAGTTGAAACATGATCAGTTAAAATTGTTATGATTGTCATAGGGGCGACACGGTGGTTCAGTGGTTAGCACTGCCGCCTCACAGCAAAAAGGTCGCTGGTTTGAGCACCCGGCTGGGTCAGTTGGCATTTCTGTGTGGAGTTTGCATGTTCTCCCCGTGTTGGTGTGGGTTTCCTCCGGTTGCTCCGGTTTCCACTACAGTCCAAAGACATAAGCTATAGGTGAATTTAATAAACTAAATTGGTCATAGTGTATGAGTGTGTGTGAATGAGTGTGTATAGATGTTTTCCAGTACTGGGTTGCAGCTGGAAGGGCATCCGCTGTGTAAAACATATGCTGGATAAGTTGGCGGTTCATTCCGCTGTGGCGACCCCAGATTAATAAAGGGACTAAGCCGAAGGAAAATGAATGAATGAATGAATGATTGTCATGGCTAATGGATCATATCATATTTTACAGTTCCTCAATACTACTATACAAAAGTACATAAACTTCACTGAAGACACAGAAAGACAACTGTTTTGCTAAAAGATGCACAAGTCTTCCAGCCAAAGGGTAAATTAAATTATACTTTAACACTGCTTTATAACAAATACAATGCAATTTAGAAATGCAATGTTGGTAGCTCGGAAAGCAATGTGTTTAAAATATAAAGACACGGCTTTCACAACACTGCACTGAGACCCTCTTAAAAGTGAATAAAAGATGGCAGAATGTTGATTTTGTGGTGAACTGTTCCTTTAAGCATTTGTCCTTGTGAAAACCCTCCTCGTGCTGAGTCACCGCTTTCTCTCCATTACGGAGAGGAGGATTTTATTGCTTAAAGGTTGCTTTTTCATAGCTCGGGAGACTTAATGAAGTTTTCATTTATGTTTTATTCATGATCCAACTCAGTTTTGAATCTCTTTCCTTAAGCACATACAATGCGACAGTTGACATAAGAGCAAAGGTTGCAGAGGAAGGTGATGGGAAATGTTAAAAGTTCAGTGAGTTCATACAGAAATCTTGGACTTTTAAATGCAGATTTGGGGATCTTTGCTAATCTAGGCACGGATTAAGATATCGAACTCTTGTAAAACTACAGAAGAGAAACTTCTAAGGAAGCTTTTGCTTAGAAGAGAAACTGGAGAGTTAAGTTAAAATCTCAATCGACTCAATCTATTCTCACTGCCTTCTAGGAGAAACACTTGAGAGATTAAGATTTCATGCTTTTATGCTGTTGAAGTCAAAATTATTATTTTTTCTTTTTGAAATATTTCCCAAATGATGTTGAACAGAGCAAGGAATTTTTCACAGTATTTCCTATAATATTTTTTCTTCTGGAGAAAGTCTTATTTGTTTTATTTCGGCTGGAATAAAAGCAGTTTTTAAATTTTTTTTAAAAATATTTTAAGGTCAATATTATTAGCCCCTTAAAGCAATATTTTTTTCTGATTATCTACAGAACAAACCACTGTTATACAATGATTTGCCTAATTACCCTAATTAACCTAGTTAAGCCTTTAAATGTCACTTTAAGCTGAATACTAGCATCTTGAAAAATATGTAGTAAAATATTATGTACTGTCATTCATTCATTTTCTTTTCGGCTTCGTCCCTTTATTAATCTGGGGTCGCCACAGCGGAATGAACCGTCAACTTATCCAGCATATGTTTTACGCAACGGATGCCCTTCCAACCCATCACTGGGAAACATCCTTACACACTCATTCACACACATACACTATGGACAATTTACCTTACCCAATTCACCTATAGTGTCAGGGTTCTGTTGTGTTCCAAGTGCTTTTGTTGATGTCATGTGATTCCTTTAATCTGTTTTCCCGCCGTTTTCAATGTTTATTAGTTTCACCTGTGTTCACCCCTGTATATCATTTGTCCCATTATCCCTGTGTATTTATACCCCTCTGTTTGTTTCATCCTTGTCCGATATTGTAATGTCTACTTGTCGAGTGTCCTGTCTCCTCCAGTGCCTGTATTTGTCGTAAGTGTTTGTTAAATAAATTCGTGTTTTGTTTACTCTCGTGTTCCTGTGCCTTCATGTCCCGAATCGAGCGTGACATATAGCACATGTTTTTGCACTTGTGGGGGAAACCCACGCCAACACGGGGAGAACATGCAAACTCCACACAGAAATGCCAACTGACCCAGCCGAGGCTTGAACCAGCGACCTTCTTGCTGTGAGGCAATTGTGCTACCCACTGCGCCACCGTGTCATCGTACTGTCATCATGGCAAAGATAAAATAAATCTGTCACTGGAAATTAGATATTTAAACTCTTATGTTTATAAATGTGCTGACAAAATCTTCTTTATGTTAAACAGAAATTGGAAAGAAAATATACAGGGGGGCTAATAATTCAGGAGGGCTAATAATTCTGACTTCAACTCTATATATGTTTTATATAAGATGTCTAAATTACTATCAAATGTAAACTTAAATACTTCTCAGAAGAGCTATTTCCCTGAAGGACTCAAACAGACTTCACACGGAGAGAAAAAGACAAGAGTCTTGGCGCAAATCTGCTTAGCAGTTTTAGCGCTTTTTCAGAAATCCGTGTTTAATTCCAGTGAGTGCTAAATCCTCCGCTGGGCTGCTGTCTGGAGAGAAAAGGGGCTTTAAGAACTTAATGTTTCTGCAAGATAAAGCAGATGTTTCTCCCGAATGCTCAGTTTGTTTATCAGCCACTTGAGCTTCACTATACAGTAAGTCTGTGTTCAGTATTCTGCCTGCCGACCTCCACATTATCTCCGAGTATGTATATAGCTTTTGTTTACTAGCGGGGGTTTTTAGCCGTACCTGTAAACTCCACAGGCATGTTTGTATCCCTGCAGTTAATGCTGAATCTTACACACTTTAATTTCATCTGAAAAAAAAAACACTACATCTAGCAAAAATTAGTAAGGTGCAACAATATTATGCTGTTCATGCACCCTGCTGGCAAACCGTGAGGAATTCCCCCC